>VZTU01032991.1:324184-595879 GCA_013400835.1 Zapornia atra | reverse complement strand
CGATGACTCTGCCGCATACGAATCGCCTGGCCGGTGGTGCTGGCTCCGGAGACGTCACCTTGCTCTGAAGTTGCCCACCTGGAGGAGGTAAATCGGAGCGGGGCTTTGATCCAGAGGGGTCGGCGGCGACGACGGCGGCGGAGAGGAGGGAGCTATCGCATCCCCCATCCCCACACACCCTCCGTCCTCCGGGAGGGAGCCTGTGTAGCAGAAGAGCACGGAAAAGGAAAGACTTTTTTTTTCCTTCCTATTTTTTCCTTTTAAATTTTTTTTTTTTTAAATTTCCTTCCTTGAGGGACGTTCCCGGCTTCTCGTTCCCCCCTTTTCCTCCTGGCTGGGGGCTTTGGTACTGTGGCCAGGTCTGCTTCCTACCACCGCCGCTGGTTTTAATGGATGGATTGTGGCAACGGCTCCCTGCTGCAGGTTACTGAGGAACTGATGGGGACTTGCATCTCCGGAGCCGGAGGTGACTAAAGGTAACTAACCACCCGACGGATGGATGCTCACGAGCCCTTGCTTGGCTGTCAGTCGCACCCTGGCACGGTGGCGTTGGGCTGAAGGGTGCCGGCCGCCCAGGGTGCATACTTGGATTGAATTATTTCATAATAAGGATAGTTTGCCTTCGGGGGGCTGGATCCTCCAGGTAACAGGGGAGCATCTCTCTGGATCTGCATGCTGTGGGAGGGGGGGTACAGTGGGGACAAGGGGTAGGCTAGTTGGGAAATGCCTTGTAGGCTCTAGCCAGGTTTCGCTGTGGACAGCCTGGGTGATGAAGGCAGTGGGTAGATGGAGGAAACCTGGTAGGTTTTGTTCATGTTCTCCCTTCTGTTTTTCAATGAAAGACTCTAGGTTGGACTAGTGGGTTTGCTGGTGGTACACTGAGAAATTCCTGAGTTTCTTGTGTACCCTATTTCTCATGCCCACCCCCCCCTTTGTGAATCAGTGTTTCTGTTTAAATTGCTGAAAGATGCCTTGTGAAACAGTCCCTTTCCTCGATAGCAGGGGGCATGGGTGGGGATGTTGCCGAATTGAGGGGCTGCATCAGGGGTTGCATGTGTATGGATATGGGTTGGTAGGGTAGAGGTCTGCATCCAGCCCAGCGGCCCTGGGTTACAGGTAGGCATGAGCTTCTCTTTTCCTTGTGGTCAGAGAGGGAAATATGTGAACCAGGTAGATGTATTGCTAGAGATGTTTAGAGCTTCCCACCTTCTGTCTGTGAGATTGTGATTGCTGGCTCTAACAGTATAGGGCCAGAGGGATGTTTGAGCAAGAAGGCCGATACGTATGGCTGCAGGAAGAAAATCGCTTGCTTTTTTTTTCCCTTCTTTTTTTAAGTCTTAATTTATTTGATTGCTTAATTCTTTACTTAAGTTTGCCTTGCAATCATTTTTTGACTGTTCAACTTGGAAATACGGTTGTAAGGATGATGATTGCTCCCGGCCATGAGCCAGAGAGGAGCTCTTTCCTGTTTCCCAGTCTACAGAGCCTACCTCGGGCTGATGCCCTTTATTGCTAATGAAGATATAGGTGCACTGCCCCAGAAATGTGCCCTAGGTACCTGGAGGATTGCCTTGAAGGGCTGAATTTTATCAGCAAAATAGTCTGTAGGAAAAATGTAGCCCCCTGATGCATTTAGTTTTGGGTTTTTTTCTGCCTTTTCCCTTACAGACAGGCAGATGTTTAGTTTTGTGGGAGGGATGGTGAGGTAGGAAAGGAGCCTCTGTCTCCCTTCCCTGGTAGGCATGTGATGCTTCTCTGCGGTAGTTAAAACAACTTGTATGTGACCAAAAGCAATGGATTGTTGTCCGCTTGTCACCCTAATATTTATCCCTTTAGCCAAAACAACCCATGTCAGTTGTATTTACTTTCCTGTTTAGATCACTCATTAGGAGGTAGTTGCATTTCCACGCTTCCAGTCTTGGTTCCAGGCAACTAGCTGCTTAGGAGCAGGCTGAGATGCAAAGAAAAAAGGGTGAAAATGCTATCTGTGTCTCGATAAAAGGCAGATAGGTAGTCTGCTGATTGTAGTTTCTTTCTGTGTTACAGCACTGACTATTCCAGAGTGGTGGATTAAGATTTTTCAAAGCTGACAGAAAAAAACCCCAAAAACAAAAAAAAAAACCAACCCAGTCTTCCCTGGAGTTAAAAATAAATTAATTCCATTTTTGTTGTGGAATGCTGTTCCTTACAGAGCACAGCCAACGTTGTCTGCTTGGTATTGAGTAGTAGTGTGTGCTTTATAGAGCTCATTTATCATAATTTCCAGGGCTTTGTGATATGAACAGGCTTCTGCTGTGTATTCATTAGGAAAAATCCTTCCATGGAATTTTTTATGGGGGTAAACCAGGTATTGCAAGTTAAAACAGGCTTCTGTCAAGGAGTCTGCAGTCGTCACTTAAGAATACCAAACTGGGAAGGGAAAAATTCTTCTCTCCCGTAACGATGCTGGGTGACCAAGTTCAGGTTAATGCTCCACTATAAAGACATATTTTTTTTCTAAAGGTAAAACAGCTGCTCTCAGATGGCAGGAGTTGGTCCCCCTTCTTGTGTTTGAGGATACTTGTGTTCCAGCTCTTTAAGAGTACTTTTTCCTTATTTAGGCTTGGTTTACTACAAAGTGGTTGTTATCGTGTTACCTGCTAGCAAGAAATAAAGTGGATACAGATTGCTGGTGTGTTTGTTTCTGTAAGGACTAAAGTTAAAAAGCTAGTGTTGGCCTGCAAGTTCTGTATAATTTTTAATATTCAATAAAATAGGAATTTTCCCTTTTCTTCTGGGGGCTGTTAGGAGAGGATATGTTTAATTTCACTAATTCCATAGCAAGTGAAGTGGCAGTGCAGATTGATTACAGTGAAAACCCTGAGTCCTGCTTTGTGGGGCAATGAGGTTTTAATGGTATTTAAGTTTAAGGCTAGTAAGTCCTCACTCGGACATTTTGTTTGACAGAAGTAGAGGTTGGATTTTCAGTGTCTCAGTGTCCTTTGGAGATGGTGGAGCAGCTGGTGTTTCAGCCTAGGAAATTTGTTCCCAAGCACCTGCCAGGTTGTTCCCTGTCCTTTGTTTCCTGTAGTGGATGCTCAGCTGTATGTCCCACAGGTTGGGATGCCACTGGGACTGTGCCCCTCCCTGCTGGGGTGATGTAGCAGGGTGCTCAGCTTGATTATCCTAGTATTAATTGAAGAAAAGACTTTTTCCTCCTGCAGCAGAAAGCAAATTGCCCTGCCCGCTGGTGTGAAAATGAAGCCAGTGCCCTTTACTGGCTCGGAGGCAAGCACAAGCCTGTTTGTAGGTGAAGATGCAGGTACAAGCGTCCAGCTGGTTGGTTGATGGGCTGGGTATCTGTGTGCTGCCCAGCGTAGGACAGCTGTTACAAAAATTAAATAACTATTTAGAGGCAGGTGGTCAGAATTCTTGTCCAGGATTGGAGAGGGACAGTCACAACCTTTAGGTTTGGTCAACACGTCAGTTGGAGGGTCTGATGCTGCCGTTCAGGTTTTTCACATTCAGAGCATGAGCGTATGCATCATCAACACAAGTAAATGAGATGCACACAGGAGAGTGAAGTCTTTGTAAATGGAGTAGCCGTTGGAACCAGTGATTTATTATTACAGATTTTAATACTAATAGTGTTGGGACTGGTGTAGATTGACTAGGAAACTATTTCATGCATGACACAGTATAAAGGATGGGCTGAAGATTGATGAAATAGATGGAATTCAGGGAGTAAGAATGGAATGGTGAAAAGCTAAAACATGGAGGATGGGCACAAGGCTTTTTATGCCTTAAATAAGGGGGTTTTTTTGTTGGTTTTTTTTTTTTTCTTTTAAATCTAAATTGTGTTACTTGGTGGTTGTGGAAACAGCCCAGTGCTGTGATTGGAGTGATGTTGGTAAAACTTCTTACTCTTCAGAACATTCTTTCAGATTACAAGAGAGATTTGGAAGAACAACTCAAGAATTATTTTGGAGCAAGCAGTAGCGATCATACTGCTCTGAGCTCTAGGCATTACAATACTGATGTATTGCTTGGAACAATACTGAGACACCAGGACAGGCCCACAACATAAAGAACTGTTTTCCTTTCTGCTTTTGATTGTGGACTGCTTATTGGGATGGGTTGCACTTGGTGAACATTGAAATTTTGAAGATACGCTTGCTGTAGTTCGTGTGGACTTGGAGTTCTCCCCTGCAGGCCCCCTTCTCATTCAGTGGATACCCTCCTGCTGGGATGTGATTACTAGAAAAGGACCATGATGCCAAATTTTGAGTGTACATACTCGCTTCAGTCTCTGCTATGTCTATAGGCAATGTTTTTAGGTGTCGATAGGATGGAGAGCCAGAAGATGTGTCATTTCTAACAGTTCACTCTGCACCGAGGTATTTGTAGGAATTAGCTGTCCAAGCAAGGCAGTCTGGCATGCTGGCCTCTGACTTTGTGGTCTCTGTTGTCTACCTGTTGTCTCTGTTGGCAAATCTTTGTCTCAATCCTCACCAGTACTTACCAGGCTCTTTAAAAATCACTGCTTGGGATGTGTGTAAATGTCATAATTTCTGTAAGTGCTGAGATGCTCCAGCACTCCCTGATCTCACCCTGGTACCTGCAGGCAGTGGAATCTCCTAGAGCAGGCTTCTGAAGTAGAAGGAGGAGCATCTCTCTTTTAATTCTTGGCTACTGTAATGGCAAGGAAACCACCTCCTACTCAAATCTGTGATGTGATTCTAAGACGTTACCCCCTTCTCTGGTTTTAGCCTCTGAGTTTGTGGTGTAATACTTGCTTTATGTTCTTCACTAGATTACAGCATGCAGTCTGAAACGTGTGTGTCTCTTGGGTGCAAGCAAAGTGTTCCTTCTTAAAGACTACTTCTCTAAGGACACCTTGACACTGTAAATTTTACTTCAGCAGTCTTTCCAGAGAGCTTTGTGATTTGCCTGTAAGGCAGATGAGCTTATCAGACACTGCACAAAGCCTCTCTAGCTATAGCCAGGTAGCCAGTCTTTCCAGGCAAAACCCCTTAATTTTAATTGTGTTCTGGACCACTGTTTTACTTACCAAGCAGGGCTCAATGTAGGAATTTTTCCTGGTCTGTCTGAAACCTCTCTTTCTCTCTGGCAGAGAAATGAAGATTGAACCATTTTTTATATGGTCTTTTTCTTTCTGTTTCTTTTTTTCTTGTTCTTTTTCTCTTCCCTTTTAAAACTTTTCATCACTACTTCAAGCGTACTCCCATCCAAGGGAGGTGTCACTGCATCTGCAGTGGGGTTCCTGCTGTAGATGATTGAGTGCTTCTGTCAGCTTCCCTCTGAGGGAAAGATGCTGAAGAATCTCAGTTGTGCTATCTTTTTAAAAATTACTCCCCCCACTTCAACATCATGTTTCTACTAATTGTGTTGTAATGCCTTTGCCAGAGGTGGCATTTCAGGCTGAACAAAGCTGTGTACACAGGTGAAGACTCGAAATCTGTGCACACTTCTAAAATCTGCTTATGAATACAGTTGAAAATTAAAATCAAGACACTTCCATTTGAGACATGACAGCTTTTGGTTTGAAACAGATACCATTCTGAAAGGAGCAAAGACGTGTTTGGGAGCTGTTCTTATTAGGTGACATGAAGTTATATATCTCATTTAAATGCCTAATAGTAATAAACTGTTACGGAGCATTCATTGTTGTATGGCCTCACACTAAATCTATTGATTTAAAAGCATCTCTGTCAACCTGTGAGTACTTAGGTAGGAATTATTTCAGTGGTTACAAACCTGATGCTTCAGCAGTCTGTAGCAAAACTCCAACTCATTGCAGTGGATACCTGACAGGGAACAGCTTTGAAAGATTTTGCACAAGGTTTTGAGTAGTTTGGGTCATAGCTTTGCTACTATTAATTGCAATAGCTGACTTGATTGCAGCTGCATTGATTTCTACCAGGTAAGGTCATTGATGTTGAACTTTACGATGGAGCTATGTGTTTCTAAAACTTACAGCAGAATGTCATAATACAAAGGATCAACATGGATGTTTCCTTACAGAAATACGAAGTTGAAATGAAGTGGAAATAGGACTCTGTGCTTAAAGTGTAATCATGAATTGCCTTACTGTAAAGTCCTGTGCAGAGGTGTCAGTGCTGAACAGTGCTGTGCTGAAAAGAGGTCTGCTCTAAACCTGGCACCTTTGGATAAGACTTAAGTGGTTTTATACCAATGACAAGTAGTTCACTTGCGACAGTCATCGTATGCAATGCATATGAGTTTTTACAAAAAGTCCCTTTTTGCACACCACTGAGAATCCAGTTACAGAGGTGAGGATGCTGAGTGTGAACGGACACTGTTTAACATTGGGGGGATATAAACATTCTGACTCATGCAGCCTTAGCACATCCTTTTATTACATGTTGACACATAAGTACCGTGATTTGGGAAACAGATGCAATTGCAACTAAACCCAAAATATACGTGTCTGCATCTGTATGTCTCTGTGTGTGTGTATATAGGTTTTGTTTGTGAAATGATGGTGCTGATGCATAGAGGTTTCTTAATTCTGTTGCTGTAAAAACCTATCTCTCCATTGATTTTCTGATTCTTTGAGTTCTTGAGGTGATGGAGAATAACAAAATACTTGTGCATGGGCCTGCAGTTTTAAAATTTAACGGAGTTGCTTGGTTAGTAGTCCAACACCAAAACAGAAGAACCACCTTTTCAGATACGCTGAGTGAGCAACCACATGTTTTATTTGCTGGTTCTTGCTTATTTGCTGTAGCAAACTGTTCCTGTTTCGAAGTTGCTGATCCCAAGCTTGCCTTAATGGGAAGTGTTTTCACTGCCCTCAGAGTGCAGAAGAGAAACGTAACAATGTTGCAGAAGTGCTGCTTGCAGCTTTCTTGGGGATGTCAACATTTTCCTTCAAGCCAAGAACAGGGGTACCTTAGAGATAAGTATGCTGGCCAACTTTGGGCTCATCTAGGTTAGATGGGGAATTTCATTCAAAAGAGCTGAGCACCAAAACCTGCTGAACTGTTGACTTTTTTTTTTTTTACGTCCCCAGTGTGGTGTGTTGGAGGACACTGGGAGAAAAGGGAAGTGTTCAGCAGAAGCGACACCCCTGTGCTGTTTGTTTGGTGGGTCTTCTTGTTTACAAGCTGTACAGAGGCCCTGCGCTGCTGTGCTGTTTAGCACCGTGTCGCAAACCAAGCCTTGGCTTAAGCCCGTGAGAACAGTGGAGGGACCCGAGCCCAGTTTTTGATGTTCTGCATGGGTGGGTACCTTGAATACTCAAATGCATTCCAGTGACAGCTGACCCTGTAAGGAGATTTTCAATAGCTCTCTGGGTTTTTTTTCTTCTCCCCCTCTTTTTCTTTTTTCTTATCTCCTTCCCCCTTTTTTTTTTTACTTTTTTTTTTTCCCCCTCTGTTCCAAAGACTGCTGGGAGGAAAGAGAGGGGAAAAAAAAGCACCCATCATAGCTGTCTCTTTGAATAGGTTTCACTGTTAGAAAGAGTTGAGGAGAATTTCAGGGATCATGTTAACTCCTTTTCTTTCACACTGCCTTTGTGCGTTTGTGTTACTGACTGACACACCGTCATTTCGAAATGGTGCAAATTCCCGTCACCCACTTCAAAGGGTGCCATTTTTTGTGGGTTTGTTGGTTTGTGGTTTTTTTTCCAGGAAGACATATACTGCAGGTTTTGTATCCAGAATATCTGCCATGCAATGTTGAATCCTGATTTGCTGCTTTTGTCACTGCGTTCTTTTGCATATTTTGGGTTGTCCTCTACCCCTCCCGCCCCTTTCTTTTTCCACAATAACAGAAGGCTTTTGGATTCTGTCCTGAAAGACTTTTTATGCTAAGGCTATCTGGAGGTACACAAAACTGGTCTGTAATCCTGTAATAGGTGGCTTATCCGGAGTATCCAGAGAACAACTGTTCTCGTTTCCAGCACACCACAGATTGCTATATTGGACATTGCACCTCAGCTCAATTGTGTGTGTGAACTAAAATGTTACTCCTTTGGATTTAGGATATTGCAATCAAAGCCTTTAATAATTTGGAAATGTGCTGTATATATCCCTCTTCCTTCCGAGGGAAATGATGATGTGGCTACTGCACGTGCAACTCCTGCAGCACAGGCTTCTGCAGGAAAACGTCATTTTGGATTATCTTTAATGGATGTAGGTGTGTGGAGTGAGTGGCTGTGTGTCTTCTCCCCCCTGCCCCTTTTTCCTTTTCTGATTTTTTTTTTTTTAAAGGACACTAATATTATAGTTCCTGCTTTATTTGGTATGACTCCAAAATGATATATGTCTCCCTGTGTAAAATTCATCCTGATAGGTATTTGAAATACAGCGATTACGCTGCATTGAGTGATAACCTGTGACCTTTTGACAAACAATCCACAATTACAATCGTAGTGCACTTTATAGATCCCCTTAAGTAGGTCACCAGTTTGCAATGAGTTTCTAAAGTCTGTGCAATGCATTTTGATTGCGGGCATGGGGAGCGCTCCTCTGTATAACAAAGAAAGGCTGAACCCTGACAAGGGAATGACACCTGTGCAGGTGTCTGTGCTGTGGCAGGAAATACGGGCGCACATCACTGAGTGCGTGAGGGTGTTCTAACCTGAGCAGCTCTGTGTCTGCAGCGGAGCCAATGTGTTGGGTAAAACTTGAGCACCTGCAGTAAGAAAGATGTTGGCTGGTGCATTCAAGCAACTGTTTATGCAAGCCTAAACCAAGAAGTTGTGATTTTCTCATTCAGGGGTCTCAGCCTGGACCGAACGTCCATCAAGGATGTTTGTGGCAGGAAGAATGTGGTACAGTCGGGCACGTATATAAGAGCTGCCTTGCTGTTTGTCTTCTCCAGCTTTGGGAACAGCAGATGGGGGGTTGTCTTCTCCAATGCCTTTACGCTTGATCACTCCCTCATCCCATGGGAGCAAAGGGCAGACCAGCACAACCTATGGGCCAGGCTGCAAGGGTGAGGATGCCAGCTTTTGTTTGACCCTTTTCAAGCTCTGGGCTTGAGCACAGTGAGGGTCCAGGGTTCCTACCAAGTTCATGTCATGTGGGGGCAAAGCCTATTTGAGCAGTAGTCATTGTGGTAAAGCGGGCAACATAAGTAAATAAATTAACATTAATAACCAAAGTAATAGGCAAGAAAAAATACCATGGAAGTCTGGTCAGTAGTAATATAGATGTATTTTACAGTAGTAATGCTGTTTGTTTGATCTGTTTCCTCCTCTTATTACTACAATAAAATAAATGGCAAAGCATACGTTGACCTAGGAGTGCCAAGTCCACTACCAATTTTTAACTCAAATAGATCTCTGCTGGGTTGCAGTAGGGGCTGTAGTCAAACAACAAGCAGATAATAATGTGATTTTTTTCCCCGTAAATCACTTTTCCTTTTATACTATAGACATTTGTGTGGGTGGTTCCTCGTTGACCAGAAAGATGTGGGTTTTGTTGTCTTTCATTTACGTTCTCTATTGAATTAGTAGAGTTATGCAGTTTTCTCTGTCACACTTGGGTGGGATACTTCGGTGATTTAATTTAAAATGAAAGAGAGATGTCTTCATTTTAGGGAAAACCATGGCTAAGTGGTGAGAGTAAGCAGGTCTAGCCTTTGCTAGAAACCCTAATTAGACAAAATCCCATGTACGGTTGACCTTCACTATTGAGACAACCCTCAGAGAAGAAAGAGCACTAAAAATTAGTATGCTGCCAGTGCTGCACTTTTATTATTTGACGTTATTAAGCAAACTTGGTGTGTATTTCTTTTTTGAAGCGTTTGATTAAATGTGTGATCTTATCTTGGTGAAATGGCCCGCTGGGCTGCAGACAGTGGTGTTCAGAAATGAAATTTGTTTAGAGCCTCTGAACAGACATTTATTCAATGAGACCTTTCTTGAATAATAGATGTGACAGTGAGATAGCTGTGCAATGTGCAACGTGTTTTGAGGTTTGGGCTTTCTTTTTTTGTGTAGGGAGTTGCGGTGTGATTGGGGAGGGGGGGGGGGGAGAAGATAACACAACTGCACAGGAGTGAGAATAGGATGTTTATGTAGGAAATTACCATATGTTGCAAAATCAGGTCTCAATTCTGCCAAGAGTTATTTTTGGGCCAAGCTTTGTGTGCTTCAGGACCTCCCTGTTGGCATACTGTTTGGCATATCAAGTGAAGCACATACATATCTAGCTCCATATTGATAATCTTATCCTTCAGCTAGAGCTTTTAAGGTACTTGTATTTTGTGGAAGTAAAAGAACATCACAAACAAAAATCCGCAAACAAACCAAGAGAAACATGGTAGTTCACTCCTTGGGTCAGTGCTGATGTCCTTAGGCAGTTCACTGGTTTATGATAGTCCCATCAAAACCTTGAGACTAAGGGAAGGAAGCAGGTCTATGGGTAAGGAAGGTAGGCAGGCTTCACCAGAGGGTGTTCACCTCTTCTATTGTGTCCAACAGTGAGGAAATGTGAAATGCAGGTAAATATTCTTACCTTTTTTCCCCCATTGGAGGCACAGTGTTTTCTTATTAGGCAAGTTACTGTGGGATGCTCCACTGGGGGAAAAAATACCCTAAATAGGGCTTCGAATTTTGAAGCATTATCAGAAATGCAGTGATGTGTGTATATATTATTTTTTTCCCAGTAAACTTCATTTTAGTTTTCCATACATCTCTCAAGGATAAATAAGATTTTATTGAATTTGTGGACTGCACAGGATTTTCAGCCATTGACACAGAAATACACACCTTGTCTCTCACAAGTTGAAGCTAAGAAGGACCACGAATACCTGAAAATGTATTTTTTGACTTTTAAAATTTTTTTTCCGCAGTAGTGGACTTAGAAGAATATACTGTGGTGATCTCTGGATCTCCTCCTGGTGAGGGCAGGAGATGTGAATTTTCTGAGCGTCTTAGTCTTTTCCTGCAAAAGGGCCTTTTTTTATATAGAAAGTTTGCTTTCGAATGAAAGGAGTCCCAGAGTGCATCTGCTGTAAAACTGCATTTTGATCAATCCCCATCTGCCCCGCTGCTCCTCTGCATTGTGTGTCAGCGGTCTTCACAGCAAGTTAGGTGGTGATTCAGTGATTTCTCCTCTTAGAGGTAAACCCCAAACCTTCCTTTACAGGAGTTGGGAGAAGATGTGAGCTCCATGCTGTAAGTATATGCTGAGGTACTATCTTAGGAGCCGTCTAGCATTTGATGCTCCAGCTGCTCATTTTCCCTGCTCTTTCGTTAATGTGGTTATTTTTCTTAAAAGCTATATGTCTCTCAGGACTTTTTGATAACTTTTAATTATGGAGGCATTTTTCTTTCCCCAAACATAGATGCCAAATGTAAACTCATGAGGCTGGATGTAAAGCAGAGGAATTCATGTGTCTGGGAGCTCTGTGTATTTCGCCACGATGCTCACCTGAGCTTGAGGTATAATTTCTGCTTGCAAGCTGATTTACCTGTATGGTGTACTGAAGAATACAGACTGTAAACCTGTAGCTTGCAAGCACATTTTTGTAGCAGAAACAACATTTAAAAATGTTCCTTTCCACAGATGAAACTTGCACATGAAAGCACAGCCTGCTAGAAAAAGTGGTGGTTCCATTACGATCTGCTCAAAGTTGGTCACTAAAATGAAGATGGAAAATTCATTGGACTGAAGTTTACTTGAATTCTGCTATTCCACAGAAGGAACTTGGTTTAAATTACTTCATATGTAGTGGTTTCTGCACTGAGTCTGGTAATTTGTTTCTGAACTGGGAATGGTAACTTGTTTGTGGTTTTTTTTTTTTCTTCTTTTTTCATACATAAATGCCCCAGAACTATAGCATTTCCAACTCATCATGGGACTCAAAAGTTAGAAGAAAAATCTGTCACTGATAAACTTCTTGGGAGGCTGGTAAAAAGGGAGGCAGTGTTTTTTAACTAGCATTCTGTTGCTCCTAAAGCAAAGTCAGTGTTTATTATTAAAAAAAAATTACTTGCCATGCATGTTGGGTTGGTACATGCTGTGAAGCCACCACGGATGCCTCCCTTCCTGACCCACGTGGTGGCCCTTAGCAGTGGTGCACGGAAGCAGTGCTGCTGCTGTACCAAGTGTTGTATTTATGGTCTTGTTTCCCTTTCTGGAAATCACCTGTGGAGAATGTGAGGACTTTGTGCAGTTGTGTGGTCTTTGGGGCTGTGGTTCTTGCTGAAGGTCCTGCATGTGCCAGCGCTCTTGGTGGCAAAAACTAATGCTATACAAATGCCACAAGGAAGAGAAAGTTCCTCCTTACATCATCCTAGGACTCAAGGGAATGCACCCAGCCAGGTGTTACGGGAGACAGCACAAGGTGCCTTGCTGCAACACATCCTAAATATTCCACTTGGCAACATTGCTTTCTACTCCTGTTAGACGCCTAAAAAGCACATGTGGGAGTAAGGGGCTAATCACAACCATGCAGTTAAACTTGTGTGTATATGCAGTAATAAGGTTGAAAGGTGGCTGTGTAATTATGTTGTTTCTAGCCTCCTTGCTAATTTCCTGCTGATTTAAAGGATAGATGAGGATTCTTTTGTGCCCTAACCGGTGTTGTCTTCCAGCAAAAGCTGATACCTGGCTGATACCTGGCTACCCCAGCCTTTTCCCACCTGAGTGCCTATTCCATTTTCTTACTGTTTCTCTACTTCAGACATCCAGGCTATGTAAAGATGTTCTATGCGTATCTACTGATGCTATTGTAGTATGGAACAATTATTTAAATTAATCAAGAGGGTATCTTTCATTAA
Source organism: Zapornia atra (assembly GCA_013400835.1). Taxonomy (NCBI): domain Eukaryota; kingdom Metazoa; phylum Chordata; class Aves; order Gruiformes; family Rallidae; genus Zapornia; species Zapornia atra. Next base: position 583,119 of record VZTU01032991.1, on the reverse strand, counting down.
AAGGGTGAGAAAAAAATTAATAATTAACCCCCCAAAATAAATAGAAAATAATAGCAGCAGCACTGCTTCATTTAATGCAGGTCTGTGGTCTCGGGAAGACACATCATCATCAGGGAAGACCTGCTGGGAGACAAAAACTAATCACACCACAATGTGTCTTTGCAGTGTTTGTGCTTTGGTGTTCAGCTCTAAGTGTTGATATTGTAAAGAGAGTGGTGTCTGCTAATGGAGGAGGATGAGCAGGTAGCTGTGGCTGCTTCCATTTTCTGTCTGCAGTGAGCTTACCACGGGAGGGGACTTTTTTTTTTCTTCCCTTTTGCCTCTTTACACTGCCTTGCATATCAGTTCTCATCTTACTTACATTTTAGGATATTGGGCCAATGAAAACATTCTTTAATGGTTCTTCATTTTGGTATGATTTTCTTGTCCTTGTCTCTGTATTGCTCATCAGCGAAGAGTGTGGTAGAGGCAGTTTTTGCTTTTAAACTGAGAAGACATCTTTCCTTCGTTAATTTGGCTTTGGCCATTGGTCTGAAATATTTTAAGTGATATGGAAATGTCTCTTAGTTTGCATGCTTGGACAAGTGCCAGCAGAGGTTTCCTTGTGTGGGCTCGCTTTGTTTGTTTTCTTCAAAAACTGTGTGCTGATTCAGGCCAGTTGCTGCTGATACAGTCTTTGAATATAGTGTTTGTAGCTAATTAAAAATAGCCACTAATTGAGAGCTGAATGTTGTGGACTTGAATTGTCCTGCGCATTTTCTTGGGTAAGTTTTCCTAGAAAAGTAAAGAGTGAATCTGCTTGATGAGGCTTGCAGAGATCTGCTTCATTGAATTTGGAGACACATTTGAAAAGTAATTGAAAATTATGTTTGAACACTCTGGTGAGAAGTTGAATGTGGACAGTGACTTCACCAAACCCCTGATGTGCCAAGGGCTGTGAATTTTGGAAATAAATGTTGTTGCTGTTCCAGAAATAATGCCTGCTATACGTCAAGTATGAAAGCAACAGAGATACAAAACTTCTTTTTCAGTTTATTAGTGGAGGATGCTTAGATCCTGTGTATGGTTTTTTTACTGACGAATACTTAGCTTTTCCTTACAACTAACCTTGGCTCCAAATGGCTTGAGTTGCTGGCTGCTTTTGACATCCTTATGAGTTTACCCTTTTCTCTGCAATATTTGAACAAAATTATTTGAGTTGCTCCAGTATCTAGAAAAGCATCCCAGTGAGTGGCCTGCCTGCCTGCCTTGTACCTGCCCAGAACTGAGCTGTTCAGAGCGAGATGCTTCTGCGGCTGGAGAGTATCGTTAATGGTTTGGGGCACTTCTGATAGTCAGATGGCCGGTTGCTGCCATAAGCTGCTAGGGGATAAGCCTGGGATGGTTAAGGGGCTCTTTCACAAGCTTTTATCGCAGTGTTAAGTGTGATGCAGAGGCAACAGGCATTGTTCTGGCTTGTTTGTTCAGCTAATTGGTATTTTTATAATTTTATTATTATGAACCCCACTTTTCATGTGGATTAGTGTGTGTGGGGGGGTTTGTGGTGTTTTATTTTGGTGGGTTTTGGTTGGGCTTTTTTGTTTGGGTTTTTGGGGGTTTTTTTTGCTTTTTATAAGGAGAAGGATGAGGTGATTTAGTTTATCTCACTGAACAGAGATGCCTGTGTGCAAACTAATCATTTAAACTGGCCTTCTAGCTAATGGAAAGAGGCAGGCACCTCTGAGGCATGATTCCTTTCCTTCTCATGTAGACATTTAAAATAGGTCAGATGAATTGCACCCTAAACAGCTTATTTCTCCTCACTGGCTGTTAAGGAAGCCTAAGGTGACAAACTCCGATAGAGACATTTACATTGCAGATACCTTAAGATGGAAGAGGTGAATCCCACTCTTGGAAATTACACTCCTTGGTTTGCTGTGCATTTCCAATTTAAATGTGAATCCGTGTGATAAGCTGGTACTGGGTGCAGCAAAGCTGATCCAGAGGGAAGTGCATGAGGAGGAGCTGACCTGGCTGCTGGCCTTCACAGAGGTTGTGCCCAGCAGGAGCTCTCGCTTACTCAAAGGAGGACTGGCAAGAGTTGAGTTGGTGAAAAGCATGTATCTTAAGTATCACAAAAATAAATACAAGCATGGTGGAATATGAGTGATCCCTCCTCTGTTAGTTTCTGTGCAGTCCTGTATATTGAAAGTGGGACAGCTGACATTATGTGCTTTTGTACTTCCATGGGTTTTTTTCTCCAAGACTGTGTCATAACTTGCAAACCTGAACAACTACACCTCTACAATCCCTTTTTCTTTTAAGGTCTGAAATGTAAAAATCTCTGAAGATGCTGGAAAGGCATGTGCTGGGGTACATGTCTGCCTCTGTTCACGTAGGATTGCATCCCTTGAGTAGGTGCCCTGGGGTGTAGAGCTCGTTGATGGGACAGAAGCTTCTGAGATTGCAGCTTTAAACTCCTGATCCCTGACAAATTAAAGATTTATCTAATGAAGCTAATTCTATGAATCTGGTATACATAGATCCTGCTAGTCTCTTACGTCTCAAAAAACCCGCTTTTTTTTTTTCCTACACACCTTTCTTGTGTCCCTGAGAGCTGCAGATTGGACAGATGTTTCAGTGCAAGTTTTGTCTGTTTACTCTCCACCCCCAAATCAAACCCCTTTGTTTTGCCATCTGTTTCTGTGGCTGGATGGGTAACCGGGCTGGGAAAAAAAGCTATAATTTTAAAATCTACATTGGGTTTATAGCTCTTGTTGGGCTGTTTTTGCTTCGGATTGGTTTCCTGGATGGATTACAGCTGATTTTTGTGTAGCTGCTTGGTAGTAGTACAGGCTGTGGGACAGTGTGGAGAATGCAGAGCTCCTCAAAACGTGTATGAGGTTTTTTCTGGGTTGTTGTTGGCTCTCTGAACCTTCTTGTTTCCAATCATAGGTGCTCTGAAGGTCAGTCCCCCCATGTGTTGGCTAAGTCTCTTGCTCTAGGGATCACTGAATGTCACATATATGTATACATAATATATATATGTGTGTAGGAATGTGTACATACAGATATATGTGTGTGTGTGTGTGTATATATGATAACTTGCTAGGGTGTGTTGTGTTCTTATTCTTCCTACTGTTTCTAATATACTCCAATAAAACCAGACAGAATTGAACATCAGCATTGTGCAAACGCATTTTGCAACTAGCACAGATGACTGATTCTACTCAGGGGATTGAGAATGTTCTCTTCAGGGTTGCTTGGTGGCCCTTGGACTTTGTAATTTTGCTTCGAGTCATTGATTATGAAGCATGTTCATGCCTTCCATATTCTTATGAACCTATGCATGTGTTTCATTACAGTGATCAGATTTGGGGCATTTTTTACGATTTGCACAGCATAGTCCTGCTGATTTGCTCCAACTGCTGGGGATTTATCAGTGCATCAGGCATCCTTGCTTACTTTTGGGTCAGCATTATCACCTAACTGCAGTGGCCAAATGAAGTGCATTTGCACAGACCCATTCCTGCAGATTTCTTGAGCTCATGGATACACATGCATTCATTTTGAATAAAATTAATTTGCATTAAAACCCCCCTTTGAACAGCATGAAGGTTATAACTTATAAAGCTCTAAAGTATGAGTTCAAAATCTGTCTCTGTTCCTCTCCAGGGCAGTGCTTGCAGACAGAGACAGGGTCCAAGGGATTTAAACATGGTATTTTAATGATATCTTAGTTTAATCTTCTTTTCAGTAATTTTCCTAATATTTGCAAATTTGAAATCTGAACCCATCCTTTTATTGGAGCAAACTAGATTTCTGGTTAGAGCTTGTGGTACACTAGAGACCTGAGTCAATACAGTTTCAGCATCTGCCTCTGATTGAGCCTGAATAGCATGGAGGCATAGCAGTAAGTCCAGCCTTTCCTACTGAAGGATGCACTTGAATAGACTAGTCCAAGCACCGGCTTCTTTATGAATATCATTCTGTATTTGTGCAAATCTGCTATTCTTGTTGTGAGAATCTTAAATATTATTTTAATGTAGCCTTGTGCTCCCTCTGGTTTTACAGCAACTGTTACTACAAACTGGTAATAGAACTACGCTGACTTCTGCAGCATTTATTTTTTAATTATTTTTATTCTTTAAAGGTTTCTCCTTTTTTTTTTTTAGAAAGTATATAAATTTGGAGTTTTATTGGTAAAAATGAGACATGGGGACTTGTTGGCATACATATGTGAAAGGACAGTTGTAGCAAAGAAGAAGCTCGTTTATGGAGCAATGAAAAGTTAGGGGATGAACTTCAGAAATTACGTTTTAGCAAGGCAGCAGACTGATGCCTGTTGTTAAGTTAGCATTTTGGTAGCTTTATCTATGGGTTGTTTTTTTGAGTTTTTTTAAAGTTGACATTCTGGGTATTTGCAGTTGCTTAAGATTGATACTGCTAGAATACCTTATTATTTTTTTAAATATCTGGCTTATGTACTCTTGTGAATTGTAGTCCTGGTTTGTTTAATGTGGTTCAGGAATGCCATCCCTGCTTGCTCTTTTCTTCCAGTAATTTGTTTTTGGAATTTTCACTCTTTTGGTTCTTTTGGGGAAAAAAACCTAACAAAAAACACCACCACTTTAAAGGAGTATGGTAATTACTAGGAATTAACCTTCATTTGCCATTAGTTGTGTTGAAAGCTGGCATCACAAATGCTATGAGTATTAAGAAATGTTTTAATTGGGTCATTAGATCCTATGTGATTTGATGATTGCCCAGAGAGAAATGATAACAGGAAGAGGTGTAAACGGGCAGAGTCTTAATTCAACAAAGCATTTATGCAGATGCACTAATGGGGTTTAAATCCTCCCTTGCAGTTGAGCATAGGCTTTGCTGGATTTGAGCCTAAACCAGATTTCCACCTCAAACAGGGAGGGCTCAGCGTCTTGGCAGAAGTCGCTGGTGCACTGCACCTGGTGGAGCTGGTGAGATTTGGCTCCATGGGCGCTCTTTGGGCATTAGTTGGAAATGGTGCCACACTTCGGGAACGTCTGTCTTGGTACTTCTCCTTTGCTGTGATTTCTGCACTGAGAGTGTTGTTAATCTGGGGAAGGGGGAAGAAAAAAAAAGATTAGTAAATTAATAAGTTCTGCCTCAAACTGGAAAACAGCAACTTCTTTCTCATTTACTGCACTGAGTTTCGATGGACACTTTCACTTGGCAACATAAGTGTGTGTATTTATCAATGTAATACATCAGTTCACTGCTGGGGGAAAAAACCTCCTAAAGGCCCCATTGACTGCCTGGATTTTCATGTCTTCTCACTAAATGGCTTTTTACCAGGAAATAATAGATTAGATTTCAGAAGGCACAGAAACGTTGGCATTGGGTTGGGGGTATGTTTCTTTGGCCTGCTTTACTAAGAAGGGGAAGAGCTTCAACAAACTAATTTTAAGAGATGTTTAGTGACCATGAAATATCATATCCTCTGCAGTCATATTGACCTCACTGTAAGATGTTCTTATTAACAGCACAGTCAAGAAGTTTAATATTTTATCTCCTATACCTTTCCTACCTTTAAAAACTTTTCCCAGGAGAGGGCTTATCTGCTGGTCGGCATGCACCATGTCATGCCCAGGTAACTCTTGAAGCTGTTGCTAGATTTGATTACCAGAGGAGGAGAGATGTCAAATCATTTTCTTGAAATGCCCAGATTTTCATAACCTCTGGTGTGGAGGTTTTTTTGGTTTTATTTTTGCAAGTGTAGACTAGCAAGACCTGGTCATCGAATGATGTATTGAGACAGTGCTTATAGCACCTTCAACAAGGCTAAGGTCTATTTATACCGTATGAAGTCTGGTTTTAATTGATGGATTTTTGTACCTTTTTAAGTGAACATAAATTATATGAACGCTTTATAGTCCAAAGGAATAAAAAATCTGAATTGTCACCATTTCTTTCTAATCATATCACAAGACAGATTGCCGAGTAAAGTATGCACATAAACTTTTAGCCCATTGAAATATGCATATATAATTTAATTTGCATACATTAAATTCTTAGTTTCATTAATGATTTAAGATTCTTTTGCAGTTGGAAGGCTCCGTCACAATTTTTGCTTGATTGAATTGTCTATTCTATTTAAATCAGACTTGGTAATATTGCTTGTGTGTTACAGAACGATACTGGTAACTCTGTTAGACCTTTTATCAACATGACTAATTTATAGCTGGCTGCAGTGTATTATTAGCCAAAGAGATATTACAGTGTAAGACTTACCCAGAGTGGAAATTTAGAAGTAGGATGGCAATAGCAGGGGATGTAGCTGCAAAGGTGAAGGAAAGAAAACTTGGCACCTTACATCAACAGAGCATTTTCATGTTAGCGTTGTTAAAAAGACAGTAAACTTGAGTTTTGGATTCCTTATAAATAAAAATGCTAACTGATACCAAAAAAATCAGAGAGCTCTTGGGTTTTTGTGTTTTGTTTTGTTTGTATTTCTTTTTCTAGTATGCTACAGCAAAACAAGAAATACAGGCTCTTTTAAGCAGTATGCTAAACAGGTGAAGAACCGTATTTTGCTGCTACCCTAATGCTGGCTTCAAAGCTGCCTTTACTCATGGGATCTTCCTTTTTGCTGGGATTGATTCTTTATTTTGGAAGGTATTAGGAATATTACCTCACTAAGACAAACTAACGTGTGTGGGTTTTGGTTTTTTGTTTTGGTTTGGTTTTGAGGTGACTTCTCATGTTTATCAATGGGCATCCCTCTGGCACATAGTAAATGTGATTTATTTTTTTTTAAAGGTGGCTCCATAGCAGGCTGTTACTGTTGAGATGCCATTGGGTTGTATCTTCTCTGCATCTTCCCAAAATCTACAGTTACTACCAGTTTCTTCTCAGTCACTTGGAAACTGGAGTAGTCTGTCTGATTCTCTGATAACCCAATAACCTACCTCTCATAAGGATCAAGAAGCATCAAAAAACTGCACAGGGTATGTGCTGACTCTCTGGATGTGTTGTGATGGGAGTTGTCCCCTGGCTTTCCCGAGTACCTGAGTTTGGTGTTTTTGGAACTTGAGTGGACTTCAGTAGCTTCATATCTTTGGAGTAAAGGCTGGGTGAAGACAGAGCTACCTTAACACCTCCATCTCCTCTTTCACCCAGAAATGCATGTGTTCCTTCAGAATGGAGCTGCTCTCAAAATCCCCATCAAAAATTTAACAAGAACCATTGAAAACCTAACCCAAGGTGTTAGTGTCTGGTGGCCAAAAATAACCAGTGAGAAACACAAAGCTGCAGAATGAACAGAAATTCATCACTCACTTTTCCAGAAAGAGATGCAGGGGACTCCCAAATTCTGCAATATCCTTGTGTGTTCAGAGCTGTGGGACACCTGTGTCATGATTTCCAAGCGCTGAAGAAACTAATCAAAGTGACTGGCAAGCAGGGTCTGGGAAGTAGCACAAATGTAGGTACGTATGTGTAACTTGGTGGGCTTTATAACAAAGCTGTTGGGGCTCTGTTCATGGAGACATGAACGGATGGAGGTGCTGGGCAGTGCAAATCCCTTGAAGAAAAACCAAGGACTGGTGATAATGTAAAGCAAGAGGTGTTGGGGTAGGAATAGGTGAATCAGGGAGCCCTCTGTGTTAGGTTAAGGCATGTGCAGTCTGTTTTGTTGCATTTTATGGTCTCAATATTTTATTTACAGGGTGGATGCTTTTTGCGTCCACATTTGTATTCTGCTTTTGATCCTTCTTTCCTGCCTATGGTGTGTGCTGGAATGGGAAGCAAATCTGGACCGTTGCTTTCAAGAGGTGGCTGTTAGTAAAGGATGTAAATGGGTTATAATTGCCAGAAGAGCCCAGATCCTGTAGGCAGATGTGTTAGCTGCGGGAAAGAGTGGTCCCATTAAGCTTAAGTGGGACATTTCAGGTATTTGAACATACATGCTTAGATCAATGTGCTTGCCTTGGATATGCCCTGAGATGTTGGTTAGGGCTGGTCTTGAGTTTCAGAGGTGCTGTGATTATAATCAAGGATTAAAGAAGGAACAAGCGAGAAAGTGGACAATTACTGAGAACAGAGAAATCACACAATGCTGTAAAATTCCCTTTTTACTGAGGATCAGATATTCTCAGAGAACATACTGACACTTGGTCTTGAGTACTCCCGGTTTGCACTTTGATATTAATTGAACCAAGGACCAAAATTCCTGCTTTGTTGATTGATTTTTTCATTTTGAACTGATTAATGTTTTCATTTGAATAGCACTGCTGACTCTGCAGAAGATGTGATCTTTTAATTAGCAGATGTCAGGATTAGCATTAGTGTTGAGCTGTAATTAGCATTTGTACGCAGAGCACAAGGCCCAGGCTCAGCTTGGCAGCAAGGAGAATGAAATTATAGGTAGTGGTGTAACTTGGCGCCTTCTTGCATATCCCTAATGTTGGGGTTTGGGGGGTTTTTTGGCTTTTTTTTTGTTTTTGGAAAAGTGAAACCCACAAGTATCATGATCATCGCATGAAGTCTAGCTGATTAATTGCTGATAGAAAAATTACATATAAATTATTGGTATGTGTTCTGCTAGTTAAATCATAAGATTTGTTGGCCTAACAGAATTTAATATATCTAATTGTCACACACTGATGCTCTTAAATTGAAGGCTGCAAAGTGGTAATAGTTTCTTGGCTAGACCGCAGCAGCATACGCGGACACAGATGTCTCTGGAAATGGTATTTTGTGAGCAGAGGAGACCTAACAGAAGCAGGTGATATTTGGGGCTCTTAGAGTCCTACTTCAGGTTAATTTAAGGAACAAATGCTCCTTGACTTCATGCTCCTTTTTGCAGAACCAAGGGGTTATGTGAATGGGGCCATATGTGAGTGTAGGAGGAAGCAAGAGGCAGGGTGTTTATCACAGGTCAGGGATATACAGAGGGATGCAGGTACAGAAAGTAGCAAAATCTGGATATCTCCAAGGAAGATTTTTCATCTACTGATGATGAAAAAGCAGCGTCATCCCAAGTCAGTGGAAAGTAAGCATCGTTGACTAATGTGGGACTTAAAAGCTGATTTTTGGTTATTTTTGGGAAATATATTCAGTAGTCTTTTATCCCTGTGAAGGAAAAACAGTAGTTTTAAATGCTGCCGAGGTAATTGAAGACACTGGTGATTTCTGTGACCACTAGTCAAACAAATAGACACAGGTCGGTGGCTCTGCTTTTTGATACACCATAGGGACAAAAAAAAAAGCTACTTGATAGGCAGTTCAGGGATGGAGGTTTACAGGTTGGTGCTTGGAGAAAAAAAAGAGCTTTCTGTACAGCACATCTTAATAAAGAGCTTTCTGTACAGCACATCTGCAATAAAGGTAATAATATTATAAGGTAATAATATTATGAGTTTGCTGTGTTCCCAGTGCTGGATAACAGACCAGAATCCTCTTCCCAGCTGGCGTGCACAGGTCATTCTTTCAGGTTTGGGTTTCCTCGGTACATCTGAACCCCACTGAAATGGGGTTAACAATTCTGACTACCTTTGTCAAGTGTTCTGAAATTCATTTCGGACAAGTGCTCTGTCAAGGTGATGAGTTGTTTCTGGTCACCACTTCTTTGTGGTTTTAAACTCTGTTGGAGATAAACAGAACAAAGAAAAAGATGCATTATGTATGCGAAGCTATGAACCGATGCTTTAAAAATGAAAGTGTTTTGTGAGATAATGTAGAATTGAGCCTCAAATCCTTTAAAAATTTTTGTTAAAGTTGAATGCTTACAGGTAATGTATTTCAAATGCAGATGACAGGCTGCTCCCCTCTTGCATTTCCACCGGTGAAAAGCAATAAAGATTTATCTGTCAGCTAAATAGACAACGTTTGTATGCATTACCACCCCCAAACCCACCTTCTTTTGCATCCAGAGCCCTGCTCAGGTCTGTGGAAACAGCCATGAGTGATCCTAGGCACTTCAAGTACATCATTTGGGGTTGGTTTATGTGACTGTGTTTGAACTTCCCTCCACTGCTTTATTTCTGAAAGGAAAAAGAAACACTATCAAGGACAAAGGGTTTTCAAGGTGTTGACCTTTCGATCCGTGCCCAGCAGTGCCGAACCGTCAGTGCTCTTGCAGTAAAATAGCACGAAAAGTGATGGTGTCTCTGATTTTTCAAATGAAGTAGTACATCTCACCTTCCAACTGAATAAATACAGCTCATTGCAGAGGGTAATACTGTCATCGTAACATAATTGAAATGATACTATTCCAATGTACAATTCAATAAAACTAACCACAGTAGTGGAGTTATCGATTTAAACTCAGTTAAAAGCAGTTCACATATTCAGTTCAAAATATTTCTGATTAATATCAGTTCTGGTAATGTGACTTCCTTCATTCACTAGTAGAAAGGAAGTTTTTATCAGCCTGAAAGATCAGAGAAAATTTTAGGGAAGAATTTGATCTTTGCCCCGTTGGCCTGTGCTGACTGCTTAGCAGTGAGGACATGTCATTTTTTCCAGTGTATGCAATTCTGCTGCATTCACAGTTTTTAGCGTGTTTTAAAGAAAAAAAGATTAAAAAAGGATTACTTAATGATACCTGTCCAAAGGAAAGGCAAGGGGGCTTGGCTTTTTTGTTTGCTAGAAGCAGCCACTGCTAGTTGTAGGCATGATTATTTGTCATGTAAATGTCTGGCTCCAACCTCTTCTGAACCAGAGGAAAGAATCTGTGGTAATTACTTGGCTTTTTCCTAGTGTAATTAGCAAGTAATCTGCTGTGACATCTAAGTACAACATATGTAGTCAGCGTGCCAGTAAATATGTTGTTTAGTGAATTGTAAAGCAATGTCACCAGTAAATACGCTGTTTAGTGAATTATAAAGCCATGTCACCCTTTTTTTAAGAGGAATTGCAGGAAAGCCTTTTGCATACAGTGGCTCTCAGGGCTATTTTTGTCATCTCATTCTAAAAGGTCATTGAAACATGAGGATGCAATGACATACATCGTTCCATGTGAGGGGAGGTGGAAATATATTGAATTGGCATTTCTCTCTTTTTTTTTTTTTTTTTTGGTGGCAGGATCAATACCTCAATCTTAGGGCCAGCATTGCCCTTCTTTTTCTTCGCTGTCTTCCGTTTATTCTTTCCTCCCTGTTTTAAATTCACTTTTAAGAGGGCAGCGTGATGATTAATGCATGAGGATTTAGATCTTGCAGTAAGTTTACTAGTTTGTTAGTTCTCTCTTAGGCTGAGCGTTCAGAATAGCTATTGTACACCAGCGCTGCTTTTCCTATTGGAGAGACTCTGAGAAAAAAATTGTATGTCAAAGAAAAGAGGATCTAGTGTGCCTCTCTTCCCTTTCCCACACACCCCTCTTTCAAAGTTATGCTCTGTGTCAACCCTTTTCATTTTATATATAGCTTTTACAAAAAAATAATGTTCCTCCCACCCCTGGTATGCTCCCCTCTTGTGCGTACTTGATTACACTAGCATACTCTCCCTGTGCTTATGGGCATCCTTCTGCTTTGTGGCGAGTGTTTTACAAAACTTCCTGCCACAGGAGAAGGCCAGCAGTATGCAGCCTGCTGAGCTGGCCTGAAATCCTTGCTATGTCTGAGATTGCTTCCTCACTCTGAGGAGGAGAGGGTAAGAAGCCATGCCTTACCTGAGAGGTAAGATGCGTTCCACTTCCCTTCTCAATGTGATGGCATTGAAGCAATTGACAGCCACAAGCATGTGACAAAAACTTTACATTTCAGTTGGAGTCCTTGCATTTGACTAAACTTTTTTTCCTGTTTGGCTTATTCTTAGAGATGTAAACTGTTTTTTTTTCTTTCAACAGCACATCTAATTGATTTCAGGGTGAGGCAGAAAATAAAGCTAGAGCTCACAGTGAACATTATTCCTCCTTGAAGTGCTCTGAGTACTTTATTATATGGTTCCAGTTAGGAGGGCTGTACCCTGAAAAACCAAGAAGTGAACAGCATCTGCACCTGCTCATGGCGAGATCTTGTTCATCAGGCTACACTTCATTTTCTTTTCTCTGTCCTTGCATAAATAACAGGGTGCTTGGGATGGTGGTACCCTACCCATGCCAAATATAGCTGCTACCCTGCCTTGTTTGCTCTCTATAGGTCAGCTACTGCTGTATGTGGCTTGGGGAAGGAGAACTCAAACAGCAAAATAAGGGTTGTTGTGCAAATGGCACCTGGTGACTGGAGGGGTTCAAGCCCAGACTCAACATCCTTAACCCAGCTGGTCACAAATGTAAGTGACTTGCAGTTAGTAGTGTGACCTTGAATTTGTTGTTAATGGTATCCTAGATAAGGCTGTTTTTGGAAGAGAATTTCCAATTTCTCAAATGCTATCAGAAGTTTTTATGTGTTTCACACTAGAGAATTCTGTAAAAAAAGTATTGGAGAATTTTTGTGGTACCTCTTGAGGCAAATTAAATGCATATTGGTACTTAAAGGAAAAAAAAACCTAAGAATGGATTGGGTAGAGTCCTACTGCAATACACAGTTCATGGAGTCTGCAAAGTTATGTCACAAGTGGGTTCCTTACATACAGTGGCAGCAGCACCAATCCCAAGAGGAGATGTGTGGAACACCACAGCCCTGCCATGTGTCCAGTTCTCCTGCCAGAGGTGGCCCGTGGACATTGCCATTCCAAGATGGCTACAAGACAATGCTGAGGCTGTTTCTTATCTCATCACCGAGGGGAACTTCACTCCCTTGCAAGTTATTCTGTCTTTGGCATTCCTGCCTCCAGCCAGTTTGATGCTTTCTGCAGTTGGGCTGCCTTGCTGTCTGTGTGATGACTCTACTCTGAGCAGTTGCAATTGGAATTTCCCCTTCAAGAGTAACCCTTGCACAATATTGAGCTGAATGACCGCAGGGGAGACCACACTACTTGCTATACCATCAATATACTTGCTTTGTTATCTCAGGAATGGAGTTTAAAAACTTGCAGTGAGCAGCCCCTTTGCAAGTGCTGCTTACTGCCTTCTTGGTCATTGAGGTCAGTCTTACTCAAATAGGAGTGTTTTATTTTTTTAAAAAAAAGAGATTCTTTGCTCTTCTCCACTGCATGATCTCCCCTCAGTCCTGATTTGGGATTTGTTACAAACTTGGGAAGAACATTTTGAACTGCCTTGTAGTGATGCTGCAGGTGGCACTTCCCTCTGTAGCGTCCTACCCATAATCTCTTGCAAAGATTTGGATCATTTAAACACACAGTCATGGCTGTGCAAAAGATGTTGCTAAGTTGCTGAATTTCCTGGCACACAAGTCACTTGCTGCCACATCACTCAGACTTTATTTGAAGATTATTTTTTGTTTTGTTACCTTTGAAATTTTCAGAAGTGCAGCTGATGTGCTTGTGTCTACTGAGCCCTGACAACTGCACCATTTGAGACACAAGTGCCTTCTGATCCTCTTCGTGCCGTCATGCCATGATCCTGCTTTGTAAAAGCAGTCAAAAGCTGGGGCTCATTGGAACGATAGCAGTAGAAATCAGAACAGAAATAGAGCATTTAGAGTTTGTACCAAGGGAAATGCTGCTGCAGAAGTAACAGCACATTCAAGGACTTGAATGGGTTATTTCAGTGTCCCCTCAGTTTGGTGGTGTTTGTAAATGTGGGTGTATAGAAAGCATCTTTTGCTTGAGTGAATGAGGGTGGTGAATCTGCTGGATCTCTCTTGGCTTGGAGATGCAAAGCACTGGTAGCAGAGAGCCTGCAGGTAGGAGTGGCATCATGCAATGTCTCCTGGCTTCCTGCAATCCCAGGGATGCAGCAGAAGCAGAAATAAGCCCTGTAAAAAGAAGCCTGTATAGCAGAACGAGAATGGTTTCCTTGAGTGGTGATCAACGTGCAGAGGAATTACTGTATCGGATGAGGTGAGCTGAGGGTCAGCTCTCTGAGGGGAAAGAAAAGCTGTGCTAATACAAACTGCATGTGTATGATAAGCTGTGATGGTTTGGACGTTTTCACCTCCTGTGGCTTAGTTATTTGAGCAGGTTGTGGGAGGAAGCACTGCTTTTACACATTCGTTAGCCTGAGAAAATTTCCCCACCCTAACGATAGCTGATGAGTTATCTGGGGAGGAATTTGGACCTTTCCCATGTTTCAGCGTGCTGGCCACTTACAGGAGCCGTCATCTGAAGCGGTGCTGCTCTGCCCTGCCCGGCAAGGCTGGAGGGCTCTTATCTTCTTCCTTCTGCCTTGATAATAGCACTTGTCATCTTGCCATGCATGTGGATTTTTACACAGCTCAGCATGCTTTCCAGCAGACACCAAAATATTAATTATAATGCTGTAAAAATTAATTGAAACACAGCATAATCGCTGTTAAGTAAGGTCACTGAAATTGTCTTAAAATAGACCCCTCAAGAAATAATATGAAATCTCTCAACAGAGGAGCTTGGCAGATTTCCTGTACCAGTCCTCTTGAGATGCTTCCTATTGCCATTAATGTGCATTCAGTATTTCTGCATTTTTCCCTTAGAGCACCTGTCATTTGGAGCAGCTTCCTATGCTGCTCATCTCTGCTAGCCCATTAATAGTATTTTGGCCTTCCTTGCACAGGTAGTGATGGTGGGAGACAAGGGCTAACCAGTGATATAGCTTCAGCTGAGTGTGGAATCCTTGAGAGAGGATGTGGACCCATGGAGGACATGGATGGAGATCCAATCCAATGCTTCTATGTATCCTATCACAGAACTAATACCTGAATTACCTGTGGTGATCTTGCAAGGTTTTAGCACAGGGCTGGCACAAAACATTTGGTTGTTACTGTTAGTGTCTACCCAGCACCTGCAAAAATGGTCTGGTGAAGGACAGAATCTCACCAGCCTCCCAGTGACACCCATCCAACTGTTCTGTGGTTTTTAGGAATGGTAACTGTGTCTTTTTCGTAGTGTTTCAGCAAGCTAGTACGAAATCTGGTTAAATTTGGAAGCAGAATGCATGTTTATGCTAGAAGTTGTTCTTAGTTCATTGAATTGGCTATAAATTACTGAAATAAGTATAAAAAGAATTAAGTTTCAAAACCAGTTCTTGCAGATAGATGGACCAAAACTTGAGTACCACACTGGGATTTGAGCCAGTGTTTTAAGGATATCGCCAGTGATGCGGTAACTTTAAGAAATTCAAGATCCCATGCAGTGCCACAAAGCTTTTACTTGCAGAAGCTGTGTGAGTGGGATCTCAGAACAGTTTGTAATTTTGTATGACACCTGCGATGTTATGTTATGTTACCTTATTTTGAACTGCTGTCTGGAAAGGTAAAACCACCTCTTCCGGGCAGAGAAGGTCTAATTGTACCAAACAAGCTTCCTGATCTGTAATAGTGTGACCTTTTTTCAGCTCTGGTTTTCTCTTTTGGTGTTGTAAAGTCTTTTTCTCTGACCGGAGATCAATGACCTGCAGAAATAGCAACCCTCACATGGAGGGGAAAAAAATGAGAAAGAAAAGAAATCAGAGCTTCAGATGAGCAAAGATGACAGACCAGGTAGAGTAGCTGCTGTGTTGTCTGGATGCTGTTATGCTCTGAGCCTCTCACCCCTGCACTCCAAATACAAGCCCTCCTGCAACTATGTGGGTTTTTTCATTCCTGTTGGCAAAATCTGTGGGGAGGAAATGTGAGTCTAACTTCCCCAACGCTAATAGAAAGAGGATGCTTGGACATCACAGCTAGGTGAGAAATAAGGCCCTTGTTAGTGCTACTAAAAGCACGTCAGGGAAGCAGGTGGAGATAAGCGATTTCTGTAGGCAGGGCCAGAAAAGAAACAGAGTTCTGCAGGACTGGGACCTTCATGTTTGGAGCAGAAGACATGAAAAACAACCTTAGCATTTAAGAAGAAATGTGGTAAACTTGAGGGGTGTCTGTTCTTCTCTTCCTAGAGGGCAATGAATAGGCAAGGCTTTCACCTCTGGGCAGAGCAGCAGTGTACCCTGGTGGGGGAAATATTTTGTAAATGCTGGGAATGGTCATTAATAATATTAATAATGGTGATTAGTAACCAGTCTCCCTTCTCACACAGGACTGGTGGTAGCTAGGTAAAAGGCTACAGGGCTCTGGTGAAGAGAGGAGAGGAAGGAGCCCAGACCAAAGCCAGCCTGTGTGGGGAATAGTCTCTGGCTTTTGTTCGCTTGTTTTTCTTTTCAAAAAACCAAAAGGTTTGGAAGAGCAGGTCCTAAGGCAGAGAGGCATTGTGTGTGAATTTTTAATTCACTTGAATGATAAAGGTTTAAGAATAAAACCTGGATGGCTTAACACTTCGTGTTTTTCTGTTATTTTGGTTGATATAAAGGTATCTCTAAGCTTCCACTGTCTCTGGACTCATGCAGCATCCAGGGAAGGGAGTGTAACTGCAGCAAATAATCCCAGCAGTGTGTGTGTTTGGCTTCAATGAGGTATACCTTGCGATGTAGAAATTGAAATAACCTGTTGCAGGGGAAATCAGAAAATCAGACACAAACCTCTTGTTAGACCTGGTGCCACACAAGGCAGCTGAACTGCACTGTATACAACTTTTTAAAATTTGTGGCTAAGCTTTATGAGAAAAGAGAGATCAGACTTCCTGTTGTGATAATAAAGAGCGGATTCACTGTCAAGAATGATGAGAGGCTTAGGTTACCCCCACCAATTGCCATGCTGTAAATATTCAGTTCTGCTCTTTACCCTGAAGCCAGCAGCCTATAACCCTTTTAGAGAAGAAAGGCAAGGAGGTTGTGAGCCAGCAAATCCATTTGCAAATGTATTCTTCCTCTGCTGTTGGGCGTTACAGCACTAAAAATAAATTAAAAGGCTCCATCGTAGGATATTATTACTAGCTTATGATGCAACCTAGCTGTTGATAGACAGTCTATTATAACAATTCCTTCTGCTGCTGACAGCTCTGGAGATGCTTGGAAATGTCAGTTACCGCTCCAGGATATGTGGAGAGGTTATGGTTTAAATTTCAGGTCTTCCATTCTCTTTGTGTGCAGAGAGTGGTGGGAAGTTGGCCACAAGAGTCTTGCATCCAGCCTGTATTTCTCTGTGTTTTCTTCAGCCTGCCTAAAGAGTGCTCTTGCAGACCTCATCACTCTGTCAGACTGGTGGGTTTTGGTGCATTATGGTCTCCTATGCTTGTAGTCTCTTTTTTTGGCTTTATTGAATTCATTGTGATTTATTTATATGTTGCCACTCCTTTTCTTGGGTTGGTTGGTTTTGGTTTTTTTTTTTTCTTAAGGAAGGGCCAGCTCAGCTTTACTGGTATGTTTAGTAACAGTATAATTAGAAAGCTAAAAATAATAAACAGCAGTTTCACAGGAGGTGTCCCAGTTTGGTGACACTGGGCTGTGACTCACGTTTGCTTTGCTAAGAGCTGAGCTAGTTTAAGACAGTAGTGGGTACTGGGCATTGCCTTTCTGATCAGCCAGCATTTGCTTATGCGTGGTGCTATGTATCTGAGGTCTGGCCACTCATCCCTGGCTATGATAACACCAACACGCTGTGGATGAAGATTTATTGCACTCTGTGTTTATTTAGGATTCATTATGATGCTCAGCAAAACCCTACCCAGTGTTCTAAGTATCTTGGTGCAAGTAGCTGTGATACAAATCAAAGAACAAACCTCCCCATCTTTGTCAGACAGCCAGCAAATCTGAGCTTTATCAGCAGTTATGCTTTTATCCTTACAGATAGTACTGTAAGCAGTATTTTATTTTTTTTAATTATTATTATTATTTTGCTTCCTTCCAGCAGTGACAGGCCATAAATTCCTCTTTCTCTCATGCTGGTTCTATTACTTATTTGTAGTGTGCTAAGTTCCTGGAATCGGAACCTGAATCTGAACCCATGAATGCCGGTTCCTTACAGACTCCACCGAAAACAAAAGAGCTCTATGAAATACCTAAGAAGAAGCCTGTTTTACCACCTTGCTTTATACTTGGAATAGGTACTCTTCTGGGATAGAGTTTGAATGAAGGAAAATGCAAATCATGAAATAAAGAGTTCATACTACGCTGTTGTGCCAAGAGAAAACCCCCTTGTTGCCAAATTTATCGTAATTTTTATTATACGTCTTCTAGTATATGCTCTTTTTCATCAGGCCTCATTCCTTAGATTCATGTAGTCCTTAGGGAATCTCAGCATGCTGGCTGTTTCACCTCCTATCTGCCTGGAAGTTTTAATTATGGATCTTAAAAATTATGGCACCAAATACTAGTGGAAAGACTCCCAAAGTTGTTGTCTTTAATTGTCTGTTATTCTGTGAATCACTCACCTGGTCTTCTGGGGGCCGATTTATGACCTTCAAGCACTGAGCACCTGAGATGCCATCAGGGTGGTAGGAAGTCAAGACTGGCTTTATATCAATTTAAATGAATAAGAAGCTCATAGGACTTAACTTCTTGAGTTATTTACCCCCTTTGTTGTCATTTTAGTCTTCTTTCAGTGGTGAAATTCAGTGAACTGCAGAGGAGGGGTAGCTCCTTAAAAGTCTGCAGTGTTCTGAATGGTTTCTTTCAAACTTTATTTTGCCTCTTAGGTAAAATAGGGAAAAAAAATCACAGCTATGGTTTGTGAGCCATGCTTAGCTCAAATGATAATAAATCCTTAAATGTGCTGCCATTGCTTTGAAGGGAAGCAAATGCAACCCAGTGCTAGGACCATTAAACTTCCATTAAATGGTGAAGACTGATAATAAATAAAAATGTACCAGAAACAGGTTTCGGTTCAAGACTTTTAACCTTCAAGTGCTTTTTAAAAACTCTGAGACCGGCTTGCTTTATATACATGCTGCTTTTTGACACCCTCATCTCCCAGTGGATTAGCTGGTCCAGTGCGCAGAAGATTTGAGGCTGTGTGGTAAGAGCAGCAGAGGTGCATCTGCCCGCTGCACTAATGTGCAGATATATCAGTACATGTACCTGCAGAGCAGGAGGTGGACATGGACCTGAGCAAATCCTGAACTGAACTGTGATGTGTTACCTGCCAGGCCAATGCATCTGCTTTGTGCGAGCACACCCAGGGTCTCATTCCAGTATGTAGCTTGGTTTCTCTTGCCAGGAGGTCAGCAGCAGCACAGGTCTCAGGACAGCTTAGTTGTATGAATGCTCCTACATCCCTGCTGGTGTGGTTCCCAGGGAATTTTTGATGGCAAGTTTTGTGTTTGCATGCCGACATGACAGCTACCCACAGGCTGACCTATAACGCTGCTGGCTGTGTTGATCTTGTGGCTGATGAATTTGTTGATGGGTGTAACCACAAGTTTAACAGTGAGAGGTACATACTGATTTCAGGAAGGAGGGGCCTCAAAATAGGGTGGATCCAGCCTCTGCTATTGAGAATAAGCCACGGAGCAAAGACCAGAGGCAAACAGCATGAATCCTGAAACATAGCATCTACCTGGGTTGGCTGAGGATGTGTTGGGCAGTCCAAGTCCACGTGTGGCTGACAGTTTCTCTTCCAGGTGGTGTTGTAGTTGTTTTTTAGCTTGTGTTCAAGGCTTACATAGTGACCTTGGAAGGAAAACCATTGTGTCCTGTCTCAGCTAAGCTTTAGAGAAGGAGGGCTGTCCTGCTGGGTGGAGGTATCTTGGTGCCCAGGGTTGGCCACTCTGGATCACGGCACACAGCTGAAAATGTGCATTTCTGGCCCTGTGATGGCTTGCCTTCAGTATGAGGTAGGAGTTTGAACTTGCTCTTGTTGAGTTAGCGAAAGAGGGTTTTGGGAAGAAGACATATATGTAGATACATTTATCTGGGTGGCTACTGGTCACATCTTCATTGCCAGAGCACAGTGTGGCTCTTTCACTTACTTATTTGCTAAATAAAAAGCTACAAAACTTTAGAGGAAAGAGTGGGAACACTGATTTGGTATCTGAATGCCTTCCACATCCATGCTGAGTGCAGGTAAATACATCTTTATATCCTAATTTTTAAATTTCAATCTGTGATGCTGTAGATGAGGTGTGGGATGATGGCTGACATTTCAGCTCATTTCATATCATATCATTTTTAATCAGAAGCTAGTGCTCAACTTTTAATAAACACTGGTGAGTCAGTTTCACTGATCTCACCGAATGGTAAATAAGGATTGCGATTTTGTTCTTTGCAGCATAATTAATCACAATGCCTGCAAGTGACATTTTGACCATTAACTTTTGATACCATAAACTAATTTTGGAGTATTCTTAAGGAAAAATGATATTCAGAAGTATTTGAACATTTGTTCGTGTCTGAGATCATGTGTGCAATTGACAAGAATCAGAGATTTTGCTGCCCAGGCTATGGGAGAAGTACTCGCTTCACAGAAATCAGCGGGACTTCTGTGAGTGATTTCGCAGTCTCTGGCTATTCCTGTCCTCCAGTGTCAGCAGACTCCTTAGAAAAGATGGCAAATTTCAAAAGGAGGACTGTGCTTTATCAGAGCTCTAATGAAATTACTAAAACTTGTCCTTTCTACCCTGTTTTTCTAATTAATTTGTAACTAATCTTTTAACAGAACACAAAACCTACAGACCACCTGCAAGAAGGGGGTTATTTCCATTTGATAATATTTTCTTAACAGGGATACAAAAGAAATGCCCCACAGAGTTACTCACAACTATCCATTGAGAATAAACATACAAAACGTTACAACAACAGTGTTCCTCTGTATGCAGCGCTCCAAGCTCCACTGCTATTAATAATTTTAGAAGGCATGGGTATGCAAAAGAATGAAGATGTTTTATGCATATATATGTATTTATATATACCCACCAATTGTACAACCTACATGCTAGACTTTACATAGCACTGTATCAGTTTCATCCTACTGCTGCCTGCAAGACTTCCCTGGACTTAATTACATGGTAGAGGATCTTCCCAGCATCAGATGGTAAATACATTATTAAAAGGAAGAGCTTGGCACTGGCAAGCTAAGGAGTGCTAACTCGAAAACACTGGTGACAAATCATCTCAGCCAAGCAATCTATTGACATGGGTACCCCAAAGCATCCTGGCTGCAAGTGGAAATATAGTTAGGTCATCAGAGTGAGGATGGATGGACGTGTAGCCACCTGAAGTGAGGTTTATTTTGATAATAAACAGTTTCTGTATAGAAAATCATCTGTAAAAGCTGAGTCCTGGAGATTTCTTTAGAAGAGAGCCCACAGTTGCTTTTGCCCCCAGGAGCAGTCTGATTTGCTTGCTGGTAAGCAAGCTGCCTGCTGCTGGCTGTGAAGGAAGCAACACTGTGAATTGCTAGAGAGCATTGAACTCTGAAAAAATCACATTTTTTCATGTCAAAGCTGGGTTACTTGGGTTACCTTTGGCATGGCAAAGCTGCTTTTGCCCCCTCCCCCCGTCCATTTTATTCTTGGCACATAAACTGCCAATTTTATTCTGTGTAAAACAAGACCCCCTCTATGGAGGACAGGCAGTTCACAGTAATGAAAGCACACTTCTTGGTTCAGGCCTGTTTTGTTGGGCTCTTTTTTTTGTTTTTTTTTCTTTGCAATAAACACCCATGCAGGAGCTCAGCTTTATGCATGTTGTGTAGAGCTTCGAGGGTATCTGCTTTACAGACAGGTGTGGCTGTGGCAGTCTTGTGGGGCTGCAACTGTCCCTAAAAGATTTTTGGGTGCTTTTGTTTGTGAGAGGAGTTACGTGAATTAAGACTTCTCTGACAGAGGGAAATTTCATAATCTAGCAACTTCTAAGGCTTCTCTGCCCTGCTAGCAGAGTCAGCTCAGATCTCAGTGTGAAGTGTTGCAACCAGTGTTTGACTTGAAGCTTGGAGAGAGTGGCCATGCAGATAATCCTGCCATGTGCTCTGCACTCCTGGCTGGCCGCATCTTCCTCTGTTCAGCATTCATCAAAATAATGCTGCTTGGGGAAGGGATACATGATGCTCTGTGGGAGCCTCCTGCTGTGCTCGGTACTTGCTTCAACCAGAAGAGCAGCAGCATCTCACACTGGCTCAGTGGTTGGAGTCTGCTTGGGCTAGATTGCTTGTCAGGGTGTGAGGATGGACTTTTACATGATGTATTAGTGCCTATGCCCGATGCAGATTATATATATATATTTCTATGCATGCTCTCTACCAGCTTGCAGTGTTCAAATTACTGTTTTCATACCTGGGTCTGTGCATTGCGTACCCGTGTTTGCAAAATCTGGGTGTGACCAAAACTGGCACAGTGTTCTCCCTTCCTGGGATGTCGTCTTCCTGGTAGTAATCCCAAATGTGCCAGTTTGCTTTGCAGGTCCCAGGGTGATAACTTAAGACAGTCTCGCTTTCTAGGCAATTTGAAATGCTAATGTTAATCAGAAATTTTAAGTGGGTGAGAGACAGGATGCGAAAATCAACATGTATCCATTAAAGCCAATCTTAATTACAAGAAAGCCAAGCATTGTCTGTTCTAACCACAAACTTCACATTGGGTTTCCTTTTTTGATTGTTTATTTTTTGCCAGTTTATGTCTTTATACTGAACCATTTTCATACCAACCTGATTTCTAATAAATATTTTGGGGCGGGGGGGTGTGTGTGGATTTGGTTTTGCTCAAAATAAGAAGATAAAAGAAGTTTTTAATTTAATTTTAGGTTTTTTGGTGCAGTGCAATCCTTTGTTCCTTTTCCTGCAGAAATAATAGCTTTTTCAGAGCAATCTGCCTGCTTGAAACGCTCTATCTACCAGCTTGACCAGATTCCTCTTCCTTGTAATCAGCACAGATGTCATACACCACCTTTCTCCTCCCCGGGTCCGAGGCTACGGTGATTTTAATGGGTTTAAAGACAACTTCAGTATTAATAACAGCAGCGTTCATTTATTTCTATTGCTTCTGACAGGTTATGCAGATATTGCAGTTATTGTAACATTGTGCGTGCTTGAGATATCAGATGTCCTTTGATAATTTTACAAGATGCGTTTTGCCTAATTATTTCATCCCTAATTAATTCAGGCTGTCCTTGACATCAGGGCAGTGTGGGGTGCATGTGCTGCCGATTCCCAGGAAGGGATGTAAATTCCTGGGCTTGCTGGGGCTTGCAGAAGTAGCTCGTTCTAGCTTCAGGTATAAACCAGCAGCATCTCTGCCATCTGCTTCCGCTCAGTTTTTCCTGGCTTTTGTGGGACAGTGGTTCTGGCTCTCCCTGCCAGCCATGGGTGGGGCAGTGCCCCACTGTAGACCCTTCCTTGCTCTCCTGGGGTAAATTCTCAGCTTATAATGCTGGAAAGTTACCCTTGAAAGGGCTTGAGGAAGGGAAAATGTTGTGGGCAGATCAAAAATGTGGACCTTCTTGGGAATTTAATATGTTAACTGTAATCATCAGTCAAGCAGTATTGCTCTTAATGCATTTGTTGGGTTGTTCTTGTTTGCTAGCAAGCATAGTGGAAGCCCTTAAATTCTTGGATTTTGTTGTTTGTTTATTAATTTATTTAATATTTATTTATTTATTTCAGGCTATGTGGAACAAAAGATTTATTTAAAAATCCCAGCAAAAATAAGCAAAGAGTAGAAAATGAAATTACCTTTGTCTGCTCCTGGCAAGATCGTAGAGCAGATCTTCCTGGAAATTATGCTCAGGCATGTGGAAAATAAGGAGGTCGCTGGTGACAACCAGTGTGGCTTCACTAAGGGAAAGTCATGCATAAGAAATTTGGTGGCATTGTATGATGGGGTTACAGCATTGTTGGATAAGAGCAGAGGTAGAGGCATCATCTACCTGGACACATGCAAAGCATTTGACACTGTCCTACACAATATTCTTGTCTCTAAATTGGAGAGACGTGGACTTGATGGAAGGACCACTTGGTGGATGAAGAATTGACTGGATGGTGGCATTCAAAGAGTTGTGGTCAACAGCTTGATATCCAAGTGGAGATGAGTGATAAGTGGTATTCCTTGGGGATTGGTATTTGGATCGGCACTGTTTTAACACCTTTGTCAGTGACACAGACAGTGGGATTGAGTGCACCCTCAGCAACTCTGCCAACAACACCAAGCTATGTGGTGCAGTTGACATGCTGGAGAGAAGGGATGCCATCCAGAGGGACCTGGACAAGCTCAAGAAGTGGGTTCATGTGAAATGCATGAAGTTCAAAGCTGGAGAAGGACTATTTTCAAGGGCAATTAGTGACAGGACAAAGAGCAATGGCTTTAAAGTAAGAAGGTAGATTTAGATTTAATACAAGGAAGAAATTCTTTAGTGTGAGGATGGTGAGGCAGTGGAACAGGTTGTCCAAAGAAGTTGTGGATACCCCTGCTTTGGAAGTGTTCAAGTCCAGGGCTGTGGGCCACCTGATCTAGTGGAGGGTGTCCCTGCCCATGGCAGAGGGGTTGGAACTAGATGATTTTTGAGGCCCCTTCCAACCCAAACTGTTCCCTGACTGTAAAATGCAATAGAGGCAGACTCTAAGAAATTAATCCATTTCAATGAAGGAAAAGCAGACCTTTACGTGTTTGGTTGGGTTGGGTTTTTTTTTAAATTTTGAGGGCATTGTATTTTAAATATTGAAAGTGGGAATAGGCAAAAATTTATTTAAAAGAAATAAATAATAAAGGCCTCTCCTCTTACCAGTGAGGCCGGGTACATACAGCTCTGCTCAGAGCAATTTCTCCTGCAGGAGTAAAGTCTGTGTGGAAAATCTTGGCACAGGGCAGCCTGGGTTTTGTTTGCCCCTAGCACAGCACCCTTCTACAAACATGACTTTGAGCTCTATGGTAATTTCAGGGCTGGGAAATGTAGTAATTGCAGGTGGGGAATTGGTATTGCACCAAGTTATTTTCTAATTGTACTGAACTGGACTTGCACAGTAGAGATTATTTCCAAGCCAGTTACTTCTAGGAGCATTCTGTAAGCCCCTGTTTGTGTATTTCACAGTAAACTCCGTATTTCTCATCTTCTGTATCAGAAACACACCTTTTGCTGAGCTTTGGTTCCGTGGGGAAGATCAGCCTTTCTGAAGCTCTGTCCTGGCATCATTGGCAAGGTGCTTTCAGGAAGCAGCTCTGAAAATCACCTATGCCTTTCAGTGGTATCGATAGTGGCCACTGTTCATTTTATCTTTTCAATGTGCCATCCCAGAAAGCGGCTGCTGCATGCCTCTGATGCCCTGCTGGCAATTAATTACAAGTGAAGGCTTGAAAGTTTTGGCATTTTAGATGTATTTCTCATTCTGGATAGAAACCATAAATGGAAGGTGATGGAGACATAGGCTGGTACCCAGCAAATCTTAACAAGTGATGTCCTGCAAACACTCTGCTGGGTGCTACACTAGGAGAGGCTGAGGACATGGAACTCATTTGCAACATCAAGAGAAGTGTATTTCTCTTCCTTGCTTCTCAGCTCCCTGGATTTTGCTTCCATTTGAAGACCTTGAGATAGGCAGTAATGGTGACTTGACTGCAAATGAAGTGTGTACTCCGTTGTCTGGTTGGTAGGCTGTGCTCCTTGAGTCACTCTTGAATTGAAGGAGATTAAGGTGGTTGTGTGCGGAAACATTATTTTACGAGTAAGGAAAATTGTCCCAATCATACTTACCAAGTTTGTTGCTTTTTTGGTCAACCTGAAGTACTGTGTATCTTTTTAAAAGGCTGAAATTACTTGAAATAACTGGATTTGTAGTTTTGAAAGTCAGTTGTAAAGCAATTTTGTGATCATTTTGCTGACTGAGACAGCAGCATGTTTTATTTCCACTCCTCTCGTCCCTTAAGACCTTCATAAAATGAGATCTTCTACCTCATGAGCCTGTCAAAATGACTGCATTTTAAAGTAAATATGAAGACATCAGTGAACATAATTTTCTTTGAGTTCAGTCCTGGCCTAATGGCTTTGACAGAACATCCAGTTAATTTTGCTCTAGGCTTCTGCTGCGATCTATCCTAAGGAAGTTACTGAGTATGATCAGATTTCTTTGTTTGTGAGAGATGAATGCTGCTGAGTTGCCTGCTTTCTCCTTGCTGGTGTGGCCCAGATCTGGGGTCAGCTGTTCCGAAAGTTGTCTGCAAGGTTGCACAGAAGTAGAGGGCCTCCATGGCAAGGAGTACCTGCCTTGGTGTCCTCCACCCAGGCTGGCATTGCAGGTGGATTTAGTAAGACATTGGTATGTTCATTCCCTGGCTAGCTGCCTCAAGGCTCTCCTTGAGTAGATTTGGGGCTGATCTCCTCCCTGCTGTGTCAAAAAGCCTTTTATTCATCCTTCCAGCTCTCAGAGGACAAACACAGTTGCATTCCTTGCAATTGAATGCCATGCAGGTGAATGTACCGCATTGACCATTAAGCCATTAGGTCAGCCCTGTTACTGGCCCACAGGTTCTTGTGTTGAAAGGTGGAAATCATTATATTCTGTACACCAGGACAGTGTCCATTTTGCATGGACCAACAGAGAAGCTCATGTGGAGCTCTCACACCCCAGAAAGTTAGGTGTTTTGCCTCCAACTCTTGGCAAATGACTGAATGCTTCAGTTGCCACGTGGTGATTAATCCAAAACGGTCTTGCATTGACTAGCATTTGCATGGTGGTCCACATGCCTGAAGTTTATTGTTTTCCTCAAAAGAATGGCTTAAAGCAGAGAACAGGGAGAAAGCTAACCCTCTTAAGAAAACATAAACCCAAGCATGTAACTGCACAAAAGGCAAGAAAACTGGAATATGAGGGGGAAAGAAGTAAGTCCATATCCCTTGCTAACTGGGATCCAGACTCAAGCAACCAGTCTTGACCTAGGCAAATTCTCTTCCCCCTTTTCACTTTAACACAGCAAAATACACTGCCTTTCTATCTCTGCAGACTGGTCCTCCTACATGAGCTGTGGTCTTACCCGGGAAGGAACACAAATACATAAAATTGTTCAGTGTCGGTAGGTTTGAAAATAGTGTGTTTAGAGTCAAAAAGAATATTCTGAACAAATTGGTGCAAGGGCTCTTTGATCTGAAACTACCATACTCTTCCACTTTAAAAGCAGTAATTTTGGACTTTGAGTCTCAATTTAGTCTTAAAAGAAAAAGGTTGTTTAACCTTAAAGGGAATAAAACAGACCAAGTTCACTACCTAGCATCTAATATATTTGCAGGCCTGTATTTTGCAATAATATTGAGGGTTTTTTAAGTTTTGTTTTATCATAGAATAGTCTTTTTGAGTAAATTGTTTAATCAGAAATGTTGGCAGTATAACATAAACTAATTTTCTCCAGAATAGCCTTGGTGTTTTGTTTGGTTTGGTTTTTTTTCCTCCAGAGTACTTATGGAAAATCTTTTTTAGTCTTTTCTGTAGAGAGGGGTTTTATAACTGTGAAAGCAAACTGTTTCATACTTTCACTACAGATAGCACTGCATTTTAAAATGTTGTAGTAGGTTTTCCTTAAAATCCAGCAAACATAGCCATTTCCCACAAGAGACAGGTTTCCTTTTACTCCTGGCCGGTTTTTCATTGCTCTAAGCCTAAGCAGGGTGGGTGTAAGTTCAGGCTTGCCATTCCCAAATCGACTCAGGGATGTTACTGGTCTAAGCCAGCTGAGCTTTGCTGGACTTGTGACCTTATTCATCATCCACTGGGTAAGCATTTAGCCAGGAATGCATCCCGTTTTAGAGACAGACAAAGCTCTCTCCCAACCCGCGCCCCTACTACCCACCCCCCCAGCCCCGCAGCAATTTCAAGAGCATCAAATTGTTTTACATCAGTGTCATGCAGTCACCCAACCAGTTTCCCAGGAGTTGAAAAGACTTTATCTTGCTAGTTATTGAGGTATTAATTTGTTGATGCAGTCGGGATTTGCAGAATAGTCCTGAATGTTGGGAAAAATTTGATGCCGTACGCTGATTTTCAGTAGTCTGGGTAAATTGCAGACGTGGCCATATAGGTTGTGCTGCACATCCAGGTATTTAAATCCTCTCAGACATAGACAATATGTCTCATTTAAATGCTGCATGTTATGGCACGCTGAAATCTTGCATCTTTCTTTTTATCTCAGAGGGAAAAAAAACCCCAACCAACCCAACCTCTTTGGAAATGAATGTTTCCATTCCTTCTTTCGTAGTGGCTGTGAAAGGGGATGTTTCAGTGCAAGTCTTGCATTGTAGGTTTCTGTGTTAATGAGATCGAGCGAGGAAACCCTGAAATATGTGAGTGAAAATGTTAGCAAGAAATTATAAATTTAGATGTTTTACTAAGTATCTTAGCGAGCTTTTTCGGTCTTTCCACTGATTTATCTTTACTTTCTGGTTCCACTTTATTTTCAGTGTCATTCTGAAAATCAGTAATGTAAATAAAAGCGTTGCTGGAAAAGAGAAAATGTGGGGGGTTTTGTCTTTGGTATTATTTCCATCTCTTTTTTTTTTTCCTCCCTCATCCATTAAGTGATAAGAGCTGAAAGGATTTATGAACTTTGAAAAAGCTTCCTTTAAGTAACATGAAAGTTTAATTCGGCATTGCCTTTGGGGAATATTTTTGAAGGTCTGTGGCTAATTGTTGTTGATTTCAGTGGGAAATAGGAGCCTAAACACCTTTTAAAAATCTTTCTGCTAGCACTTAGGGCACTTTACAAGTCAGTGGGATTTGCATGCTTATGTCATTGAAGCATTTTGAAAATCACATTTAACAGCTTTGGAGGCAGACCCACCATTGGAAGTTATGGGGATTTGTTTTACTAAGTTGCTTAGGCAGTGCAGATAACTGAAATGATTGCAGGTTTTCTATTTAAAATAAAATAAAGTCTCCCCTGCCTTTGGCTGAGGATCGTTTTTTTTACTGCATCTACCATTTCGTGGTAGAAACCATGGAGGCCCTTTGTGTTCTTGAGAGCAAGGCAACACACAAGAAGCTGCTTTTCCCTAAAGCTGGCCTTGTGTGGAGCCAGGACTTGGACTTGATGATTCTTATGGGTCCCTTCCAGCTCAGGATATTCTATGGTTCTATGAAATTTTAATTAGAAAGACCAAGGAGAAGAAAAGCATTTTACTATTAATATAGCAGGTATTAACTATCACTCTTTATGCAAGCGGGCAGATCAATTCTCTATCTCACTTTCAAAATAGATTTGCACTCAGATTGATCCAGGGCTCTTCTGCGGGGCTGGTCACAGCCTGCTCACTGCAAAAGGCTGACCCTGCCCCGACTCCACTGCTGAAATGTGCAGAGGCTACTGCTGGATGCCTGGGGCTATCCCCTTTTTATTATTATAATTTGCATGAACCTGCATATTTGGGGTAGGAACATCACTAAATCTTGTAGCAGTGTGTTTGAGAAGGGTTTCTTTGGAGAAGTCCTGTATGTACTTTGGAAGAAGGAATGGTGCCTCATATTGCAAACATTTTCTGTTATCCTGGGTGAAAATTATTCCTTCCTGAAACAATCCTTACTTATCCTCTCCTGTCTGCTTTCTGTGTACAGCCTGCTTCTCTGGCTGCTGATGAGGTCCAGGAAGAGAAATCATTAAAGACAAACTGGATGGGAGATGGGTCTTTTGAAAATCT
Source organism: Zapornia atra (assembly GCA_013400835.1). NCBI lineage: Eukaryota > Metazoa > Chordata > Aves > Gruiformes > Rallidae > Zapornia > Zapornia atra. Next base: position 553,712 of record VZTU01032991.1, on the reverse strand, counting down.
GCCCTTACTATTGGAGTGTTAAAAAAAGTACGACAGTAAAGCTGTAGTAGTTGTAAGTGATGGTACAGAGCATGACTGTCATTTTCCACCCCCGTTAATCGTCCATCAGGGTTCATGGGGATACCTCAAGCCAGAGTTAAAGGTAGGCATGTACCACCCCTGGATTGCATCATCTCTTTAAATCACAGCCTTAGTGTGACATCGATTGTAAGCTTACTAGAAGGCATTGGTTTCTTGGAATAGAGGTGCACAGATGAGATACTGCCACTGGCTTCATGTGGTGCATCCAGAGGGTGGCAGGGGAGGCGAGATACTTCCTGGTGGTTTGCAATTTAAGGACCTTTATAATAATAAATGCTAAAACAATCAGGATAAAAAAAGTGAAAGAAATTCAACCTAGAGAGGCTGCTTTAGCTCCTGAGAGAATTTACATAATTGTTACACCTGAAATTTAGAAAGTAAGGGTTTGTTTTCTGAATACTGCTGCCAGCTAACGTGCTTGAGGGTGCTGTAGGAAAGCTTCAGGATTCACCTGCCAAATTTAGCTCTTCTCCACTCCTCAAGTCTCTTACTTTGCTTTTCTCTCGAAGCATTTCTGAGCAGTTTTTCCTGCCTTAAAGTACAGGGTGATGTTGAAGAGATAACCTCTCTAAACACACATATGCACTTATCACCCCTCTCACCAACATTGTTTACTGAGATCCTCCAGACCTCACCCCCACCCCCCGTGAGGTTTCTTCAAAAGGGAAGTTTCAGAGACTTAAATAAATACTTTCTTTGAAACTGTTGTAAAGATAGCAGCTCCTGGAGCAAAGCCCAGCTTTCACAAGAGTCTGTTGGCCAGGTGTGAGAATCCATGGGCTGCTGGCTAGTTTCAATCCAATGTATTAGGTCTTCTGGCCAGTGTAAACCTAGTAGATCATCTCTGAGTTCTTGCAACTTTGAAAGTTTGGGGAAAGAGTCCTGCCAGCCCCAAAGAGGGGCTCTGAAGGTGGAGTAAAATGCAGTTTAGGAAGGATTCACTGCCTTGATGTTTTGCTGTAGGATGCTCCTGGCATTGCAGCAGAAAAGCTGTTTGCTGCTGGACCGAGGGTCCTGATTTCTCTCTTAACAATATTTACTTCTCAGGTAAACGTTCAGTCAGTGATTTTTGTAGCACTTCTGGTTTATCTTCCAAACTGTCTGGTGGCATCAGCCTGACTGCTGTGAAATCTTGACCAATAGTATTGTGTTTTAAAGTAGCTAGATGCCAGTGAATTTAACATGCATGTGAAACCGTATTTGTTGAAGGCTGAATTACTTGCTGATTTTAGAAAACAGAGTGCATGTCTGTTCTGGTGTGCGTTGATCCTGAGCTGGTGTAGATTTTCCAAGGGTGGCTATTACATCTATTGCTAATGTCAGTGATGCGTTCACATGTCATCTGTCTAGCCCTGGGAGCCAAAGACAATGTGTCCCTTCTCAGTGGCTGGCTTCAATTCTTCCTTTCCTACCATAAAGCTTGGGAGATGAGCACAGACCCAAGATACTCCATGAGGTGGGATGGGTATGGTTTTAGCTGGGCTCAAAAAGTATCACTGGCCGTTCTTCCTGCTTTTCTGCAGCAGGGAGAATTTTGAATTAATCTCTTAATTTTGATGTACTGGTACCTTTCCTGTAACATGAACTTTGATTGAGTTTGCTTTCAACCTTTCCAGTGATTCTCCTGGTTGTCATTAGCCTGTTGGGGTGAACAGAGGAGGTGATGGCCTTGGCAGACCACCAGTCATACTTTCTGCTACGCTTGGAGACAGAGATGCTTTCACCATGATGTCTTTTCATTTTTCCTGTTCAACTTCCATGGCACTTTCCTCCCCACGTGCCAATACAGTAAATCTTTGCTTAGGTCTGTAGTTTATAAACTTGTGTGCAGTGCATCATCAGGATGGTGCTAGAGCAGTCTGTAAAAGGATGCTTGCTGTGTAGGTAAGCATTTCTTATTTGTCTTCACCATCAAATAAAGTGTAATATTTTCATGTATTTTGTATTGACACTAACCATCTTGGTGGATAAATAACGCAATTCATCTTGTAATTTTCCCTACTGAGAAGTAATACAGCTCTTCAGTTTAAATACAGTCCTCTTTTGTGAGTAATTTTGAGTATCAGTTGGCCCCGTTTTTATTACTGTCCTCTGGTTTACTGTGAAAAGAGGCAGGCACCTGAATTTTGGAATGTCTTGGGTTTGAAGCTGCTTCACTTTCAGATAGTAGATGGCATTGGTTCTGTTAGACAAACCCTGTTAAAACTTACTCATTCCTCAAAATGGAAACACAGGCAGCTGCTCATTGCTTATTTGTGTCTTGGCCAATTTTTAGAGAGATGAGTTTGTTCTGATTTATTAGCAGTTGTATGATCACTTTCAAAGTGCCTGATTATTCATTATTAATAATGAAAATAGCAAGAATAATGATAAAATTATAATAATTCATTGATTTTAGTTCAGTATTCTATTCATGTTTCTGAATAGCATCACATGTTTCTGACATCACTCCTAAAGTATTAACAGAAAATTTAACTTAAATCTGAGAGGAAATACTACTCTAAAGTAGAAATTTGAGCATCTTTAGCATCTCTCCAAAATTTCTTATTGCTTGTTTTGACCCTCTTGGCTGCCACAGCTGAGCACCTCACATTTTTTTTACATGGAAATCTTCCCATTATGTTGTTTTACAGATGGGGAATGGGGGCAAGGTGGTACGCTGAGTCATTCAGACACCCTGAGTATGTCAGAGGATCCAGCTCCCTTCCCACTTGGTTCTGCACCCTCACAAGCCACAGAAATGATGCCTATATATTATAACTTTAATATAATACAGTGGTGGTGGTGGAAGGTGCAGTTGCAGAGTGATGCAAGAGCCCTGCACAACTGCTGCCACTTTATTCTCACTAGTTTTTGTCTCCCTGACTTTCTCGGAAGCTTTTTGCTGGTGTGCTGGTTAGCAAGTGATACACCCCTGAGCCTCCCTCCCCCAGGTAAAACATCTAATGGTAGTTGTCTGCATGTGAAGAAGTTTTCTGAGAATTTTATTTCCCAGTTAAATATTGTATCTGCTGTATCTGGTAATTTCTTGGGTTTTTAAATTCCATTAATCTACTAATATCAAAAGGGAATGTCATTGCAAGGCAGGGGGTTCTTAGTAAAGGGGATTTTCTTTTTCTTTTGTGTTGCTCATGAGAGTAAGTGAAAAGCCATGTGAGCTGAGCCTCCACATGCAATAGAGGTCCCATTTGCATGTCTTTGCACACCCTTTCAGTAAAATTATTTTGTGTTTCCCTTTAGATATTTTTCTTCCTACACATGGAAAAGATGAATAAGTCACTGTGATTTCATCAGACCTCACAGTCTCTGAGGAAAGGAGAAAATTACGGAGTCACAGGAGGGAAACACTGTGATCTGAAACCTGCTGAACTGTTGGGCAGAAATCTCCCAGTGAAGCTTGTTGGTAACCTCCCTTCACTGCTGGGAGAACAGCTTTTGTAGGTATTTAGGACATGCACCCAACACTAACATGAGCCAGGAAGAGAGGGAGGAGGCAGGGCACAGAGATGGTGGCCAGTCAGCTAAATTGCTGGCTAATGGTGCAGTCTTCATAAGGGAAGATCAGAGAAACAAGGTTTTAAAGCCAGTGCCAATTTCCCCAGTCCTTCAGGCACCTGGGAAATACACTCGGTTCTTTTCCCCTTGCTGGTGGTGGCAGAGCTGGCAGGTACTGGTGGGAGGGTAAAGTAAACCCTTTCCCACTTTGTAGATCTGAAAGGCTGTGGTGTTTTTCATCTAAACTCAAATGTTCAGGCCCAGGTTCAAGGCTGGTTTGTGTGTTTGAACAAAATTGTCATTACCCAAATTCTAAGCTCAGATGACTGAAGCTGAGTTATCGCAGTGTGTTTTTTAATGAGTTAAGCAGGAGTAATCTGTATTCAGAAAGTAAGTAATCTAGAAATGAGTGCATTTATGTCAGATACCAGTGAAACTCTGTGCTGCTCTGGGTGAGACACATAAACACTTCATACCTTGGAGCTGTGCATGGGCTGACACCACTGTGGACTCCAGGGTGGCTTTTTTGGTGGGTGTTTGAGATGACAGGTGAGAAAGGAAGGTTTACTTTAAAGTCCCATGTGTGCGTCACTGAGACGTCAATATGATAAGAATCTTGAAAGTTTAAGAAGCAGGAAGCATGTATTTGCACAAGATGGGCAACTTTTCACTTCTGTGTTTTATGGCAAGAGCTACTTCCAGAATCTATCTTCTTGGCCTGCTGTCTAAATATAACATTTTTGTAAACATTTGTTACTGTTGCCAGTAATACGTCTCATGCAGCATGTGGCCATGACACCTGACTTGCTAGAAGTAGACGTTTTTAATAATGTGCAGGTGAAGTAGCTGCTGCATGGCATCTTGTGGTCATTGCCTTCTGGAGTATAAATACACATAAAGATGTTGCTTAATGTGACACGTCATGTTTCACTGTGTTGGCATTTCCATTTTAATGTACTGTACCTGTCTGCTGAGGCTACGTTTAATGTGGACCACGAGCATAAAAATCATCAGCAGAAAGGAAAACAGCCCACTTGAAGAAAAGATACCTAATTTAGCATCGTATTTCTTCTGGGAAAGTTTTATGCATGAACAAACGTTGCAGCCTTTTGGAGCGTGCACCAAACCTCAAAATGTGCTCTGCAGCCAGCATAATAAAATGGTGATTTGGTCATGGAAAAGACGCCCCTTCTCCCAAGGGAAGTATCGCTCCTTTTTATTCATTTAGCTGATGGCTGTTTTAAAGGAGGTACAGTCAGGGTGCTGAGGTGAGATTATGCACAGCCACCACTTAGGAGCTGAATTTCGATCCTTATTAAATTGTGTGGAATCTCTTCAACCTGAGATACAGAGGGGGGGAAGTCTCTTAGAGTTGGTGGGGGAATAGTCCTAGAAAGGGCCAGGGGGCTTGGGGAACATGCCTCCTGACACAGGGAAGTGCAGCAGAATCCACTGTTTTCAGGTGAAAGCAGGGCTCCTTTTGTTTCTGTTTTTTATTTAGCTATAAAATTTGAAAAGAGAGAGAGAAAAACCAGTGAGATTTTTGGGGGTTTTAGTGCTCCTGAAGACAACTGAGAGAGTTCTAACTTGCAGCACAAAATTTAATAGACTCCTAGCACGTAAGGTAAAATACCATCCTTGGATATCTTGGAGAAGTAAAATCATACTGCCAGAGCATTCCTTTGTGCTGAGCATCCAATTCCTCCACTGCCTCATGGGCACTGTGTCTGTGCGCTGCCATACACAGATTAACTGGTGCTTCATTTTGCCCCCCAAAAAAAGTCTGCATCCTCCTACAGAGCCCCAACAGAGTAAATTCGTAACCTTTTTTATTTTTTTTTGTGTGCAGAAGAAGCAGTGATTGTGCTGTGGCAAGTGTAAATAAGAAACGACATGGTTGGCAGGAGCGTCTCTGAATCAGCCCTTGTGTCCCATTGTGTCCCTCACCAATTAAAGGTCATTTGCGGGGCACAGCAGAGAGGATGTAGGGACTAAGCCTATTGTCCACCCATTAATGACCACTGAGATCAGAGGCAGCCAAAAAATTAGGGGACCAAACCCAGTTCTCATATCCCAGCAGGATGAGAGCAGGCGATGTGGGGAAAGGCACAAGAGTATTCTTGTCTAACAGTGCTCAGCAGCCACCGGTGCTTAACTCTGGCTGATTTATCCCCAAGCTACTGCTGGCTCTGTTACCTTCCTCCACATCTCATCAGTGGGATGCTCTTTGGGGCAGGGACTCCCTGTTGGTATCACTGAACAGAGGGGATCGTGAAGGTGCTGGGATGCTAAGAGCAGTCCCACTTCCCAACAGGATGTAACCTTAGTGGTTTCTGACATTTCTTTGGAGGATGTCAGAGCAATCACAGTCTGAAGGTTCTTGGATGAGCCATTAGGGTCTTTGTTTTAGATGGGGCAGAACCAAGTGGATGTTTTTGCTTCAGCACTTTGAAGTGTCTCTGCCAAGTTTTGTGATGGCTATGCCATGAGAGTTTAAAATGGTGGTGTGGTCTAAATAATGCCCAGTGCCAAACTGCCAGTGCAGAGATCCTTTATAAATGCAGAATTTTGAGGGGTGTGGGCTGGGAGGACCTGCCCTGTTTGGGGACATCTGTTCCTGTGTTTTACTGTTTTGCTTGCAATTGGATCTCGGTATTTCTAGTGCTATTATTTACCATTCTGATGATACTAGGAAGCAAATAGTGAAAAATTTGTTTTTCCAGAGGGAAACTCATGTGCCTTTTTTGGAGGCTCAATACATAAAAGCAAAGGAAATCGGTAGCTGGAATACAGTCACTGCCATGCCAGTATCTCTTGACTCATAAATTACCATTGCTGAAGGAAAAAGGCTGGTGAGGGGAGATGATAGGTCTGGGACTGGAATTAGGAGTTTTCTTAAATGTAATGCAGAGGTAGATGATAGAAGGCTTTCCTTTTAATGTGCAGGACGTGTGAACTCTGACTGTGGTGTTTCCATAGTTTAATGTCAGTTTTGGGCGCGATCTTTTGAATTTGTAGCTGAGACAGAAGAAGTAATAGTGCAAAAAAGTGCCAGGCAGCAGAATTAATAACAGGTGTTAAACTATACTTCAAGAGACACTGTTAGTCAGAAAGTGTATTTCTTCAAGCCTGCATTGTTTTGGAGGGGCTTTTATTTCATGAATACAGATTTACAGTTTGATGGTAGATTTCTTCTTCTTATATTCTCTAGGTGACTTCTTAATGTTGCTGTCATACCGTGTGCTTTTTTTTGTCATGAATCACATAGGTTGCTTTTTTCCTTTTTTTTTTTTCTGGCGCAGCTCCTGGAATTGGAATATTTAATGTTAATTTTGTCTTTCATGAAAAAAAACACTTTCAGAAAGAAAACCCAGCACCCGCTGTCAGCAAAAGTGCACTAAGGTCTTCATAAAGATACGCTGATGAATCTCTCTCATTCTCTGAATGGTACCTCTGCCATGGGGACTGAAGGAGGCCGGGAACTGAAGATGCTCTTTAGCTACAGGCTTCTGCTGCATCCATACTGTAGTCTAATCAGTGTTTCCTTGGAGAGACGGGATGAGCTGATGAGGCACCTGTAGAAATTAATGGCAGGGCGACTCTTTTCTCCTGGTCTGAATTGGATCCTGAGGTGAAAGCCTGGTTCCTTTGAAAGGATTGCCAAATTCGCATTGACTCGAGGCAGTCAGGGTGGAACGAGCAGTTTTTATTGCACTGCTTGCAGCTACAGCATTATAGCAATTGGCAAAAGAGACACCACAGGCAGTATTGACTTTGGCTGCTGCAGTAGGAAATGCGTGGTTTAATAGAATGAATGCCCATATGGTACATGCAAGAAAAGATAACTGGTGTAATCATCCTGCACAGGAGTCCTCTGTGCTTATCCCTACAAGTGTGGGTCATGGCCAGGTTTTTGGCATAGCTCATCCTGTGGGCAACAGCCTGCAGGGTGCTGAACCCTTACCAGCAGGACCCTGTCAGGCTCCTAAACAGGATGAAGAGGGAACAGAGTGGGGTAAGTCCCTTGTCTGTTGGTGGGTGTTGGCCCCTCCTCCCCTTGCCCAGGAGTGGCATCTGTCTGATTTATGGCGCTTGCCTTTGTGTTTGGGTTCAGCATCAGCACTTGGGTGTGCTGTCTTAATTTCTCATGCTTGACAACCTTCACGGGTGAACTGGCTTTCTACTCCTTGATCCAGCACACTTCTTGGTCTATTGCTCACACAACAGTCTTTTAATTGAATTTATATTTGTTTGGATAGCACTTGTCAATGTGGCATGAATCTTCATCAGGTTGGCTCGTCTTATGCTGAGTTCATATGTAATCCCCACAGTAAGCACTCCGAAATTAGAAGGCTTGTTTCCCCTTGAGCTGCTTTGGGGCATGTCTTTTTCCTCGTGCCCATCCAGTGCCTTGCACCATCAAGCTCCCATCCCATACTGGAGTAACAGGGTTATGATTTTTTTTTTTTTTTTTCTAAAAGCAAATTGAGTATTTACTTAAGGGAAACATAACTCTGGTTATTTTTAATACTGCTAAAGAGATGAGATAAGCCAAGGGACAATAGCTGCTGGAAACCCTGGGAGGAAGAGGGGGGTGGCATGTTTGGGTGCTGCTTCTTTGTGCGTCAGAGGACTGGAGTCTCCTGTGGAATAAGCAGCTCCCTCTTGCAGAGTCTGGGCTGAAAAGCCTTAAGACCTTGAGAATTACTGACACAGGAAACATGGTAACAGTACTGGAAAAGGGATAAAAGAAACAGGACCGTAGTAATTCGGTTAACAATATGTTCAACAGAATACATTCATAACTCTTTCTACTTGGGGACACAATTTGCTTGCTGTATTATGCCAGTAGAGATAACCCTTAATTCCTTTCATATCCTGTTTTTGAATCATTTTGTTAAACAAAGGCCTTTGAGCCCTCCTTTGTTGCTGAGAACAAATGGTGAGATTTTGGGGACTGCAGCTACTTTTGTTATTCACAAATTCCAGAGCCTTTCAAAATTCTTCATCATTCACATTCTGGGCTTCACCACACAATCATTCATTATGTCAGCAGCTGCCCAGGGAGTCTCACTTCAGCTCATTCAGCCAAATAATAAGCACTGGGACAACTGCTTCTGCATTAAAATAATAATAAAATAATAAATAGAGGTCCTTGCATGTGCAGAACAATGTGGCTGTCTTCTGCTTTTGACATATCTCTGTCTGGAAGTGGATGATCAGTTTTGCTCAGCGTCTGTGTTGAAATTAACCTGGGCGTTAGGGATATTACCTTCTTCTGTAGGATGCTTTGATATGGCCAGAGTCGCAGAAGGCTTCGGTCTTCCCAAGGAAATACAGCGTAATTCTGCTGGTTTCAGTGGGAGTTAGCACTTAAATTCTGCCCAATTTCTGGGTGCATTTGAAACACGTTGCCTTAATTCTCAGACATCATTTTTATGTTCCAGAGATTTGGCAGGAAGATTTGCGGTGCTCACCTGGCATGTCTTTGCAGATGTGTTAGCATATAGGCATAGAGATGTGGAGATAACACAGCGAACACAGTGGTTATCGGTGATGTGGAAATGGGGTTGCAAATGAGTGACCAGCACTGTGAGTTTCTGTTTCTTGGTGCAACTGTTTTATTTTTCCAAGTGAGTGCCTCCAAGGAGCTAATAATTGTATTACTGTCGTTACATAAAAATCAGATGCACTATGTAATATAAACTGAGGCTATGGCTGCTGAAGATGGCCATCGTGTAGCCCTACCCCTGTGCTGGTAAATGCTTAGCTAAACAGCGTATGTGATTGTGAGAGAGGTAGAAGCGTAACTGAAATGTTAGTCTGACCAGCAAACCTTGAAGAGCCGCTGAAGACTGCCAAAGACGAAGGAAACTGTGAGAGGTTGTTCCAACAAGGGGAGATCATGACCACCGACCCATGGACCACCCACCCTAATTACACCACTGACCCAAAAGAAAGAACGAATAGGCATGACCACTAATTTACATTGGAGGTGAAGGTTTTTTAACTGATCATATAATGATAAATAATACATATGCAATAGAAACCTGAATATGTAGACATTAAGTGCATAAATAACCACTGGTTTGGAGCTTTGTTGTGCTGCTTTGGGACAGGCACCCATAGCTGTGCAAATACACAGTAAAATACCTCTGCTCTGTGTGTATTGGCATACTGCACACTGGGTAAACGAACCCCCAGATTTGAGACAACAGTATGATGCTTTGTTCTTCCTCTTTAATTAGGATAAGGAATGTAATTTACAAAGTAAAGTGGGATTATTCCTTCCATCTCCTGTGCAAACAGTTTGCACTAGCTTCCTGTGCAGATGTATGCAAATATAAACGTCCAGTCCGAGCGCAAGGTATCGATGCTGCCATCTCCCCTGCAGCTGACTAATCCGAGCTGCCTTTATCCAGATGTTGTGCTGTCCCAAAATCTGAAGTGAGACACCCTGCCTGCACCGTTTCCTCCCTCATCTAAGTGGAATTTACATCCTGATTTCAGCTGAGTGAGGGAGAGCCGCCCATGGGTTTTCAGGCACATGGAGCTTCCAGCGCATCAGCGAGGCTGTGCACGACGTGGCCACCTTTTGCTGAACTCTTCCCGCCTGCACAAAGAGTGCCACATGCAACTGAAAACCGCTATTGATTGTGTGGAAGCAGCTCATTCTGCTAGAGGAAGTCATTTAGATGTTTGTATGGGAGATGTGCGGAAGAAAATTTACTGGGTTTTTTCTTCCCCTTTTTTTTTTTTATTTTAAAGTGAGCATGAGGACTATAGGGAAGGGAACAGATGTTCCCCAAGGCTGACATTAGCCAATTGTAAGACTGAGTCTGAAAATGTTCAGTAAGGATTTTCTCTCTGAGAAACAAAGGTTTCTCGTCCCACCCAGCTGGCTTCACTCCTTTTCCTAAGTACACTGAGAAATAAATAAAGGAAGGGAGAAGAAAAGCATTAACATTGTGTTTGTGGCTGTTGTTCTTTTTGGTGAAGCGCAAAGAGCATGTATTTTCAAATGACATAATTTGTTTTTAAATATTAGGCCAGCAACAGGAGCCCCTTGTAACCTGCTGTCTCGTCTCTGCTTGTAAACAGTGCCTTTCTGTTTCCAACCCAAAGCTGAGCTTTGATCTGCACAGTTCTTGATCTCCACTGTTTCTTACTACGACAATTCTGCGGCCACCTAATTTTTATGGTCAAGCCCCTTCTTAGTTTTTTTCTTTTTCCTCTTTCTTTTTCTTCTTCTTGTCAAGGTAATATTCTTAATTATTTCACATTTGGAGCAGAGACTGTGTTTTCCTTCTTCCTTGTTTTCCTTCTTCCTTGAAAGGCTGCTAGTCCTCTTAGCTGTGGCAACTCAACTACAGGTTATTTATCTGCATAGTTTGTTGGGTGTTTTTTTCAAGGGTGGTGGTGGAGATCTCAGCTTTGAAAGCCCTTGTGCAACTCTAAACCCAGACAACAGGATTGTCCCAGCCTTGTGAGCTGCATTCCTAAATTGTCACGTAGCAAAGAGCTTTCTCCTCCCTTCTTCCACACCCTCTATACCCCCCCAATTTGGCTCCCAGCCTTATTCCTTCTATTTCTATACCTCCCTACTTAAGCCTCTGCGGAGGAGTTTCTCAGCCTATGCCTTCACATAGCTGAAGCATCTCAAAAGGGTATGGTTTTGATGACTTTCAGGTGGGCTCCAGCTTCCATGTCCAGCAGCTCCAGCCTGGTTCTTGGTAAAGTAGCTCTTAGTCACTCACTGGTTTCTTTGCCTCTTACTCATTTGTCTGCCCAGTCTTTATGAGTGTTTTTTCTTCTCTCCCTGTGTTTGTGCCTTACTGTGGAGCTTGTGGATGAGGTGGGAAAAGCTGCTTTTTCCCCTGGTACTTGCCTGGAGGAGAATTAGAGAGGCAATGTGAGTGATGACTCCTCTTGGATGAAATTGATGCTGGGGTTTCCACTGTATATAGGCAGAAGTCCTTGTAAAATGAGACCCAAGTCAAAGAAGGAACATAATTACATCTTAATGCAATAGCTACATAAGTTATGTAGTGTCTGTGAGGACAAGTATAATCTCTGCTGGCTTGTCCTCTTGGCAGGCAGCTTGCTTCTTGTACACTCTGGTGGACATCCCTGTTTGGGTCAGATGAATCACTCGTGGATTCCCCTGACTACATTGGCTCAGTTTCTGCTGACTATAAAAGGAGCCTGGTGAAAATTCAGGCTGTGTTTTAGCCACTAGCCCCTGGTCAGCTGCATCTTTCAGCTAAGACTCATTAGCCAGGGAAATGATGGGTCTGCATGCCAGGAGCAGACCTGCTCTATCTGCCTGAAGCCCAAGGATGGAGAGGCAGTGGGTATGGGGGGTTGCAGCCCCTCCCATCCCTCCTTGGTGGCTATGTGGAGCCTAGCCACCTCCCTCACCAATTGACCTGCCCAATGAGAAACTCATCCTGACTCACCCCGAAACCTGCACATCTCATCCCGAAATCTGGTTTGCCCAGGGCAAACCTACCTGTCAGTCAGGGCTGTGCCCACAGGTCATGTATCAAGGTTTCTCCATTCACATACCCTCCAGGGTTCCAGTCCTGGTGTTTAGGGCAGCTATTGCTCCTTGAGAAAGTCTGAGGTTACAGTGACATAATGCACAAAATATGAGTGACAGAGTATTGTGTTGCAGCAGCTTTCCCATGAATTAAAGTTATTATGGGTGCAGGAACGAATAGCCTATCTGCCAGTCCCGTTACTTGAATGGACATGCCATAAGCATGCAAGAAGTAAACTCTTCCAAGATACGTAAAGATGATTGAGTTAAAATCCATACCATTTCAGTCACAGCAACAAACTATCCTTTGCATTTCAGCAAGCTGAGAGCTGCTGGAGAAATGGTTGAGCACAGGGTGGGTTTTCTTGTGCTGCAGCATCCTTTCGCCCTGACAGAGGCAGCAGCTGTGGCTGCTGTGCGCAGATGTGGCAGAGTCCTCCAGGTAGGGGAGAGCTGCTGCCCTGTCTGAGGTGCAGCTGCTCTTAATATTTTCCTCTCCTGTTTCTTCCAGCTCTGAACCTCCTCATAAAATTTCTGCCTTTTTCAGCCTTCTCAGCATAATTCTTGCTTGTTGGGGAGGCATTTCTATTTTGCTTTGAAAAGGTGAGAGCCAAAAGCCCATCTTTTGTTTTTGGGAGCCTCTCTGCAGTGTCTGTCTTCAGTATGCTGGGTAACCCATGAAACTAGGGATCCCCCTTTTTCCCTGCCCAGCCCCTCCCCACACAGGCTCTGAGCTGTCTCTCCAGATCTGCATCTGATACATTCTGATTATTTTAGGAATTGTGGGAGGAAAATCCCTTTTAATTTTGTATTTTTCACTTTACTTATCGAAGTCAGTTTTTCTCTGTGTAACCTGTGTTGGATCTAGACACCAGCTGACTTAAAAGGTGCCTGTTTGACTTCTGACTTTTGCAATTTGGTCATGTGGACTTTGATCCTCTCTTTGGTTTGTTACATCTGCTTTTATGCTGGATTTATACATGCTGCCTGTGCCTCAGCTGTGGCTATGTGCTATGGTGTAGGTGTGAATTTATTTTTCCTATGTTTCTGCTTCTTGGCTATTAGGAAACCTTGGTAGTCTTTGCTGACTTGTTTTATCCTGGGAGGAAAGGCATACCTCAATTAGTGTCTTTGTTAATCAGGCATCTTGGCTGTAATTCTGTTTTGGCTCAAAAGCACTATTTTGGACTGTGTGGAAAGTAGCACCTTCTGTTTCATGACCTAGAAGCTGCCTGGTAGGGGTTGTGCGTTCAGGTGGTGAAACTTTACTTCTGTAGGGTCTGCATCTTTGGTATGCTCACATTTAAGTAGCTGAGCTCTCCCATTAACACCTTTTACAGATTCTGGTCATCGCTCCAATACCTTTCCTCTGATCATAAAGGTATGTATACAGGGGACAGAATATTTTTTTCATAGAGAGAAAGTTATTTTGCTGAGAAAAAGTCCTTATTTTTTAAATAAGAGGTTTGAGGGAAAGATAATTGTTTGACATTGTCTAAAATATCATCATAATCTTTTATTATTACAGCTTCACAAAATGCTTAAATGTGAATAATCATCTTTCAGTAATCAAGGAGAATATGAGTCATTATTTGGGTTAATATATTTTAAATGCTGAAGAAAGCAACATTGCCTTATTGCATCCTGTAGCAGTTGCGCTTAGGACTGTTGGGCTCCTGTGCATGTATGAGAGCCCATCATCCTTCAGAGATGCCTTAAGGATCAGCCCCCTTTCACTTTCAGCTATTTGAATTCGAGCACTTTTTTTTTTAAAGAAAAGAACGAAACTGGACTAAAACCTTGTTTAGACTGCTTTTTTTTTTTTTTTTTTTTCCCCAAACCAGAGGGGAGTAGCTTTGGCCATAAATCACCTCTAAGGTATTTTGGTCCAACTCACTGTCTCTCAGTTTTCTTCCACAGAACACGACGATGGAGGTTTTAATTTTGGCAGTAGTCTTGGTCTCACCACGTTCCTCTTGCTGCTTCGTGTTCTATCACCAGTGATCTCAGGATGTCCTCACAGTCAGTGCTGTGCCACACTTTGCTGAGCCCTGGCTCCTTTGGCTGCTGCTTGCTTTCCTCTTAACTTGTTGGGTTTCAGTTGTTCCCAAAACTGTGTGATCTGTGCGACCAGAAGGATACCATGGAGAAATGCTGCATATCTTTGCTGAAAATGGCCTATGTGCATTTGGCCTAATGAAAAAATAACCCCTGTGGTGGTGGTGGTTTCAAGCCAGGCTAATGAGAGAGGAAGTAGGAATTAAAGGTATAGATTTCAAAGGAGCCAACCCACCCTATGCTAGCAGTTTGGGGGACTTCACATCCTTCCATTTAACATGCAGAGCTGTATGGCCACATTTATTTAATCTGCCTGTGTCCAGGGAGAGATGTACTGGCAGGGACTCTGTAATTGGCCCTGTCTCTTGCCCTGACAAGACGCTGGCAGCACATCCTCTCTCTGGCGGCTGTGTGGGTTGCGGGGCTTCCCGGCATCTCCCACGCAGAGGAGGAGCTGCTGTGTTTTCTCCCATCTGTGCCATCCACTCTGTCCTGCCACGCTGTCTGATAACCAAGTCCCTAGTGAAATCAGTTTAACGTGAGTGGAGGGCTCAGATCTTCATCAGTCCTGGTTTATTGTCCTCAGAGCTTTGAGTAAAATGACAGCAAGGTCAAGGATGAGAGAGCTACGAGAGCTGCCAAAACCAAGTGGGCAGCTGCGTCAGGATGTGGCCTCAACTGCACACAGCAATACATAGGACTCGTATCCTGGCTATCAATACCCAACATTGTTTTGCTTCCCGACTTTTAGTGATTTATTGCTGTAAGGGGAATGGTTGCTCCAAATGCTTCCTGTTGGTCTGTGTTCATAGTGAAGGCTGCTGCTGGAATTGCCAACCCCCGCCCCGTCACTAATGATGACACTTTTACTACGATTTCGGCATCAAGCTAGAATGAAGTAATTTTGCAAACCCCATGCATTGCTACTGACATGTCTGTAGTGTTACTAGGCAAGGTGTATTTTCAGTTCTATCAAACTTTCGACATGCAAACAGAGCAAGCAGCAAGTTGTTCCTTTCAGTTCCATCAGTATTTTTGTTTTTGTGACTTTATATTGCCAAGAAAAAAAAAAATCCCACTTCTTACGTCACTTAATGTGGAAAGGATGGGAATGGGTAGGCTAGTTTGAATGCAGGTGGCAGACACTTCTGTGAGGAGAAAACTGGTCACGAACAATATCAAATGTCTTCAGAAAAGCGGGAGATACATTTGAAAGGAAACGTTCTTCTGCATGGGATAGAATTCCTCAGTATAACTATTCTTTGTAAGTTACTCTTCTTGCAGTTTATGGCTCTGTTTAGTATCAGATTACCTTCATCCTGTGGGCTTGTGCAACTGGAATTTATCAGGACCGGGTGTCATGGCAGTGTTTCCATATTCATAAATAGGTCTTTTTAAGGCTTCCCAGTGGGACTCTTAACTATGCTTAGTCTGTTTATACACCCAAATCCACTGCTGCAATGTTTTAAAACTTGAAATCATAACTGCATCTGAATTTCACCGTGAAATAAAATATTGTGAGGACACATGTTAACAATCAACACAAGGTCTTTCAAATGAGCCCTTGTGCTGCAGGACGGGAGGTTGTTTCCAGGGAAGTATTGACAGACCCTTGATCAGTTGAAGCCCAGGGCACTGAAATCCATCAGTAGGCACAGAGGTTAACGCAGAACAGGTTTTGGAGGTGCTCAGCACGTCTTGTCAATGGTCCAAATTATTTCAGTATCCTAACTAGCTGGTTGAACTTCATCAGGCTGCCCATAAATTGTGTCATGGGGAAGGTGCAGAGTTAGAAGCAAAAAGGGGAATCTGCTTCAATTGTGCATCTGGAGCTATTGCAGCTACTTTGCAGTCTCTGTGTGCCCCTGAGTGCTGACGTTCTGACTGGCACCAAGTTTTACTTGTAGAAATAGGGGTCTTGTTGAATTGCTCCTCTTATCTCACTCTTTCTCATTTTATGACAAGCTTTGGCCATTCTGTAGGATTGCTGATTTGATTTGTTCAATTAACAGAGTCTTTCATGTTACAGAAATGGAAATTCATAATATTTAAATTTTATTGCTGGTTAGCTGAACTGGCCAGCTGGGAGATAAGCACCAATGAATTAAAGTTAGGAGTCAAAACTGTGATTTTCTGGCAGACCACAGATCTTGTGGGTCACACTTACCAGAAGTCTTTAGAAGCAAGCAACTAGGTGGTTACAGATATTTGTAAAAGTAGAAAGAAGTATAAAAGTCCTAAGATGTGGTGCATTACTATATCAAGGGGAAGCCCTGGGAGAAGTGCTGCGCCATAACATAAAGCACTGCAGAATGGAGGAGCTGGAAACAAATAGAGGGATATGTTTGGAAAAGCCTCATATAGTTAGAAATGGAGAAATGTCTCATATGTTCTTGAGGGCAGAAGGCAACTTGTAAAACTAGCAGTTAAAATTAACATTTCATATTTTTAATGCTTAATAGGAATTCTGTGATTTGTAAAGCTTCATGCCATGTCTTTTTAAATATATAGATATATATTTATTAAAATGCAATTATTTCTACATCTGAAGTTCTACACTACAAAGTTCCTTAATCCATTTGGTATGCCTTTGCCAATACAACACTGGAATAATAAGACACACCTCTAATCCTGGTGTGTGCACATTATACTCTACTATATAGCGTCCTGCATTTCCTAGGAGTACTCCTTATCTTCTCCTTTAAAACAATACAATTTAACTTTGCAGGCCCTGTCATCCAGCAGCAGTTTTCTGTCACTGCAGGATACCAATCCCATGTTTGCAACTGGGATGCATTTTAACACTTTACCCTGTTAGCATGCATCATTGTTTGAGGCTTTATGTAGATGAGGGATCCTTGAGCTTAGTGTCTGAAGGCTGAATTCACTCTCATGTTTCAGTCAGCACTACTTTTGCTGTGGTTTCTTTATTTTGGTCCTTGTCTTATATTTGCTTTTTGACAAATTGGAAAACAGAAAAATGGAAAAAAAATGTATCTTCTGCCATCTCCCTATTTTTAAATGCTGTTGGTAGTTCTTGTTTTACAGCTAGGTTTGCGTGGGATCATTTAATATAGTTTTCCCTACATGACAAATTTTTATTTCTTTACCCATTTATGCCCAAATTAGGTTTGATTTTATGTTTAACTTACTAAGGCAGAGGAAGAAGGCTGCAGAGAACACAAGGAAAACTCAAGAACAGTTAGAGTTGGAAAAGAAAGATGTGTGTAAGTAAGAGGACTTAAATAGCTTAAATAAAATGAGAAGAAAACTCATTTTATTTAAGCTATTTAAGTGAAGTGAGAGAATAAAGAGAAGAAGCAGGATCTTGTGCAGAACGCCAAAATGCTCCCGTCTGCATAAACTCCTGCCTTTTGCTTGGGCGTGTGGGGAGTCAAGTCAGAAAAGCTGGTGATTTGTGCAGGATCAGAATTGCACCTGTAATAGATGGGAGTTTCTCTTGGTTTATTATTTTCTGTGTATTTGGCTTGTGTATAGGCTGGTTCTTTTGGGGGGGAGGCAGATGTTTGGAAACCCATGCCTCCTTGCTATGCTGTGGCTTGTTACATCATAGTGGTACGCGGTGACTTGGTGAGCAGTTTCATTGTTGCTGAATTTACATTTCCTGTGATTAGGTGTGATTTTTTGATTAGCCATTTTCAAATTTATCTTCCTTTTTAAATGGTACACCGTATTGCTGGTTGCTGAGCCTTGTGGAAATTGTGAAGTAGGTTCCATAAATAATAGATACATAAGAAAAATCTTCATTAAAAAAAGTCAAGAACTCTTGATCTCAACAGGATTAAGCTCTCTTCTGGTGCACACCTGAAAAATGGTCACCCTAAGCAGTCACCAAAGCTTTTCAGTGCAAACAGATCAAGTCCCACACGTGTGCCTCGTTCTCAGTTTCTCCCCCTGCAAGTAAAACAGATGTTTTGTCTGAGTCAAAGCCCCATGTTCCCAAGCTGGCTTGTCAAGTTGTGCATTTGCACAGCCGCTCTGTCTGCCGCAAGTTGTCCCATCTAAAAGGTACCCATGGAGATGCTTGGAGCATCTCTGCAAAGCTCCACGTGTCTCTTCCCACTCCACTGCCTCCCTCTGCAGTGTCAGCAATGCTGGACCCTCTCATGTGCTGAGGAACACAACCAGACAATGTGGGCCAGAGATACAAAGGAGAAAATTATTTTTGATGCAGGTGTCCCCAAGGAAAAACTCATTTCCTGGGAACTGATACTTGGCAGAGACCAATATAACCTTGTGTCCAAAAATGGACCTTCACCTTCTTTTTTTGGCTGCAGAGAGCTGTTGCAGCATGATACGGATCAAGCCCTGCTTCTCTTTTAATGCTCTGAAGAACTGGTGATCCTGTGATATCCGTGACAGTGAGTGTAACTGGGAAAGGAATCCCTCCTCAAGAGGTGTTTTTTTTTTTGCTTTGACTATTTTTAGGACATGTATTTCCTCACCTCAGAGCTTTTTTTTTTTTTTTCCTTAAAAGCGTGAAGGGCTAGAAGTGAGCAGCAGTGCGTGGCAGTATGGGGTCTGCAAGGAGTGCAGCATTACCAGCTGTTCTTTTACAAAGGTCGTGCTGGTGTGGGGTCAGAGCTGAACGCTGCAGTGCATGGCATAGCTGGAGGTGAAGAAAAGCAGGGGAGCATTGGGAGAGAAGGCACCTGCAGCAGGCAGGGCCGTCATTACTTAGCTCAGAGAATTTTAATTAGAGAAAAACGGGATCAAAGGAAAAGCTGCTTGGGCGACTTGGCTTTTTTTTTCTTTTTTAATCCAAAGCATGTCGCCCAAAATAAATTTGGAGTGGAGGAATCAAATGATAATTTTAATGATGCAGCAAAACGTAATGATGAAATATAGTTACTGAGGAGCTCTGTTTCATCATAGCGTGTACCTTTAAAAACAGAGGCTTCAGGTGGTAGAAATAGTAGCATCTATCCATGCAGGCTTTTATTTGACATGGTTGGGTAGGCTATTGAATTCCTACTCCCCGCCTTTAGCTTAGCTGTGTACTATATGTTCTCCACAATACCTCAAGCTGAAAATTGATCTCTGGTCAATACTGTGCGATGATTCGAACCACTCCCGTAATCAGCGCTGCTCGTTGAATGAAATTCGTCGTGGGAGGCCTGATTATTGTCTCCGCCAGGACTGACCCGACTGAAAGGGCTATCAGACTGTCTGAATTTGGACACTTTGGACAATTGCCATCAGGAATTATCTATGCTCCCAGAAAGGGCTAAATTGAGCAGAGATGAAGTGCTGGTGTTTATTGATTCTTTTTTTTAAAGAAAACTTTTTCCTTTTTTTTCCTTTACTCCTCCTGACGTGGTAGAACGGAGGCAGCTTTAGCTCTGGGGGTTGAGATAGCATTGCAGGAGTGAAGATGAATCTTTTCTAACCCTATGTAAAATCGTCTACAGCACACACTGGAAGATTTCAGGGCTGCTTTTAAAAGAAAGACCATTTGTCAAAAAACGCTACAGCATGTAAAACAGCCTCGTGATCCTCTCAGCTATGTGCTGAGGTCAAGGTAAAACAGAAAAGTGCTACAGACGGGCCTGGGCACATACCAGTTTGTATATCAGCCTCAATACATAAGCTCTTGATCACAAGGAAGAGGAGCTGAAGCCTTTGAGCAGCCGGTTAGAGAGGGGTTCATGATGCGTATGTGTTTTTCCTTAGGTCACAGGTTGGGATACCCTCTTCTTACATTACGAAGCTTTCTGGAGCTGTATAGGCATAAGAGACATATTACATCAGCACAGTGAAGGGCTTCCTAGTAGCTAATAATATTTAAGCACTTGACACTTGCTTAGATAATGTCTCTTTTTTTTAATTTTAACCTCTGTATGGTGGGACTACAGAAAGTGGGGCAGATATTTTTCTTGCCTCACGGCTGTGGAAGTTTCAGTTGCACTGGTACCACCTACACTGGGAAAGCCTGTTTCCTCCTGAGCGAAGAGCGTGCCTCTGATCTTTATTAAAGTGTATTTAAAATAGTGATAACAAATGAAATCCAAGTATCGTAACTGCATGTAACTTCAGAGGACATTTTTAAAGTTAGCACAGATCAGGGGGGGTCAAATTCTAATCGCAGAAAAGCAAGGTAAATCTCGTTGGTGGAACTACACCACTGCGTTATGCAGTGCATGGTCAGGGCTTGCTAATGGCTTAGCTTCTTTCCCCAGTGGCGACTCTTTTGACTCTGGCTGGAGGACATGGACTGAAATCTTAATTCACTCCAAAGCTCTCGTTGATGGTTATGGACTTTGCTTCAGCTCCATTTGATGGAGTGCCGTGGAAGCTTTAAAGGCATTGAGGCCAAAGTCTCTTCAGTAAGGGTGTTGTGCCTGTTTGTCACCAGATAACCTCTAGTGTTTTAATAGAGTTAAAGCTTCATGGCATTGTTCCCATTGGCTTCAAAAGGAGGAGGCACTTAGAGTGGGACTCACAAAGGCCCTTAGGAGCCTAAGTCCCATTCATTTCCTGATTTCGGTGGGACTTAAGAGTCCTAAATCCCTTTGTGAATCCAAGCCGTAATGCTCTACTATCTAGGCACAAGCATTAACAAGAGTTCTCTTTTTATCCTCTTAGCATGGTAAGCCTGGAAAGTGGAGCTCCTTATTATCTTTCCTGCGCCCCTGAAATAGGCTGAAAATATGTGTAGCTGTTTAAATTTGAAGTTATCTTCTTACTTAGTCTGGATTATCTTCTCCTTTCCAGAACTACAAAACCAAACAAGTCTGGATGACCAAGATCCTTTCTGGGATGAAACTCTGTAGGATGGATTTTGGGTTGGAAAATGGGCCACCTGTGTGAAGGGAGAGGAGTACATCATTGATTATATGTCCACCTCCCTTCCACCCAGCTTAGCTTCTTGGGATGTGCATTAAAATCACATATATGACAAACCCTTTTCGTACTGGTAACCTTGATTTGGAAGTGCTCTGTACCATAATGTCCACAGGAACTTAATACACAGACCCTGGGTGGAAACCGTGTACTCATCATTGGGGCCATAAAAATCAAACCCTCAGTAAGAAACCTTCATAATAGCCTCTGTCATTCTTTCAATGCCAAATGAGAGTTTTCTATCTGTTCGCTCATTTTCAAATCTATTGGTGATGGGCCTGGTGCTCAGCTGATGCAAATTAGCTTAGTGCCACTGAAATCAGGTCAGTGGTTGTGTTGATTTATCTCATCTGAGGAGCTCACATAGGCTCCTGGTTCTTCTGGTGTTAAGTGTTTTTGACTCTACAGCCATCTTCATCCATTCAGGAGCACTGTGAGTCTTGAGTGGTTTTGAGTACAAGAAAGCTGTACAATGTGTTATGTCAAAAGTGAATAATGTATAGTCTTACGGAGGATGTAATGATTAGATGTTGGCATATATTTTTGATAGATTAGGAATCCTTATCCCATTAATGGGTCAACTCTTAGCCTCTTTGATAAATAGCTTTGACTGACAGGAAAGCAAAATGATAAGATGTGTTCTCTTTGCTTTGATGGTACTAAGAAACGAGGAATGTCTAGTTCTGAAAAATCCTTTCACCAAAGTAAATAAAACACCCAATTGATTTACAGCTAGCGCAGGGAACTGCTATAGAGGTGCCTCTCAAATCTTACCAAAGGGTGCTTGCAGCAGGTTATACTTTAACTGATCTTGTGTACATTTTCAAACCCTTAAAATATAAGGACTTGCCTTCTTCCACTGTTCAGAGGGGAACAGGGTAGTAGTAGTAGTAGTTGTGAAGTTGATGGGAATAAAGAACATAGAATGGCCTTGCATCTAGGGGCCAGGGAAAACGCCGCTGGGCTTAACACTGTTCCTTTCCTCACTGAGCCATCCTGCTGAGCCAGGATAAAGCTCTAAAGGGAGCACCATAACACTGAGTTTCTTTCGGCTTCTGTTGTGGATCACTGGTTTTAGGGGCTTGTGTTTTTGTTTTCTTTGTAAAGAAGGCCCTTCCTGCTTTTATGTAATTTGCTAAAATGAGTAAGTCCTGAGTACAGCATGGAGTTTTGTAACTGGAGAGGTGTTGGTGAGGGAAGTTATCACAAGGTTTTGCACCCCTTAAGTGACATATATTCTCTATGCTTGGTATTAGTTTGATTACCTTACATATCAGTTGGGTCCTAAAAACCTGAGAGAGGCTCATAGTACAGCCCCGAAACACACTTGAGGTTTTTTTGCAGGGCATTCAAAGTGATGCTTTCCTTTTTCTTGTCGAATTACCAACTTGCTATAGCAGAGAAAGGCGTTCCAAGATGATGCCTGAAATACCTAACCACAGTGCTTAGCAGTGCTGGCCCAGACATCTGAGAGGGGAGGGTTGGCCTTGCGGTGGGCTCCAGACTGCAATTCAAGTGACCTGTGCTTGCTTGTCATTGATTTTTCATCTGACCTTGCACAAGGTGTGTAACCTCCTTCTGCCCTGGTTGGCCATCTGCACCACAGGGACTACCTCTTTCATGGTCTTTGTTCTCAGACATATTGAATATATATCGTTCAGGGCAGAAGGGCTGATAGTCTACATGTGTGTAGTACTTAACACGCAGGAGCTTAGGACTCTACTGGGATTTTTGGTTACTAGGGTAGTAGTAAAATAATGAATGATACCTTGCATGCTGCTTTGCTCCCATTTTATCACCATCCTGTCCTGACCCTCCTTCTGCCTGTAAAGCTACCATAATCTCCTGTGACCGTCTGGGCAAAGACCGATGGGTGATAGCTTATGCAACTGATGGGCATTTTGCATTTTTATTTCATTACCAGTTGCAGGTACCTTGTTTTGGGAACAACCCCAGTCTGTAAGCTTGTTATTTGCTGAAGCTGTATGAAAAATTTAGTGGATTAGCAAAAAAACCCACCAAAACCTGGCATGCCTTTGAGGAGTTTAAGGTGTTATTCCACCATCATAGTTGAAGCTTTCCCAAATTTAGTCACTTCATGGCTTGAACAGATATACTGGAACAAAACCTTAAAATCCATGCTTGAAAATCTATAATTAGCATTCTAGTTGGGGAATGGTTATAGAATATTAAATCTTAAATAATTTTTTTTACAGGACATTCATCTGGTTCTCAGAATTGCTTTCTGTAGAAGTGTCAATTGCCACGACCGATGAGGCTCTGGTGACTCTCACAAATGTGTCGTTTTAAAAATGATTAGAGATTAATTAAACCAAGCTTCATCCTCTGATGGAATATCTGAAATACACATCCATTTTATTGCCAGCCTACAGTAAAGCAAATGTATATGTTCTTGATGATCAAAGGTGCTGCTGCATGTTATGGAGGCAGTGTGGCATCCTGTTGGCTCTTTGGCACCTTCTTCAGCTCTTCCCTTCATGACTTTGGTGGCGAGGCAGGAGCATGACAAGACTGGGTATTGCCTGGGGCATCAGGGACCTTTCACTTTGACTGAGGAAATGATCGTGGTTCCCTTCCAAGAGACGGCAAAAAATTTTATCTTTGATCTTTTGTGGTTTTCTCAGAGCTTGGATCTGTATATTTAATCCCAGGGCCTAAAAGACGAAGCTTTTCTTTTCCAGAGTTACATAGGAAAAAAAAAAGATGCTTTCTGCACGTCTGTGTTTGACTTTCACTGGCAACTTCTTCTCCAACTGTTTGTCGCAAAAATGTGTGCTTGTCGGGGGTGGAGAGCAGGGTTGTAAACACATGATGTTCTCCAAACATAAAGCAAATCTGGCATCTCCCCCACTCCCTATTTTTGAATCACAATTGATTTTTCTTTAACCCCTTAGAAGTAGCTTGAAAATCCCCATTGTATGCCTGTGAAGGATAAGGATAACCAAAGATCTTGTGAACGTAGTTAATTCAGAGTCTATGGATCGTATTTAGAATGGTGCTTTAGCACACTCCTTCCTTAATTTTTTCTTGTTTGTTTTTTAAGTAGATATTCCTATTCCACCTTCTTCAGGAATTAACATCTTTGTAATTAGTGATCATGATAATTCCGGTAATCAAAAAACGCTTGAATTTTTAAAATGGTTCCACTTATGCTTGCTTTCTTCTTTCCCCCATCCCTCTTCTCGGGAGGTTTTTAAATGTATGAGAGAATGCTTGGCTATTTCAGATAAATTATCCTTCAGCAATGATTTTAATGTTTTGAATCTTACTCTGATACCCATTGGTCAAAATTTTGGAGGCTCAACCTTTCTGATCCTAATGTCACTTCATGTTTTGGTTGCAGGAAGCAACTGTAGCCTTCAAAGAACAGGAGGAGAGATGGTTTTGTAAGCACAAGAAAACCAACTGGGATGCTGTGTGCATGTTCAATTTGCAGATTATGTGCTGAGACAGGCAAAGGCACTGGATGTAGCTCCACATTGAAAAGCCAGTGTTCTTGGTGCATCCTCTTCACCGTGGCTGGCTCGTTATTCCTGGAGAGTGAAAAACCTATGTGTGGTCAAGTGTGGTGTACCATGCTGTTTACAGTCTTCAGAGATGCTGCCACTCCTTCGAATATGTGAATGCTGCCTTGTGGCAGTTCATCACAGCAGCTGCATCAAAAAGGCACCTTTATCAGGGTGCTGGTTCTTTTCATGGTGTTTCCCTTCTCCTTGGGCAAGGAGGTGGAATAGCCAGACATCTTACAGGTCTGTTGGAAATCCTCAGTGAAAAAAGGTAGAAAGCCTTTGTTGGAAAGCTGTCCGGGATCTTCTGCTGTGGCGGATCTGCATCGTTATGCAGATCTCAGTTCTTACTCTGTCTTCTTTTAATAAGATCTGAATAAGAAAACCAACCTTAGGTGGCTGTGAGATGTTGCTGTGCAGTTTTTTTTTCTCCTAGCCTACTGATGTGTATCCCTGCCTGAGGCAGTGCAACATGCTGTCAGATCATTGGAGTAGAGTTGTACCAAAGAAAAAAAAGGAGAAAACCCCATTCATTTTGTTCTGTCCTTAACTGTGGCAAGAGGGCAAAGAAATCCAGTGTAAACCTTTAGGCAATCTGTGCTTTTATTGCAGCCCTTGAAAATAATCCAGCAAACAAGCATAATTTGGAGTGAATGGTGAAATGCTCTGTTTCTCTTTGTTGAGGTCTCTGCAACCTTCAATGACAGGTGAAATGACTGGCGGAAGGAAGATTTATGTGTAGTCAAAGGGCCACCCTCTATCCTAAAAATGACCTGATTGCCTAATTACTTTCTTTTCCCTTACCAGATGTTGTTATAAATAGCAGCCTCGTATGGACTGGAAAGGTTGAAAGTATATAAGTATATCTGTTTTTATGTTGCTCACTTTGCATTTCCTGTCTGTACTTCAAAGGGTTGTTTGTTGCTTTGGTTTTTGCCTCTTGTGTTCAGCCCCCCCCGCCCCGCCCCCCCAACAAAACCCCTCACATCCAAATGCTTTTGCCAGGGGTCTGAAGCAGTGATTATTTTCTACTTACCATTGCAAAATATGTACCTACCTACCTGCCTACCTCCTTCCTCCCTCCTTATGTGGCTCAGCAGTTGGATAAGACAAGGGTGGAAAACTGTACATGCTGACTACAGGTTTGGGGACGGGCATGCCCACACAGTGAGCATGTGTTATTCTCTGTTTATTCATATCACGGTCTTCTCTGACTTCAGCTGTGGTTTTACACACACTAAACTTTTGCAGGGAATATCCTGGGTTCTCGCTTTAGCTTTTTGACAAGTTTTTATCATACTGGAAGTTCAGCTCCCATTTCAGCTTCTCTGATTCTCTCTTGTTCAATGGGGAGCCCAAAATCAGAAGAGGATGCTGTTGGTGACAAGGTAGGTAGGCATCAATGTTATCAATGCCCGCTGCCTCAGGACAGTACACATCTTTACAGAAAGCTCTTGGAGAAGCCAGAGACATGAATTAATTTCCCAGGGGGTGGAGCAAGAAGTTGGTAAGTCTCCACTGAAATGTTGCTGAGTGCCCAGTGCCTTCCAGTGGTTGCCTGCCATCATATTGGGTGCTGCCAGCTCTGCCTGCCAAGCTCTGTGCAACTCCCAGCCCCTCTGTAGTCTGCTGAATGTGCTTTTTCCTTGTGCAGCTGAGTTAATTTTCCTAAAGTGTAGACCCTCATGAGGCTCACTGCATCAGGAATTCAACTGTCAGCCTTCAGGAGATGCTGCCTGCAGAATTAAAGAACAGCATCCAGCCTTCTGCCTGGACTCCCGGCCTGGGGTAAATGGAGTGGCCCTGCACCTTGGCTCCATCAACTTCAGTGGCCACACATCACCTCTAGGCACTTCACTCTTATTTACCTGTGTAAAAAAATTTAATTGGCACTTGGGATTCTTGGTTTCTCCAAAGCTGTAATCTACCTCTGGCTGACTTCCAGCCACAGCAGAGGAAGGGAAGCCTGGCTGAGCAGTGCCTGCTCACCCTGCCGTAGTGATTCTCTCAGTGTGGGAAGGTCTGGTTTTTTTCAGGTGCAAATTTGCTCCACGCAGCATGCCAGGGATGTGTTGCTGCCTCCCAGTAGAGTGGAGGAATGATGCGGGCCCGATTTCCCTGTGGAGGAGTGCAACACTGCTGCTGTTCCCATGCCAGTAGATTCTTCATCAGTGGGAAACAAAGCGGCTAAAAGGAATAAACACTTTGTCTGGGCTTAAGAAGCAAGCCTCTGGCCCAGGGTCCCACTGCTTGCTTTCTTTTCTGCCATGCTGGTACTTAAAGGTGAGAAACTTTTTCATTGTGGAGGAGACAGAAAGAAGAGAAAGTTCTTAGTTTTTCCTTAGAACGCTTAGTTCTTCCTCTAAATACATATTCCTTGTGTTGTCTCATTTCCAGGCTTATGCATAATGTAGCTATCAAAACCTCCCCCTTGGCCTCATCATGCAGCATAGCATATTTTTGCCCTTAAGCAAGGGAAACAGATGATAAGCTGAAGCTAGCTATCCTTGTATTGAAGGGGCCGGAGTGGCACCAGCAAGCCCTGTTGCTGCGGGTACGTGCCTGCTATGGATGCCTTGCTTTCCATTCATCCGTGTTTTGTGCCAGCTGCTGCTTTTCAGTGTGGTGCAATGTCCTGGGAAGTTGTGGTGTTCGGGAGGCGGTCAGTGCCTCCTTAGTCCTGCCTCCATAGTCTGGCAATGACAAGTGAGGAGCTAAAGCCAAGCCAGTAGCAAGTCATGGACCAAGAACAAGCAAGCTGGTGCCTCACCCTGGGAATACTAACCAAGAGCAAAATATTTAGAAGTGAAATGTCCTGTCTTCTCCAGTCTAGGAGGCAAAGTCTTAATATCTGCAGAGGGCTCATGGTCCTCCCATTACCAAGTGTCCTTTCTCTGCCAGCCTTTCCTCTGACAGGGAGGTCGCTACCAGTGCAAAAGAACATTATTGTTCTCTCTTAAGGAGTAGTTTATAAGTTTGGTTTGTAGGTAGGAGTCATGTTTGAAAGCTTTAGTAGGAAAAGACTGGTTTGGACATCTCCTGTGGTGTTCATTGGTTTGCTGCCTGTGCTTGTGCCTCATCTTGCGGGCATCCTGTCATTATGTCCTTGTGAAGCAAAGTGTTATTCTTCATTTCTTCTAGAGGTGAGAGATGTTTTACTTCCCATTGCTTGTGTATACACAATTTCAGGGTTTTCTTTAGTTTTGAAAGCAGGAGAAATGCTGACTGATAGATACAGGCTCCTATCTTCTACTTTGCTCCCATGGAAACGAGTGAGTACCTCTTCTCTTACTTCAGAGGGTCCTAAGCAACCTTGGCAGGTGATAATCCTGGTGCAGTGCAGCCAGGAGAGGAAATGGAAGGGAAGGGATCACTGCTGTAGAGTATCTGCAAGTGAATGTCGAGAATTTTCTTTTCTCTTTTGAGCATTCAGCCAAGTAGCCTGCCTTTACCTTCTGTTCCAGAGAAAATAAGAAGGGGAGACCACTGGGTTATCCAGAAGGAACATAGCTGCAGGAGGAGTGCTGAGCGCACCTGGTGCCGTTGTCCCTCATGCCTTGCGATTGCTTGTTTGACATTTGGAGTTCCTGGAAAACTGTCTGTGCCTGTAGTCCTTGCTGAGGGTTGATGTTTGCAGAAGGCATGTGAAATCCTGTCACAGTGACTTTAATGACCACAGGGTATTCCTCAGAAGGTTTCCTGCCTGCTGTCAAAAATTGCCCTCAAAGAACTGGAGGCCTCGCAGCACTTTGAGACTTCCCCAACTGTCAAAGTATTCTGCTTAATGAATATCCCAAACACAACTTCAGAGCTGTATGACCCTGGTTGTAGTATAAGGCTACCAAACAGCTTCTCTCACCACTTAATTATTTTTTCTTTTGCTTTTTTTTTTTCTCGAAAGGTGGGCCTGTGCCTTGCCTTCCCTCCCCTCCAGTTCTGTTGCTGGTGGAAACCACCAGCAGCATCACTTCTCCTGGTTTCACAAAGTTAATACTAATACATATGACTTTTTTCCTAGGGTCAATATTGTTGATTTTGTGATCCAATCTCCCATCTTAAGCAACTGTATTGGGTGCCCAGTTGGACATAGGCTTATATTCTACACAGATAGGAAAGGCAAATATTTTCCCAACAGCAGAAACTATGTGATACTAGAGTCTTGTTCCTTATGATGTAGCCACTGAGTTTCATTCATCCTATTGTGGAGAGATGTGCCTGCACCTTTCTGTGCCATATCCCTTGCCGTATTCCTGCTGAGGTAGTCAGCAACATGCAAGACAATTAAGATTATTTACTCTCCCAAGTGCTGTGACTAAAAGAGCTGACTTGTAAGCATCNGGGGAGAAAAAAGAGGAGCTGCAAAAATGGTCCAAGAAATCTTGTCTGTGAAACACTTTTATTTATGTGTCTTTCCCCCCCTCCCCTTTTTTTTTTGTCCCTGCTGCCCCTTTATTTCCTACTTAGCTGGGTAGAATAGAATTTTATGAGCTGTGTTAACTAAATCTTGGCTGCAAATTGACTCTGACTTGGAAACTGCTATGAAACACAGAGATGATCCAAACTGGGATCTTTCTGTGTAGTATCCAGAGCTGTTTCTGATCTCAGGTGCTTGTAGCTTATCGGTGCTCAGGTGTTGGGTGGCTCGCCAGGGTTCAGGACTCAAGTCAGGCTGAAGCATGTCTAACTGTGGCATTAGGGGACTGCAGATGTGCAGAGCAGGACCACAAATCATGCATTAGCTTGCATTTGCACAGTGTTCTGAAGATGATAAATGCTGCCTAAATGTTCACTTGAACTTCAGCATGATTTAAATCCAATAGAAATTTGGTTTATCCTTCTTCTCAAAACGTTGCAACTGGACAAATGATTTTTAGGGTGGTTTTCTGGTTTTGTTAATTTAAGTATTTCTGAAAAGTATGGGGGAAAGATTCCATTAAGAAAGAAATCTTGCAGTATTCAACTGTCTGTCTTAATATCCAGCTCTCTGCTGTCACTGCAGTACCAAATCCTGCAGATTCCTTTCCATTTGTGGCTACAGTAAAATATGGGTATGATGAGAATGAGAAGGGTAATCTGTTAGATGTACCTTTTCCCTGAACCTTAAAAATTTTGTTTGTGACAGAAAGAACCACTACTTTCTCGCTTTCTAGAGTGAGGTACAGACTGACCAGCAATGACAGTGCTTGGCGTTATTGAAGCAGGAAGATGGAATCCTCTGACTGGTGTTACACGAAAACCCAGAGCAGCTGAGCTATCAGTCCCTTCCAGCCTGAAAATGGGAAATCTGGGCCAGGATTCAGGGGAATGCTGCCCAAGTGTAGTTTTTAAAATGCAGCCTCCTGAATCTCAGACATGCTAATGATTCCCCGGTGACTCCCACGGGTGTTTAAAGCTGGTTTGGGAGCCTTGGCACACCAGAGGACGAGGCTGCTTTATCCCAGTGACTGGAGGCAGTTGGCTTTAGGCTTCTAGCCACCTCCATGTGTGCAGCAATGAGGATGCTGCCTGCCTGATCTAGGTGTGACATTCAAGGACCTGCATGATCCTAGCAAATGATAAAAATACATAAGTAGTGGGTCTTTTCTGTTTTTTCTACTCTCCCAGTAAGTCTTGCTGGGTAAGAAAGTCCCTCTCAGTTTAATTTCTTTGTGCTCTTATCCTGCGCAGAATTTCAGCCTCTAACATTTTTCACCTAGTTGAATTTGCCATTTATGTAAGTACAGTGAATGAGTCACCTGGTGTATGTAAGTGCAAACCTTCAGAGAGCATAGCTCTAAAAATTGCCTTTTCTACTGGAAACCAATGAGCTCGTTACATATGCAAAAAATAATGTATATATCAGGCAAAGTCAGTATGTGATTTGGTAGTGAAGACCAGTCTGAAATACAAAATATATGTAACGATGAATTTAAACACCTCACTAAATCACAGCTGTGCCATTTTATTAGACATTGTTTCATAAACTATGAAAGCTTTAGCTATCATATAAATCTGTCTCTTAATAGGCAGCAGTTACATTTCTTTATAATTTATTTCTCTGGTACTGCTCAGCAAAAAGGCACCTTCCTGGCAACTCCGTTTATGTGCTACATTTTGTTTATCACTGTAAGTCCTAATTTCTTGCCATGTTCTTTCTGCTGGTGCCACATGAATAATACAAACACAATCTAGACATTTTGAAGATAGGAATTACAAAGAAGTCCTTGTGCTGCTGGCGCTGAGCAAGGGGTTGGGATGGGCTTCTGCAAGCAGCTTCTCATGTTTCTCATGCAGGACCACCCACTGCCTAGGGTTTGCTTAGCGCCGAGGGCAGCGGGACCTCTTACAGTCGTTCAGAATGAAGATGATAAATGCACATCAGCCGTCGGAGATGGCTGGTATCCCAGTTCAGATCAGTCACTACTGTTTTTGCTGCCCTAACATGACACTTACTTGAGTCACTTGTTCCAGATGTGGGAATAGGTGTGAACGTCTTTGCTAAGCATTCTAGGAGATCCCAACCAGCTTGTACCTAATAAATTACCATCCCAGGATGCTGAACATGACTTGCGATGCCGATCAGGTATGTGCACAGACTGCCTTTCAGGGTGGTTCTCACTTCAGCTGTTGCTGTCCCTGCCAGCCACCTGGCAATGGAGCAGCAGTTGGCATCTGGGAGCTGCAATGGCTTTGTCCATCCTTCTTCCATTTAGATCATTAGTGTCTCAACACCAATTCCAGACAATCAGGAAAGAGGGATC
Source organism: Zapornia atra (assembly GCA_013400835.1). Classification (NCBI taxonomy): domain Eukaryota; kingdom Metazoa; phylum Chordata; class Aves; order Gruiformes; family Rallidae; genus Zapornia; species Zapornia atra. The sequence goes on along the minus strand of VZTU01032991.1, from coordinate 522,405 downwards.
CCTCAACTTGAAGTTGATGAAACATTTTCAGATTTTTTCTGTCTAGGGTTTTTACTAATACTGGATGAAAACATAGTGCCTCTTAATATTCTGCTTTTTTTTATACTGTTTAAGAAATTTCTGTCTCCCTTTGTCATGTGTTTGATGATTTTCCAACCAGTATTCTTGCTCTGGTAAAATATTTTGAACAGTTTCTCTGTTTATTTCTCTATAGCAAAGAAGCAGCACTGACAGGAATAGGGATAGACAGATTTCTCTGAGATGTCCAGCAGCTGATGCTTTTTGGCCAAGTGACCTGTGTAATGGTTCATGCAAAAAGAAGGGAAAATTAAAGCATTTTAAAATTTTCATTATTAGAAATCTGCTGCCCTTTTACAATTTTTTTTCAGGTCAAACCATTAGTAAAATCTCCTTTTCCATGTTAAGGAAAGCCTGAGCAGTGTTTATTATTTTAAGAATTGATGATTCCTCTCTTACATCTAAAACCAAGCCAATGAACTGCGATATCCATTGAGACCTCCTTGTGCAAAAATTCCTGAAAGGAGCACCTAAGAAAATTGTACTTTTCTTAATGCCCTATAGAAAAAAAGAAATCAGAAGAGATTAATAATTTCTCTGTTTGGAGAGCTCAGTAATTTATGTGACCTGAGAAAAGCATACCAGCCAAAACTAACCTGCCTAGAAGACAGTGAAATTCCAACTGCCATCTCCCAATGAGGCAGTTTTCCAGAAGTATAAAGGATCTGTAATGTGGGCGTGGGGTGGATACAGGAATGTCACCCTGTGGGTTGATGTACTTCTTATCAGGGGCCACACACAAAAGCTCTGATTTACCTGAAACTGGTGTCTCTGCCAGTTTCTGCAATACGTTTTTCTCATAGCTCTCCTATACAGTATGCCTCTGTAATTTAAATAAGTAATTTAGCTCCTATAAAAAGTATATGCTTACCTGGAATACATTCCTGCATTTCTAATTTGCTTCTGCTTGTGTCAGACCACTGATGACACTGCAAAATGAGATGAGTATTTGATTGCAGAGGTTATAACAAATGCAGGTCTAACTGCTTATGCCAGTCATGTTTATATATCTGATGGCATCAAACTTCTCTTGGAAAAATATGGCAAGACCCCAGCCTGGCAGGGCCCTGCACCACATCCTTCATTTTCCTCCGCATTGGTTTTACGGATGCTGCTGAGACCCTTCAGTTATCTGAAGCTGAGAAGCGGGGCTGGCTTGGTTTCCTTCTGCAGCAGTACTGCTAAGGTTTAAGCACTGTATTAAGGATGACATGGCAGCATGCGCTAGTGCACCCTGGCATTTTAGAGCGTATGTCAAGTTAAATATGTGCTTAAATTGTGCATTTGGATGCTTTGTGATCCTTAGTAAATATACCCATCAGCTGAATGAAAGAGAATTTCTACTGGGAGCATCCATCTTGCCTGAGATTTGAGAAGAAGCTGAGAAAGCAGCATTTTTGCTATTTGGTCAGGTGTGTCAAATGCAAGCAGCAGCTTTGCAACAGAAGGACTCTTCTGTCACGGATATTTAAGCAAGTTATTAAAACACTTATTCTTGTCCTTTCTGTGAAAAATTGTGGTGAGTAGTTGAGAGACGATTTGTTTATGCTGAATAACTGCAAACAAAACTTTATCGTTTACCTTTAAAAAAAAATTAAGGTGAAACCAAGCAAGGAAATTTAAAAAGTAAAAAAAAAAAAAAAGAAAGAAAAAATAGCAAGCTGTTGAAAAGCAGTGAACTTCTCAAACACAGAGAGGAAATGTGTGTCGGTGAGAATTGGTTATGTGCTGCCTCTGGGAAACTAAGAGCAACAAGAATTAAACCACATTTATCTATTCTGAAGCATAGACCAGAATTGATTTGATTCTTGGTCACCCTTTCGATATCGCAAGGCACAAGTCAATGTATTTATTCTAAATTCCAGAAGTTTTCCTGAAAAGGGAAAATTATACAAATTGCCTGGCTGGAGTTGAGCAGGTAGCAGCACAGCTCCTGTTTTAATTGTGTGCCCGTAAGAAGACCTCTCTATCTGGTGGGGTCATCCTTCATCCACATGGGGTGGGGTGATGTATGTGAAGGCCAGGATGGAGTGTCTAAACCTTCATTAAAACTCTTGCAGTATGCTGGAGTAGGATAGCTCCTGAGGATTTTAATGGGATAGCAGGTGTGTGAGAGATGTTTATTGGGACACCATTAAAGGTAAAAGCACCCCACATTAGAAAATTTTGCTGCACACCTAGAGCAGCTCTTGCTTCTCTTTGGTTTGGGACGTGTCTGACACATGATCCTGGAGCTGCTCTGAGCTCGGGTCTGTCTGTTTGAAATCTGTTCCGCTTTCTGGTGCAATGAAGAAAATATTTTTAATGTGAAATGCATTTTAAAACACACGCAAAAAAGCCCCTACAGCTGTTTGAAAGCTGTTTGGAAGTATGGCATATTAGAAATACTCCCAGCTGAAATGGATTAGCAGGCAGAGTTCAAGTGAGGAGGTCAAACGTGTAAACTGAATGCAATTTATCTTGTGGCGCTGCAGTTTATCACATGGTTGCAGAAATAAAGAAATACCACACGCATGCACATATTCACACCTAATAATTTAAGAGTAACTGAAAAAAGGTCTGAAAAGACATTAAAAGGCTTCTGATGACATCATGGTATCTGGGGTAATAAACCAAAGATGCTTGAAGTCAGTTTCAAAATAGCTGTAGCCAGAGATGTCTTTATATGCCTGTCTTTATATATATATTTCAAATCTCAGGAAAAGGGTGTTGAATGCTAACTGTATGGGGAGACACTGATAAGATTTTTCCTTTCATGGAGTTCTTCATGCTACGTTTTCTTTTATTGTGTTTTTTCATTTACAGAAATCCTTTAGTGTCCAGATTAGTTGCATTTATAGATCTTTAAAACTTGTGGGATCCCGTGCCCCTTGGAAAACCAAAAGAGTATTTCATCAGGATGTAACTGTTCGGTTTTCTTGGAGCCTCTCCTTTTGTGAAAGTTGTGTGTGGGGGGGTTGTTTTTGGTTTGTTTCTTTGGTGGTTTTTTGTTTGGGTTTTTTGGAATTGTTTTTTTTTGCTTTGCTTTGCTTAAGGGGGAGCAGGATGCTTAAAATTTTAATCACTAGCTAGAGAGCTTATCACTGAATTTAGATAGTGGATTGTTAGTTAGTTGAATTCATGAGGGTATCTGCATAGAGACCTGCTGCTTCCCTGCTGTTTGTAGAACCTGGCAGTGCAGGATTTCCAAAGTCTGTGCTTAGCCAGTGCTGAAATGTTGGTGATCCTTCATTGCTATATTTTCCTTGACAGGTTGCAAAGCTCATAAAATGAGCTTGTAGAAGCTCAAGTAAAGGTCATGGAAGACACTTAGGACAATCCTGCAACTTGGAGATTGGTCCATGTTACCTTGAGACAGTGCAGCCTGTTAATAACCTTTAGTTCTGTGTTGGATATTAGCATCTTCTAAACTTGTGCATGTGAGTTAATCACGCTCTGATGTGGGAAGGTATCCATAGAATCATAGAATCACAGAAAGGTTTGGGTTGGAAGGGACCTCAAAGGACACATAGTTCCAATCCCCCTGCCATGGGCAAGGACACCCTTTGCTAGACTAGGTTGCCCAAAGCCCCATCCAACCTGGCCTTGAACACTGCTAGGGAGGGGGCAGTTACAGCTTCTCTGGGCAACCTGCACCGACCTTCCCCTGTACTTCAAAAGATGTTTACTAATGTCACCAAAATAGGAAAGGTGATGGGCCTCCTTATGAAGGAGGAACTGTGACTGGTGAGCCACTTGAAATGAAAAGGTCAAGATAATTTTGCATTTCAGTCACATTGGATGCTAACTTTGATGATAAGGACGTTTTCTGAAAGATGCTTTAGGTAGCATAAACTCCAGTGAAGTATGTTAGTGTCACATTAATAATAATTATTTAGAAGTGTGACAAACTCATCTTGAGCAGCCTCTATTAGACACAATCTCAGAATGAAATTTAAAGTACAAGGTAATTTCCAGATGCAATTAAAAACTTGTCAGAGTAGAAAAGCAGCCACTTTCTGTCTCATTTTGATTGTAAGCACTGTAACAAAGTGACTCAACTTGGCATTTTCCTACCTGCAGCTTGAGTATGGGCAATCCTAACACAGTATCCGATGCAGTTGTATTTCTCATGTATTAAGCTCTGACAATATTCTTGGAGGAAAAATACCCTCAACTTGTTTTCTGTGGTAATTTTCTTTGAAGGACTTTTTCTAAACAAGTCCCTGAAGTATCAGTGGCCCTTATTTCAACCATAATCATCATTTCAAGACATGATCCCTGTGGAAGACTAGTGAGTTGGCCTGTTTCCAACTTTTCCTTATCCTTGCATGCCAGTTGCTTGGGGGATAGTAACTGGAGCATGTAGCCCTCCTTCCCGCGTGCTGTCCTCGGCTGCGTATTTCTGAACTTTTCCTTTGGTTTTGCCTTCTTTTATATTATTAAGGAACTTGATTCGTGCAAGAAGTGCCTCAACAACAGCCCTAGGGCTTCTTTGGTTTTAGACCAAAGGCATTATTCTTTGCTGTTTATGCATCCCCATCCACCCTTATCAGTGGCCCCAATCTACTTCTAGCACAGGCAGCCCCTGTGATGAGACCATGGATGGTCTTCTTAATTGTGACCATCTAGCAACAAAGATGAATTTCTGTGTCGCCCCCAATCTGTTTCTCCCACCTGCATTTCTAAGAGCTGTTCTTCTTGTTTCATGTGAACAAAATTTGGGGGATGGCATTAGGAGGACGCCATCAGTGGGCTGAAATAATTACTGTATGCTAGTCTCCATATTTTTAGCTTGACATTTCCCACAGGCAGGTGATTTAATAGCAGATCTGTGAGGCTTTGGTCTTGATTTCTCACAAGCCTGGCCTTTTCAAAGGAACTGGTGGGAGCTAAGCAGAGAAAGCTCAGTTTAACTCAGTATTATTTGAATTGGTGTCTCTCAAACCCTTGGCACTAGTAACTATGCTGAGATTGCTGTGTCTCAGTTCACACATGTGACCCACAGTGACTGTCCTTATCTGTGCTCCACAAGGTTCAGTGAGACCCTCACAGGACCATCCAGTGTATTTCTGTGGTTCAGGATGGTCTTGGGTTGCAAACTGTGGTGGACCTTCCCGAGTGTGTCCCCAGCTGTGATTGACAGTGATACAAAGCTGAGGTTAGGTGCCTTGCAACCCCTGTTTTTGGTTACAAGCGTCAGGATAGGGCTGCCTGTTAGCCTGCACTTCACTTGAGTGTTGGACATGTCCCATCACCAAATACATCATGAAGCTAGAAATTTAGGTTTTAAAGAAAACCATTTTGGGAAATGAAAAAAAATATATCTAAAAACCAAAATTAAAATTAACTATGGATTCAGTCCATGTACAGGAGAGAAGTTGCATTGACCCTCTTTTATAAGGATACCTTAAAAACCCCTCGTGATATTGACTTTGCATGGAAAAAATGGAGCCGATATTCCCTGGATGCTGGTGCAATTTTTGCTTTGCTTGTGTTAGTTTGGTAAAGATTGGGAAAGTTCTAGGGTTGTATAGTACTGTGCATTTTATGGCACATTTAAATGTCTATAACATAAATAGCTTTACCATCGGAAGGCATAAATGTCAGCCTATTGACACATTATAAAGACACAAATGGAATGTAGCCTGGCAGACTGGTGCTGGTTTTGAGATTTAATAGTACATCTGTATCATTTATCCCAGTGGGAAATAACACAGGATGTTGCCTTGTAATTTTTTACTACTGTATAATAAAATGTAACCATAATAAATGGTGTCTAAGCAAGTAACGCAGCAGATTCTGGATTTCGTCCAGTGTGTCTTTACCACTTATCTTACGTTAGCTTTGCTTCCCCCCCTCCCCCCCACCTTCAGTGGGCATATGATGTTGACTGGATACAAATTGAACGTGTGTCTCTCTAATGTGTTACACTCACATCTACAAAGAAAGAGACCCTCCTATGCCCAATGCATCCCAGCCCTTAACTAGCTGGTTTTTACAGTGTACTGGTTTGTTCCTCTTTAAATCACTCACATCCTAAGTCGAACTGTCCTTGAAAGGGTCTGTTCTGCATTTCTGCACTTCAAGAATGTCTTTGCAGGTTGATTGCTTTCCCAAATGTTCTTACTGAGCTATGGTGTTATGTGCAAGTAGCCTTTTGATAAAAACTCCAGTAATAGTATTTGATCGAAGTGTTACCAGGCTCTTGCAAATCGTGAGCGGGGATTTGGTGAGTTTATGTTGATGGGATTTAACTCACAGATTCCCTGCCCAGTGCTAATGGCGCATCTTGCACACCTTTCAGCATGCTCCAGAGGTGCTGTGCCCTGCCCAGTGCTGGTCTTTCTCTAGCTGCAGTGTCTGGGCTGTCGCATTGCTGCAGCCTGTGATTTTTTTTTTTATTAAAGCCTTGAGAAGTCTGAGAAAGGAGTCGGCATCCATTTAGGCACTTTTGCAGGGACCCAGTGATGTAGAAGGGCATTTTTGGTGCTTTCTAGCATCTGGCCTGCAACGTTCCAAGTGAAGAAAAATATGAAAACATTATTCTGTGCGTATGCGAGTACTGCACGTTTGTAAAAAGACAATTAACATAGAAATGAGGGAGGCTTTTGATTCATCAAGTAGATTCAACAGACTGTGTCATTTCCTTGATTTTCATTTTAATTAGGATTAATCAGTTTTATCTCCTAAGGTCTTTGCTGGGAATTTACACAAAAGAGAAGACTTGGGTCAGCAGTGTGCCAGTGTAATAGCCCCTATTTAAAGAATTCCAGCTGTGGCACATATAGGCAGGATTATATCTGCCCTGGACCCCAGGCTCCCTTCTCCTCATGCATTAAGTGCCTTGCTGTTGCAGGGAACCCTCTGGGTCTTCCAATAGCTGGGCTTGGGCTTCACGTAGCTGCCTGGTTGCTTGCTTCTGAAGCCACTCGGGACCAGTATGATTGCTTGGAAACAAAGTCCCTGAGATGCCAGCTTGAAATAATGGCTGCTTTCTGCTCCAAAAACAGGCGCAAAATGCGTTGCTGAACCCCACCAGCCATTGGTCATGACAGCTGGGAGCTAGAGCCGGTTGAGGCAAAATGAAGTTGGCCTTTTTTCTTCTCAAACTCAGTATATTTCACGGAGGCAAATGGGTTTGGATGGAGTTTTGGAGGTTCTGTTTGATATGTTAGAAGTGGAAAATGAGGGAAAGGAGCCAGGTAGTTATATAGTAAGGAGAGCAGCATCCCAGAGGCCTTGTAGGGGAAGTGGTGAGGCTTAAGTGTGTGTTCTGCGTGAGGCAGAGCAGAAGCATGACTCCAACACACCTTAGATGAGTGTTGCTCCCGGAGTGTTGGGCTATGTCCTCTTTTCTTTCTTTCTCTTTTTTTTTTCCTTTCTCCTTTTCATCTATTTAAAGCCTTTCTCATCCCACCGAGGGGAAAAAAAAGTCTTCAAAAACTGTTAAAAACCAGAATTAATCTTTCTGGTTTAGGTGTGAGGTGTATTTATGAGGGGGCAAATTTCATCCTGCAAATTAGAGTAATTTGCAAACATGTTGAGCATTTCATTATGATTGTTTTTCTGTAGCTAAAATAGATGTCTTGCTATGAAAATTTCCATGTAAGGTGAAGGTGAATATTTAGCTCTCAGTTTCCTTCCTTAGTGGAAAGAATATGATTGTTCCAAAATATATGAAATAAATGTTTTACTGTTATTTATAGGAGAAAAAAAAATCATCCATGTGGGCCCTACAACAATAAGTATCAAGGGTAGGCATTAAGCTTCTTGTATGCTCAAATAACAGATTTGAAAGCCATTAGGCATATGAACAAGAAGAAAATGGAGACAGAAGGCAAAATACGCTGAAGGGAAAATCCTACCAAAAGCCCACAAAGCATTTTCAAGCTTACAGAAATGACCTGCTCTGTTCCTGTTACACAGAAGTGTTAAAATGAGAGCAGGCAACCCCTCTCCCCCAAATAATTCATCTGTTATGTCTGCGATGTATTTAGACTGAGTCTTTTCCCAGATGCTGCAGATCTGTCGGTTACAGGGGAAATTAATGGGATTTTACCATTTGCTTTGAGGAAGAGAGTACTGGACTTTCTCCTGCTGTCTTTGGCAGGAAGGAGTGAGGAGCTTTCCTGTCTACTTGCTTTAAATATTGTGTCTTTTTAAGCATTTTTGCCAGAGAGCCTAATTTGTGTTACTGCAATATACCATGTTGGAAAATCACAGAGGTTAATGTGCAGCACTGTGATACACAACCATAATGGCAGACTCTAATGTTTTTTAAATGGTAAACCAAAGGCATTCGTAAAAGGAGTTGCAGTGAATTGCGGGCGATTCTTGCCAGAGATTAGTTTAGCGTTGCTTTTAATATTTTATGCACTGAAGTTGTTTGCAAAGGCTGAAAGCTTCACTCGCTTTGCACGCTCGTGCTTTGTTCTTCGCCTGTACAAAGCTCAACAGAAACGCTCTCTTGCTGAGGAGTTGCATGGCCCGAAGTTTTATTCAATTCCAGTTATACCACCTTGGAAAGGTTTTTCTGGTAATCTGTATCTGATTTATGGTGTCATAACTGGGACGGGTAGTTAGAAATCTAACCTTTTGTAATATCACTAGTTGCATATTAATATTTTTAAACACCTAAAACACATATGAATGACATAGGAGGTTTTGACTTGAAATGTAACTGTGGAGATTTGACCGTACATAATCCCATTAAAATAGAAGAGTACAAGTTAAAATGATCCATTTGCAATTATAATTATGCATATCGAGATTGACCATTCCTTAAAAAATTGGAAGCGCGAGGTGGAGAAGGGCACTTGAGCAATCACTCTTTGTTGAAAGCATTGATAGAAGAATAAAAAAATTGAGAGGGATCGATTTGTCAGTAATGTGCAGAAAAAAAGTATGGGAAGCATTTCTTTGGAAGGTGAAGGGAATGTAACTCTTTCGCTGTCGTTGTTGGCTTTGGAGAGCCACTGCAAAAATACACGATCAAACACAGAGCAGCAAGTGGGATGAACTGTGCTACTTAACAGCGAGCAACTATCGGCTACTTCACCGGCTCTTGACATTCAATAAATAAAGTGTGTTAGTGATCAGCATAGTATGGGAGAGCCAGCATGGCCCCACGAGTGCTCCACAGAGGAGGTGGGTTTTGTTCTAGCTGTGTCAGTGGCTTGCTCTTTGACCTTGAGCAACTATTTTTATTTTTTTCTCTGTGCCTTTCTTTCTGCTATTCCTTGATTACCTTGTCTTCTGGTGGAAGAGCTCATCGGGAGAGAGATTTCTTTGCATTGTGTTCAGTGAACAATGAAGTCTGAGCCTAGCAGAAGCCTCTAGGGGCATCTCTAACACAAATTATAATTGTTAGCTTTAATCACTTTCATGAAAAGAGCTTGGTAATGGAGGATAGCAATGTGTGGGATTCGGAGAGATCTGTAGGGTGCATGTAAATTAAGTCACTGTAGGTGAAAGATGCTGATTTGGTTTCATAGGACTGATGCAGAGATACTAATGCCCAGGAGTGATGCTGTGCTGCTCCATATGGGTTTTCATTTTCAAAAGCACGACACCGGGTGCTTGCTCCACTACTTGAGCAGAGCCAGAAATGAGAGGCTTGGTGCATTTTGGAAAACAAGGCTTTTTCATAAGCATCCTGCTGATTCCCTGAACCTCTGTGTGGGTTTTTGTGGGTCCCTCTGCTGTGGAGCATTAATGACTGAAGTTGGACCACTTGGCTTTTCACAGAGAAGACAGCTGCTCGAGGGTGAGCCATCCGTCTTGATGGATTCTCCTCCCAGCCTTTGCTGTTGCTGAACAGAAAGTGTTTATCATTGCTCTCCCTAATAGCAGCTTCTGTTTTGGCATGGAGGTGCAGCAGCACGTGGGTTTGCGGATTAATTGCCCTTCTTCTGGCATCTAGTGATGCAGAGCAGTCTGCCCTTGTCCTGTTTGGGTGGATGCATTACTCACCACAGCAGAGGATTTAGAAATATTTAGCTGTATGAGTGCCAGCAGTCACGTTAGTAAGAGTGGGCTTGTTGAAGTATCTGTGTTACCATTAGGAGTAATCTGTGCAGGGGGCACTCTGGGGTAACGCGGGGTTGAGAAGGGGGGAAGGGGTGATTTCCCCCTCTCCGTTAGTGTTGGAAGGGAAACCACTTGCTAGTTTGCCCAGGCAGATTACAACTGGGTAAGACACGACGTGCTTTTTGAGAAGTGCTATAGGTTTTGGAGGGTAGCGGGTTAGCAGAGTGGTGTGGAAAGCAGTAAAAGGCAATAAAAACAAGCTTCCCTTCTGCACGGGGCAGGTGCTTCACTGCTGTGAGCGTTAGCAGGAGTCAGAGGCAAGGCCACATCTCTTTCTTTGGTGTGTGTGTTCTGTCTGTTAGGGTTAGGTGAGGCCCTGCAGCTTCTGCAGCCCACCCACGGCCGGTGCGTGCTGGCTCTCAAGCAGCTGCTTCGCGCGATCTTCGCGGTGCAGGAATCCCTGTATTGTACCCTTCTAATCTTAATAAAAACAGGAATCCCCCAAACTGCATTGAAATCTGCATAGAAATAGCATATGGTGGAGGCCAAGTCAAGGTTACACATTTGGGGAGGGAAGGCAAGAAAAATTTGCCAGGCAGTATACTCACTTTATGGTAAAATAAAGGTGAGCTGGGAGGAAAGCATGTGCTGAATCCTAAAACAACACAGAAGAGCCATAAACCACTGTAGGTTCTACCATCTCTAGCCCTTTACACTCCGAACAGAAGTGAAACCTAGGGTATCATAAATGAAATAAAGATCTTGTTCTAATTTCGTTTAAAAAGCCATTGCAAGGTAATGGTGTAACAAGCATTAACTCACTCAGACTAGGCAAACCACTGTCTTTCCGCTCTATACTGTGGCCATCAAATGATTCTCCAAAATCTTCTTGGAACCAGGTGGAGCTTTTGCTATAAAACACAAGTGGAGTAGTCTAAACAAATGGCATTTTTCCTAGAAATAAAGTATATGGATGCCCTCATTAGGTGTTGCCTGATATGCTCTGCACTTAAAAGCGGGTGGGGGGGGTTTCCTACTGAAAGTGTATACATTTGATCAAAATACAAGGCTCAAAACAGTGAACATCTGGAGACTTTTTCATTTGTTCAGTGAGAAATAATAGCTGGTCTTACCCTGAGTTTGTCTGTAAATTTCTTAGATGGTCCAAAACCTGTTTATTGCTCTCAGAGACAATTTTGCTGACAGGAAACCTGGAACAGGTCTCTTTTTTACATCCAGAGCATCCATACTTGCCTATTATAGAGAAATCACTCAAAAAGTGGCATGCATGCTGGACTCTAAAGCCTTGTTTTAAGTTTTAATTTACTTGTGTGACTTCCAGGGTTACTGAATGCAAGTGGTTGCTCTTTTAGCACATAAATAACATGAATTATGCATTGGGGACCAATGCCTCAGCCTCCTTCCTTTTCATATACCCAGGGGAGTACCTGCCAAGGAGTACATACAGCTGGGGTGAGACTTCCCTTTTTTTTGTTGTTTTGCATTAAAGATTAAATTAGAATTGTTCTAGATCAGCTGAGCTGTGAAACCAGAGCCCTAGGACTTACTTTTTTGTATACAATGGTTTTAAGGTATAGGATGGTTCTGGATGTGGGGCCATGGCTGGAGTGGGAAAACTGCTGCAGTCCCTGTTGGGAAAGGCTTAGGAACCTGCCAGTGCACCTGGAGGAACTGGCCCCAGTTTAGCACTGGATCCTATTTTAATCAGATTTTACAGTTCTTCATTTTAATACACTTCTTCCAAATGAAATGACCTGTGTTCTTCCCCGGAGGTTGCAGAAAACAAGCTGGGCTTTTAATGTTGGAAGCAAAATTCAGGCAGGAGGACTTACTGCTATTTCTCTCTTTAATTTCTAATTGTTTAATTAGGGTGGGAAGGGGTCCCAGAGTCTTGTGCCATCCAGCTTGACTCTGACAAAACTGAATCCCACCAAAGCTTCATCTGTAGCAATCCCAACTGTGAAGAACAATTTTCCATGTGTAATTAATCCTAATAAAACCAGTACTTCTAGGAGGCTGACCTGGATCCATGGATTTCATGCTTTTGTCAATTAATATTACATTTTGCATCTGACACTATAGTTAGAGGAACATACTGAAGATGGGACAGAGAAAATTTAAGATGTAACTGCTGAGAAACAGGAATTAACATCCTGACAATCATAATGTAGTTTACATTCTTTTCAAATTAGGTATCTCTTTATTGTTATGGTGGAGCAACCTCTAAAAATCTCTGGTAAATCCTCTAATATAACACTAGTTTATACATACTACATTGGGGTCTGTTATAGTGAAGTGATGCTCTTGTATCCATAAATGTGTTCAGTAACTACTCGTATCTCTAAGGTGTTTTGTTTTGATTAATAATTGCAAGTGATGGTTGGATGAAAGAATCAGTGGGTGCAGTTGTTCATCATGGGCTAGCACTGTCTTCCCATACAGAGATGTGCTTCATAGTGATTAAAAATTCTTACAGGCTTTTAAAAATCAGATCTGTTGACCAAAACTAGTTGTTCATTGCTGAATCTTCTGATGTATGTGTAGCAGAAAGTGCGTAATAAGTCCTCAGAGGCAAGTATAAATGTTTTTTTAAAATCTTCTTCTTTTTCTTTTTGCTTCCAGAAATGCTGAATTCAGTACACTGCAAAAAATAGTGTGTGGATTTTTAGCACCTGAAGAACAAGAAAAGGTAATTACTGGACCATGTAGTCTAGCCTCATTTGTTAGCTGTGCTAAAATATTAAACTGCTTGACCGGATCACGTTGCATGAGCCTACAGCACCATCTCTGCATAGGGGGTTTGTGTATTTTCAGTTATGCAGCACCATCCTTTTTTTGAGAATATTCCTTTGTGGAAAGAGAGCAGGGACCAAAAGCGGCAGAGCATGAAAATGCTGAAGCAGAATGGTAGGGAATAGCACACTGAGAATTCTTCCAGTGCATGTAGAATTGAAAAAGGTAAAAGAGGGGAAGAAACACCCCCAAGGTTTGTATGTGCCAATGAAGAAAGCTTTTGAGTGCCCTATATTTGCCAGACTGCCTGGCAGAGCCTTGCAGCATGGTGGGGAAGTACTGAAGGAGGCCGAGTCTTCATCAGCGTTACAGCAGCCTCATCATGTTCCTGTGACTGAATAACTTGTGGGGTGGTGCACCCTGCTCCAGAGGTTGTGAGCTCCTCTGCCGCCTGTGAACCTGCCTCTCTCAATTGAGTTTCTTGATCCTCTTGGGTCGTGACATTTTGCTTGGGCAATGCAGCTCGACAGGGCTGTGGCTCAGTCGCTGCTGTTAAACAAAATGATGTTCATCAAACTTTCATGAGCCACTTTGCCAGGGGCTGCATCTTGAAAGACTAGACTCCGAAAAGCAGTGAGGAAAACTGTGCTGCTCCATGGCACTGCTGTCTCCTGCATTTTCTTCTGTCTTCTTTCCGAGGCTGAGAGGCAAGCACCTCTGTGGGACCTTGGCTGGTTTTGCACTTCGCTCCTTTCTGGAGACAAGTGATGTAATAGTTGGGTAAGGAGGGCATAGTCATGTTGAAGAGTGGTGGTCCTGCTTCAGCTTGTACATCCTTCCAACAGTATGGTGATCCAGAGGGATCAGGACCCCTTAAAGGCTGTGCATGGCTTCATATTACTGTGGATAACCTAGAGGAATCTACATGAGCTGAGCCTTTGACTCAATTTGTGCAATAATTAATACAGTAACTTCAAAGTGAGAAGAGAGAGATGTAGATGCCTTAGTATGGAGAGCGAAAGGAAATACATAATGTGAAGGTCCGCACATTTGAGTATAGCAAAGCAAGCATAGTGAGATTTAAAAACACAAGAGATAGAGGCAGGATATGTGGCAGGGGTCAGGAAAGCTTCCATGTGAACATGTAGCATGTTCTTATGACACACTTTAATTTCATGGCTTGGCTTTGAAAAATTTGTGTGAGTGACATCTTGTGTTCACTACATCTGCAGTGCCATACTGCCCATAATTAGCACATGTGTTTTTGAGGCTGTATGTAAGCAAAGATGACAAAACCAAACAAATCATGGGGTGGACCAATGCTGCTGCCTTCATGTATCAGTGTTATAATGTGCTGGAAGCCTATTTTCCCACCCTACAGATGGAAGTGCCATCTCAGTTCCCAGACAGGATGTTGAGACATAGTGAAAGGGCTTAAATTTACAACTGTCTTAGATCCTTCTGTATTTTTTCGTGGTGGACTTTGCATGCATCGCTTAGAACAGGAAAGAAAAAACAGCAGATAGAGGGAGAAGCTGGATCAAAATACAGTAAGTTTTCAGAGAACTGCTCTCTCCTGTAGTTTAGGCTTAACAGTTTTTTCCGTTATCTTTTGTGTGCTAACAAACGGGATTTGTTTTGTTAGATGCTTCCATGAGGATTTACAGTGTCATTTAAAACTCTGCAAAGCCTTGTGTTGCCATCGACAGCTCATTTCTCTGCCTTGGGACCGTCGTATTTGGGCATGACTCTATGCTTGGAGGTGTTTGGGAGGTGTAGGATAAGTTTACTGGGGACTCAAATCAATCATTGCTTTGAGTATAAGTTGATTTATCAATGTCAAAAAGATAAGACTGAAAAATCTGATTCCTTTAAAATCATTAATTTCCCAAGGGGAGTAACTGGAAGATGGTTTATACCTTTCTCCCCCTCAGTGTCCCGCAGATTACAGTAGGCGCAATGTGATGGCAAAAAGACTGTGCTAGACTGTTGAGTTTCTTTTATAAGAAGGTGAAATATTTCTCTTAAGTTATCTGTGCAATTTAAATTATCTCATTGAATCCAATAATTTGTGTTTATTTTTGCTTTTGGTACAGATATAAAGTTGTTTTTTTTTTAAAAAGCAAAGACCAGTGTTTCTTTTTTTGCAAGTAAGAAACTAAAAATACCTCCAGATTCATCATGGCTTAAGTGCTTTCCAAGGCCTTGGAATGAAAGTCCCCGTGCTTTAATGCAATGTGGCTCAAATAGGGGAATTATTCCCAATGGGTTTCTTAAAAGCCATAGACATTGTTTTAAAGTTTAAGCATAAGCAATATTGTAAGTAGATAACAGTATGTATGTAGCATTGAAATGGCCACTCATGTTGTTATATTTGATCAGTGTGTCATTTTTAGCAGCTTCCTCCTATTGTCTGAGGTCAGGTGGCTGTATCCACTTTTTTTTCAGCCCATGAAAGGGATCCCACAGAGTAATTTATCTCTGTTGACTGTAGAGCAGGACAACCACGAGCTCTGTAAGTCCTGAGGACTGTAGTGGCATCATTCTGTTCTGTACCGTGTGACACTAGGTTGTAGTGGCATGGATGGGGATGTATCAGACGTATTTCAATGTATTGATGAGATGGTAGCAGGTCTGCACATGTGCTGTCCCCTAGAAGAGGCTTTGCTTCATGTTGTGGGAGAGGTAGGGCTTACAGAGGTGGGCTAGATTTCATGCTGTGCTGCTGTTAGCGGGCTTCTGAGCTTCGGAGATGGAAACTGCACTTTTATTCCCTGCATGGCCAGGCCAAAGTAGGAGATCCCAAAGCTCAAGGGCATGAGAAGCACTCTCTTCTTTTGTTCTTGGTGCCTTTTTTTTTTTTTAACTGGCTGGCCATGACATTAAGATTTCTAATTAATTTAGAAACGACAGGCAGTTGAAGAGAGTGAGCAATGTAATAACTGGGCCATGGGGCAGAGTAAAAGCACATCAATTATTCAGGCAGTTGCTGCTGCTTATTCCCTTCCCGGAGCTGGGCTGGCTGTCAGTGTGTGTCAGCGATGCTGCTAATGCCCTTCAGAATTTACATGCATAAACAGTGGCCTTTTAAAATCTGCACGAGGATAACTTCAGCATTTCCAAAGATAGCTGCCAGCGGCGTGCTCTATCTGGTGAGTGCCAGGGGCTCCAACCAGTATTTTGGGTACATACTTCAAAACTGGGATCCTGGCAGGGGTGTCCAGTGGAAGTTGCTCCTCCTTTGTTGTCCCTCTTTAGGTTTAGGGGCAGTCTGAGCCATGGGAAGAAAGAAACGGTTCTGCCTTAAAATGCAGATGGTGTCTGAGTGTGTTCTGTCTGGGCGAGTGAAGACCTGCATCTCTTACAATGCATCGTCCCCACCTGCTATTTCTGTGATGTCCCTGAATTGCGTGGAGCAAGGATGCTACTGGGACTGGACCTACTGCAGTTTCTCTACAGGGGTGAGGGACAGGAAGTATCTTTCTCCTCCTCCTCCTCCTCTTAACTGCTGTGGGTATTTGGCTTAGCAGCGGGGAAGTTTGAAAACAAGGAAGCTTTCTCACTGCTAAGAACTAGATTCACGGGACAGCGGTGAGCCTCTTACATGGGTGTGCACGGCAGTCTCATGTTAGGGATGCTACAGTGAGCAGCATTGATTTCTTCATGGAACCAGCACGGGGACTGAAAATTGGGGTACCTGTTGGATTTTTCTGCTGTGTACTACAAGTGGAGCACAAAGCCTTATTTTCCTGGCTGGCTGGTGTGGTTATCCCTCCTGCTGGAGGCAGCCACCTTGGTTTGTAAAAAATGAACTAATTTGTGAAGGTGATGAAATAAAATGAGCCTTGCTAATTTTGTGTTGTGCCAGCAAAATGACCAGCTTTGGATTGGAAAACACTGGCTGTAATTAACGGTGAAAGGCTTTCTTCTCTGATCTGTGTTAGCCATTTATGAATCACTTCTCCCCACGGAAACTTTTAAATCTGTCTCACTGGGGAGCCTGAGGAGGAACAGGTAAAATGGATTTGCTTTAATAGCTGTGGTTGTAACTTAAACACTTGAAATGATATTAACCATCTTTCTCCATTAGCATTTCATGTTGATCCTGATGATATAACAGTCGAGGCTAAGGCAGGATCAGCGTTCATTAAATGGAAGAAACTAAACTCCATAGTCAAATGCTTTGGCTAAATGGGGCCTTCATTGCACTGAGAACAAGAATGCAATTAGCTGAAATGTTTGTTTACAAAATCTAATTCCTGGGGAGTATCTTCTCACCACTTATATCTCTTGGGCTGGTTTTGTTACTAGGGCTTTGCAGATTGACAGATTTTGCAGTGCTTGGTTGTAGCAGGTATATAGCGGGTGAGTCAAGCTGCACGTGGTGAAACTGAACCTGGATGAAGAGCAGGGGCTGAGCTGCAGATGTGCCAACTTATTTGTGCAGTCTCCCTATCTGGTTTGCAGTTTACAGTTATGTGCAACCAGTAACAGTTATTAGATGTTCCAGATATTAAATGGTCTAGGCTGAAGAGAAACTGGAAATTGTACAGTGCCGAGTGGTGGTGTTGCTCTCCTCCTGTCCTCACTGGGACCCTCAACCAGGGATACCAACAATGAGTTGCATCTGAGTGGGGAAGCGCCTCACCCAGGGTACCCGCTGTAAGAGCCTTGTCCTCCTGGTTAGCTGAGAAACCTGGATGTCTCCAGAAGGTGATTGAGGCCATCTGTGGTACATGTTGTACTCAGGAAATGCTGCTTTTCCTTGGGTTGTGGGGAAAGCCAGTGGGAAACATAATTGCTGCAATCCTGTTATGAGGGTTGTGTGTGGGGGTTTTGCACATATTATTTTTTTTTAATTGTGTGTGGGTTGTGTGTGGTGTATTTTTTTAATTAAGGCTAGCATAATATGGTTGCAAAGTTATATTTAGGCAAAGCAGGAGACAGAAGAACTACCATAGGGAAATGTAAACATGGCTTTGTGGGAGCCAGGTGAGAAAACTAATCTCAATGAGAAGAAAACAGCTCATACCGCTTTTAGTATTGGCTACACATGAAGGGTGGGGGCTTGGGTGCTTCATTCTATGACCTCGCATAGGTGATGAAGTGCTGATGGCATGGTTTGATTTTGTCACTGAGTAGGGTTTGTGGAGTGTGAAGGATCAGGCATTTTGAGCGTGTCTTGATACCAACAAAATAGCATGTATTAATTCTAAAGCATGTAATAAAGTATTGCTTCGCATGCTAGGATATGGTGCAGCGGTATTTATTAGCTCATTTGCTTCTTACTGTGTGGTGGCTCTGCTTTCTTTGCAGATTTTTCTTGTGGCTTCCTTGCAAATGAATAGGGTATCTGGACTTATCTGTCAGGTGACACTGGGTAAGGAAGCATTTCCTGGACACATCTGCCTTGTGTGTCTGGTGGCAAACATTAAGCAGTTACCAGAATAATACAATTTCATCCCTGTTTGCTGTATGCAGGATATTAATCCAATACAGTCAACATAGCCTGTTTGGAAATGGCTTATAGTCATGTTAAATGACGGGGAATAGACTAATGAAGACCATCCTAGTGATGGATAAGGGTTACAATTTACCAGCCCTGCAGTAACTGAAAATAAACCAAAGATGTTTTCCCTCATCTGCAGAGCAGTATGTTATGCACACCTAGGATTGTCATGTGGGTTGTACCGAGTAGGGCTGCCAGGTGAGGGGGTGAGCTCCAGACCTCTGTGGGATGTCAGGATGGGATGGGGCTGCTGCAGAAACTCCTTACCTGGCTTCAAGAAGTAAAGTCTCAGAGTCTGTCAGATTTCTTAGCTGTGACTTGTTAATGAGCTTTTTGCAGTGTTATGGGCCTTGCTGCCTCCTCCGGTGCAAGTGATGCTCCCTGGCAGTGCTTCTCCTTCAGGCAGTGAAAGGGCAATTACAGGAGTTGATGAAGGAGCATGGTCCTTGAGAGGGGCTGCTCAGGAGGTCCCTTGGGATTTGATGCTAATATAACATTTAAAGCGCCACTTTTTCAGTGTCAACACTGGAAATGACAAATGCTTTCCTTAATTTGTGAGAAGTGTGCCTGATACTACGTGCTTATAAGTATGCCTGGGAATCTAGTCTCAAGAAAGTACACAGACCTGTCACCTATGAAAACCAATCGCATTACTAGAAGATCCTGCTAACTTAATAAGATACATTATTTGTGTCTTAAGATGATTTTTTTGCTAGGGTGAAAGAAATCCCTAATGGTGCCAAATTTTATTGCAAGTCTGGTCTTCATCCCTCTTCCTTTCTCTCTCTCCCCATGTTGAAAGCATTCTGAAAATTGAAAATATTTCATAAGATTGGCACACACCGATGTAATTGAAGGCAGGCAGCACTTACCTGACCTGTAGAGGAATTCATGGTGCAGATGGCTTGAGGATGTTTTCTTTTCCGGTGGGATAGTCAGTAGTAAGGAGTGTTGCTGACAGGGCCATGTACATTAAAGGTTTAGAAAACCCAAGGGAATGGAAAGCACTGTGGCTGAGGCATCTCACTTTGACCCTGCTCTGCTGTGACTTTAACATCACCCCAGTTGCTATCGAGGCAGATTAAGGGATATACTTCTTGGGTCATCCTTCGTGGGATGGAGGAGAGGACCTGCGGTCAGGGTGGCTGCATCTATCCCTTCCTTAGCACACCCCTCTTCATGGCATCACACAAGGCAGATCAACTTCCTTTCCTCTGCACTTCCACAGACTGTTACACCACTATTAGGAGCTGGGTTTCGTACCAGCATGATTTGAATCAAGTCTAATTTAGACAAAAGTTTTAAGAGTTCTCTCCCCTCGCTCTCATACAAAACAAATCAGAGAGTTTAAATGCACTGTGTCTGGCTTGGAGGCATTTTCCTGTGGTTTATTGCTTTGCTTTTATTGATGGACTGTGTTTGCACTCACACAAACGGATTAATTTGAACTCAATGATTTGTTTCACAGAAGTTGTTTGCTTAGGGATGAAGGCAGAATAAAGGGGTTTTTATGGGGTGGAAACTTCAGTTCCTACAGACTTCTTCAGATCTCTGTTACACTCCCTGCAAAGTTTGTAGAGACTCAGATAAAGTGGCCCTTGGCCAAGTTGGGAAGATGCAACCTGCCAAGTAGCTGTAGGGAGAGCAGGAGGATACAGTAAATTACAGAGAGTTTTTGAAAATTTCAGAATGTTCTGCTGGAGCAAAATTATGGACTTTTTAAAAAATGTAAGATGATCTGATTCTGCTTCTTAATTTCCAAAAATAAGAATAGAATTGGAACAATCAATCCAATTATATTAAAATATGAAGGTATGCTAAGTACAGCATTAGATATGTATTTTTTTCACTATAAATACACCCCCAAGGAATCATTCTATTTTTAAGATGAACTCAGTATTATGATAATGTAAAAAAGTCTATAATTTATAATTCCAGTTGGAGGTGAAGAAATTTAACATGTCAGCTTCTCTATTCATTACCCCAGCAGTCAAGACTAACAGGCTGTTCCTTCACCTTTGCTGTCAATCATTTAGATAGACCAATTATATATGTTTTTTAACTGAATCCATATCAAAAGAGAAAATGCACCAGAAGAAGGTTCAACATAGCAACTTAAGAAAAAAAATCAAGACAGTAGCTCTGTAAGGATACTTCTACTCCTGTCTTCATGAACTTCATGACCAAAACTCTCTGGTCTTTCTGGAGGCGGCATATGGACTAACCCGAGAAGGGGTTCTCCATTGTTTATGTGTTGGAAAAGAGCTGGTGACAGCTGACAGTCACTTCTTGTACCATTTTACTCACTGCCTGGCAGGTTGTGGGTTTTTTTTTTTTATTATTTGTTTGGTTTGTTTTTTGGGGTTTTTTTAAGGGAGAAGGTGAAAGATGAAGGCCTATATTGGTATTTGGGTCTTGGTTGTGCAGAACCATTCATGGATGCTGAAACAAAAAAAGTGCATTCTGGCTGGATTGAGAATGCTGTTAATTTTTAGTGTTAGTTTTTGGAGTTTGGAGCCTTAAAGTCTCCAGCGCAGCACTTCTTTAGTGCTGAATTTAGAAGGGTCTGCTTCCTTTAAAGATGTAGGATATAATTGCATTGACCTCTGTTCCATCAGTTCTAAATATTCAACATGCTCTGGAAAAAAAATAATCCACAGAACTGAAACTGGAAATCTTATTTCTTATTGAGATGCATAAATATAGTCACAGGTCTAGTAATCTTGTTTTAAAGCAGCAGCATTCCTTTGGGGTAAGTTTATTATGACAAAATATACATGGCCAAACTTAAATATAGTTAACCTAATATGATCAGACTGATTTGGAGCAGAGGTAGGTCAACACTAAGTGCTTTTGAAAATCTCATCCCAGCTCTCTAGAGATTAAGGCTATGAGTGCAGAGCATCAGCCTTAAGTCATGCTGAAGAGGCAGAAGGGATGTTTCTCAATGGAGAGAGGCTTCAGTTGGAAAGCAGGAGCACAGAATGGACTGGAAGGGTAAGAAAGATCTGCAGCCAAATGGGGAAATATCCAACTTTCCCCAAAGCATGAGGCTTGTTATTTAACCCGCTTAGTTGTATCTGTGACTGTTACCAGCAGTGTGTGTATATGGACAGACTCCCTAGGCTTGAGTGGGCTGAGGCATCCTCTCCTCTTGCGTTTTGAGCAGTACTGCTGCACTGGGGGAGAGCAGCAGATGAAAAGCTTGAGGTTGCCAGCCCTGGTTTTATCTTCAGTTTTACATTCTTGAAAAAAAAAAAGAGGGGGGGGCTGTTGCAATGGCAGTGTCCTTGGGACTTGTAACACTTGCTCTAATCTTTGAGCATGGGAACTCTTTTTTGATGTAATATTTTCATACCTGGAAGTCCAGTACTATTTTAGGCATTTGAGTTAGTAGACTTTTTCCTGATGGAGGTGCTTCTCCCATGAGTCCTGGCGTCCCAGCAAAAGATGCATGCTGTCTGCTGGTGCCTCCTCCCTTCTTAGAGCCAGCTGTGTCATTGCAAACCCGTGGAGAAGGGTGTTCTTGCCAGTCTCTACAATACTTGAGGAGTCACTCTGTCTGTCCGTATAACTGTTGCAGTTTATTATGCAAGTGACAGACTGATTTGCTGATGAAACTTTCTCATGGAACACAATTCACAGTTTTCAGAGAAATTCTATTAAAAAATAAAAATCTAGCATAAGCAGTAAGTTTAAGTAAGTTTAGCCCTTTAGCTGCAGCAGCACGCTGCCTTTCGGAAGAGCACACAGCTGCTTTATGTATAACATGTGCATGAGTTAAACCTCCTGGGTCGCTCTCCGTGATCAACAGTTTTATACAGGAACACACACGTCTCAGTAAGTGGATCTAAACCTATTGAGGCTTATCCTTTGAGACTGATTTTTGCACGTCCGTATTATGTGGAGCCTGCAAAGAACTGGAAAGACATTTTGTCGGCATCTGAGTATCCCTGGGCTGGACCTGGCACCTATATATAAGAAAAAACAACCCTGTGAATTCTCAAGGCAGAGGATAGGAAAGAAGCAGCACGTTAAGTAAACAGATGGGGCGGGCCAACATTAGAAGCAAGATGGTTATGGTAAGTGTAATGTGCAGAAGTCACAGTACATCAGCTGGCTAATCAGTGCTGAATGATTTGTAGGCATCTCAGCAGAGGTGAATTTTAAGGAGGTTTGAAGGAGAATGGTGTTGTGGCTCTGAAGATTTGTACTCTTCACCTGCAGAAAGAGAGAAACATGAAGGTTATTACTTCAGTGCTGCTTTTCTGTAATCCTTTTCCTTTTTCTGTAGTCTTCCTTTTTCTTTCTTTCTTTAATTCTTTTATCGTCACATCACTTCATATCACACACTCTGTAGAGTCTCTCTAATGAGGCAGGGTGATCGTGGGCCCAGATGCCACACTGCAAATGCCAGTTTTTAAACCAGCTGAGAATCTGGCCTGATATTTAGCAGTCGCTTAGTACTTTCATCTTTAAAGTACTGTGCAAACATGAATTAATTCTGCTGGGGAGTGCACAAGAAAGTGCTACTGGAATAGTTACGCAAGCTGTAAAGCCGGAAGAGATGGCAAGGACAGTATTGCTGGGCTTGAGAGATCTATACTTACACACCTAATTTGGCAAAGAGCTCCACAGCAAATAGTGTCATGGGAGAAAAATGACCCTTATGTGTCTGGTTTTTTCAACTAATAGGGTGCGTTGTGTTTCCAAAGGAAGAGGGTATCTCCTGCTGCTGCCTTCCTTAAGGAGACAGGTGACCTAGGATTTCAGTGGCCACAGCCACCCTTTCAGATGGGCTCAAGTTTGCATAGACAGTAACCTCAACAGCCAGGCAAATGCTCTGCGGATGCTGGGTGCTGAGACCGAGAGAGGCTGTGCAGAAGTCAGGGCTGCAGTTGCATGCTTTTCAACTGGAAAATGTATAAACTGCCCGCAGCACATATGGATTTGGTGATGCACACTGCTCCACTCTGTACTTGTGGCTCTTTGCATATGCAAAAGTATTTTGTCCATGCAGATGTTGGCTTTGGTGAAAAAGCGTGACAGAGCTGATAAAAGGACCGTGAGAAAGACTTTTCATCTGGTCCTAAGGACAGTGTCAGCAGTCCTTGGTGTGTGCTGCAGTAACCTGCCCTGGAGAGGATGAGGAGTGTTCACACATACCCTGCTGCTGGCTGCACACAGGTGGAGCTGTGGCAGTGAAGGAGTAGCAACAGCAACATTTCAAGCGGGCATGGTAGCTGATGTCTTCCAGATAGACACCTAACTCTCTCTGGCATGCAGTGATCATGCTTTGAGACTTGTCTGGAGCACCACTCTTGAGCAAAGACACAACTCCTCAATATCTTAACACTGAGTCCGCTCAACCAGTCATTATATTATTAAAAGGAGCTTTTAAATGATCACCCCTACTGATGTCAAATTATTAGCAGTGAACTATGAGAGCCTTATATGACTTAACTGATGCTGTATCAATCAATTCCAGGTTGAAACAGGCATCTAGGGGGAATGAGGTATGCAATTTATTGGCATTATAAGGGTAGGTTGGAGTGGGAGCGCTGATGGGACCAAAAAGGAAGATGGATACTTGATGCCAGAAAATAACATGACTGTAAAGAGATATTGCTGATTGTGGGTTTGCTGTGGATTGCATGCAAATTTGTGCTTTGGTCTGAAAGCTGGAGGCGAGATGTGTCTTCATATTAAGTGGAATCAGGTCTTTGAACCAAAGGTAGATTCAGGTTGACCGGATGGGAGATGAGTTATGGCTTGACTTTGTGCTGCCCTTGCTCAAGTGAGGAGGTGGGGGAAGCTTTAAACTTCTCACACCACTCATGTAATAGCACTGAATGCAATAGCAAGTTTTAGAAACTATGCAAAAGCACATACAAAAAGTGTATTTATTTTAGCTTTAGTGAAATAGGTGGACAAAATGTGTCTGACTGCAGGTTTGTGTTCACCAAGATCCATGGGTACCTACTGATAGGCACCTGGGTTTATTTTTCAAGTTGGAGTCATGGAAAGAGAGATCACAACTGAGGAAGTTACTTTTCCGGTGGGCATGACCTTTGCATTTAAGATAGTAAAATTATATCTAGAGCTGCATAGTGTTAATTTCCCACTCTTCCTAAAGCTTCAGTAGATTACCTCATTCTGAAATACTTCATTTTAATCTCAAGATATTACTATGCCAAGGTTTGTGTGAAAGGCAAGACTGGATCTCTTGAGACACACAAGCTGTAATCAGAGATGTTTATATGAAATTTTAGTGTTCCATCATATCTTACCATCTTGGGAGTGAAAAGATAAACTTAATGAACCTAGATCAGTCAGATTTGTGATGAAGTCCCAAAGAAGAGAGAGGATTTGCAAGTAGCTATGATTTTGCTGTGTGATTTTAATTTTATGGGCCCCTGTTGTTCAATATTTTCTTCAGAGTAACTAAGAGTTGCATTAAATATTAAACAAACGGTGTGATGATTCATAAAGAGGGTCATGAGCTCCATATGTGAGTTAGAAATTTAATCTCCAGCTGGTTTCACTATAATCTATGTCATATGTCCAGGATCAGAGAACTGCAGTGTCTTCAAATAATTAGTCAGTTATCAAAACAGAAAAAAATAATCCATTGAAATAATTTTAGAAAAATCTGTTTCTTGAAAACAAAATTGCTTGTTAAAGCTCATCAATTTTAATGGAATTTTCTTTTGAGCAGAAGTAAGACAAAAATAATTTGTAAAATGTCAGAATATCTTCTTGATATTTGCAGATTTGATAGGATTTTTTAGTGTAAAATGACTTTCATTAAGAGTTGTAACTCTTACTCAGTTTTAGTAGGAAAGAAGGAAAGTGAGGCTTTTTCTTTTCACCAAACAATTTATTTTAGTTAACCTAAAGTGACTTTCTATCTCGAGTATTGTTTCACCAAAAAGGAACACTTGATTACCTTTTTTTTTTTTCCTGATATCTAGGTATAAGTTTAATACTAGGTCAGGCTAAGGGGGAAAAAACCCACAATACCCCAAGTATTCTCTTTGGAATAGGAAATTAATTTTTCCCCTACTTCTCCTTGGAGCCCTGGAAGAATACCTGTCAGCCATTTATCTCCGAGACAAATAAGCTGAGGTTTTCCCAGGCCTTGCAGAGTTTGCATCCTCCTTTGCATGACAATTTTAAGGCAATGCTGGGGAATGTTACAAGAGTTAAAAGCTTCTCCATCCTTTATAGCAGATGCTCAAAACACAAACCTCACACATGCATGAAAGTCCAGTGCTCATCCGTGGAGTTTCCCAGGAGCTTTTCCTATGCTGCAGGTGGCTTTCAGCCTGCACAGAGTTTCACATATGGAGTTTGCATGGTAGGTCAATTGCATCTTGACTTTGAGCTATCAGAGGTCTGTCTTGGGGGATTTGGAGACTAAATATTGAATCTACACTCAAGAAATACCATGAAGGCAGTGGGAGTGCGGGTCCTGATGTGGTCATATAGGTCACTTCATCCATGGCTTTAATTAAGGAGCGCTGATGTTGCATTTAGTTGGCCAACTCATGAAGCAGGTCATGGTGCATACTTGAATTTAAGAGGTGGGCATATTGACGCACGCAGAATTGAAGTTTTATATGTCTATGGTGTCTGTAGCCCTCTGAAAATACAACTGTACTTAGATCTTATCCTTAATAGACTGTCTTTCTTGGTGTATGACTTGAGTCTGTGGTGGGTTGACCCTGGCTGGAGGCCAGCACCTCCACTACTACTAAAACCTTGTCACAAAAACCCAAAGCAAGCCTTACCATTTTGCTCAGAAAGAAGTAAGGAATAATGTTTATTTTCCCTGTGCCTGTTAGGATCTGGGACATGTAGGACAGCTGGTGGGATGCAATCTGTGGGGTTACTGGTCCAGCCTCCCAGTCGAGGCACAACTGCTGTCTGCATGACCAACTTGGCAGTGCTTTTGTGTAGATGTATCTTAAAAACCTCCAAGGATGGAGGAGCACTGTAGGAACACTGTCTCTCTGGTGACCTGTCCCAGTGTATTGACTGCTTAAACTAAGAGAAAGTTGTGAACTTGAGTGAATTTTGGGGAAGAGAAGTAAGGCCATATTTTAAAAAAATAATTAAAAAAAAAAAATCTACCCAAGTATGTTACAAACACGCAACTAGGGAAGCATGCAAATGATTACGCAAGCAGAAGTTTGGTATCTACTTGTAAATTAGACAGCTGCAGGATATCGGTAGACATATGGCAGGAATGTAAATAGTTTGCTCACACTCTAGTGACATCCTGGAAGGCTGTGTGTAAACTTTCTGAAGTGAAGACAGAAAAGATGATTTCCTGGAAAAGAGAGTTTTCAAAGTAAATAATCGCTAATAAATAATCTCCGTCCCTCTGGAAAGCAAAAGTTTTACTTTGGCACTCACTTTATAAGCAGCCTCTAATCAAACCCCATTTTCTCGTTTGGCTGATAAATACCAAGCAAGCTGGAGAAGGCACCAACTGCATTGTGTAGCTGGAACTGTAGTAGATCAGAGCTAGCTCCTCCATGCGACCTGCCTGCTCATTTCAGCATAACCTCCTGGCAGATGCTTTGTGTCTACCAGGATTTAGAGAAGATGACAAAGAGGAGGGTAAACAGTTGAGTAATTCAAGAGCGAGTGTCAGATTCCAGAATGTAAATTCCTATGTCAGTGGCCAAAACTATGCGTTCTTCCACCAAACCAAACACGAGACTTGCCTGCATACCAGCTGTAGGGGTTGCTACTACTTATAGCGACATTTAAAATAGTTTCCTAGTGGAATGCAATACTGTGAGACACTAATTTTGGCTTATTTTGCAAGCCAGCAAAGCTGTCTAAATATTTAATGCTCTTTCGTTAATAGTTGGCCATCATATGTTTTGCTTTGCGTAAGGTGATGCTATCAAGGCCGTAAAAATTCCTGATCTAATTATAGCTAATGTTGGTTCTCACATTATCTAAAAGATAGAGCAAGAGTAAAACTTGAATGGCACACTTGATTTTCTGCGTGAGTGTCTAGTGATGACTTATTTCTTAAATATCTCTCGTAAGGCTTGCAGTGAGCCAAATTCTGGCCGTGTTGAGGTCACCAGTAGCTACTCCAGTTTACTTTGTTGGGATCACGCATCTGGCCTATGAACAGACTTCAGTCCCATAGCTTGATAATTGGAGTTTTAGTCAAAGGGCCGGACCTATTTAGCAGCTTGATAGAACTTTTTTTCCCTTTTTCTTTTTTTTTTTTTTTTTTTTTAAAGAAGTCAGTTTCTGAAGGATGCAAAGAAGCTTTTATGGAATAGAAGCAATGAAAAGAGAGTGAGGAAAATCAAAGAAATTCAGACATCAGTAATGTTTCAAAAGTACATTGCACAAGGGAGGTCTTTTTCCTTAACTATCCTTCAAACATGACATGATCGAAAATTTGGTTATTAATCAATGGTGCTATCTCTCTGTATGGTTCAAGAAGATTTTTTTTTTAAATGAATATTAACATCTGGTTCACTCTCCAAAGAATTTTCAGAATTGTAAAAGTTTAAGTAACCATAAATTACTTAAAGTTCGTGTAGGATTAATATGAAAAGAAAAACACTTCCAAGCACTGTTCCTCAAGAGGTGAGCTTAGCCTGTGTAGTCATAAAGTCATGTCATTGGTATATCCTTACCGAGTAATTGCAAACATACAGCTCAGATCAGTCCCTGGAATCAGCTGACGTACAAATATACTACAGGGTGTTCTATTACAGCAGAGCTTGAGAATTGCAAAACCAATTTTCTATAGAAAAATTACTTTAATATGATCTGAGTGCCATGATTTGGTTCATTTGAAAGGCTGTAAATCAAGCTGTTTGCTGACGTTTCTAGCAGGCCATTGTAATTCTACATTTATTTGTAAATGCCTAATTTATAGTCAAAATTATGCCCAGTGCTTGTAAATAAGAGATTGGAGTATTTCTTATGGGGCGGGGGTGTGTGTGTGAATTCATTTAACCAGATAATTTTCCAGTCATGAAGTAGGAAGTAGTGGCTCTTATCAAAAGTTGTTGCTTTCCAAAAGATTCTCTGAAAGATGAGAAGGTATCTCTATTTTCTCCTTTATTGCAGCACATTTGTCAGCCTTGCAGTCAGCCCATGGCTATAACACTGTGAATGTTTTTGGTTTGGTTGGTTGGTTGGTTTTCTCCATGTCTGGACTTCAGTATTTCAGTAGCCTGTGACTGCTCTCTTGAAACACTTCTGTATTAGAGTTCCACTTAAGAGTAAGTTACACCCCTGTTAGTTGTGGTGGCGCTTCTGGCATTTTAATGATGCTGCAAGCTCAGTTCTGCTGCAGATGAGTCTAGAGAACAGCATGATGAAAAATCTCATTGCATCCACATTTGAAATTCTTCAGTATGGGAGAGGTACCTGGTAGCATCAGGTTACATTCTGACTGGTGGATTTTAGTTCTGGATGCATCTTTTCTTCTTCTGTGAAGGCTGGTTAATGCTTTTGCTGGTGGGTTTCTCTGGGGGGGCTAGATAACAGTTCATACAGGTAAAAGAAGCCTGATGCTTTCTTTCTGTTTTCTGATTATACAAGTAACACTTATTTTCTACTGTGTGATTCTGCCCTTACATGGCTAAATCAAGTGCTGCAAGAAGTCAATCTGGCCCTGAAAGGATGCTTCAGAACACATTACTGAAATATTAAAACCTATTTTTCACTTGGTCCAGAAGGAAGGAGTAGTCATTCTTTGCATCCTCCATGGGCTTTCCTGTAGAGAGACATTCCTGTCTTCCCAGTCTCTCATTTTCAATCAGCATGGATATTTGGGTAACTACCTTCTCTCCCATCCCTAACTTCTCCCTCTTTTGTCCCAGGTGTGACTGATAGGCATCTCTGTGGCAAAATGAAGTTTTTGTGTGAGACTTGCTTTGAGCAAAACCACTGTGGATTATTACTTGCCTGCTTTAAAGCCTTCTTAGTTGTTTTTTTAGTGTTTCAGCAAATACTTGGTCATTATGATCTTCTGGCTTTCTCTTCCTCTGTATTTCTGGGCCGAGTCCCTTTTAGCCATGCCAAGTGGCACCATGCCACTCCAGGGACCTGTAGATCCCATATTCCATTGGGAGGATTCCCCAGCCCCCATAAGGAATATGCTCACTGGTGATAAGATGAAATCTTTCTGCTGAGGGATGCCCATTTCTGCCTCAGCTCATGTCATATCTCACTGGGGGGGTGCCCAAAGGCATGGGACCTGAAACTGTTTTCTCATATCAGCGATGTAGAAAGGGAGGGTGATCTGGCTGCGGTGGAAAATGTGCTTTTTTTTTTTTTGTGGTGGTGTGGGAAAAATTAGAAAGAGAAAGGCCACTTATAGTAAAGGCCAGGCAGAAGCGTTTAAAATCATCCATCCAAGGTTGACTCACTACCCTGAGCTAGGTGGTCCTTCCCGAGTACTGTGTTGCTTTTACCCCACCCGCTGAGCTCCCTGCCTGACTGCTTTCCCTGAGATGCTTTACAGCTGGGTGACTCACTACCTGCTGGTAGATAAGCAAAGAGATGTTTTATCAAGTAGGGGCTGGAGTAGAAAACGGAACACTTTAAGGCTGCAAGAAGCACTATAGTGGACAAATGGATAGAAAACGGTTTCAAAGATAGTGTTGACTTTTTTTTTCCCCCCCCAGTTTTTTTGAAATAAGCCTTTTAGGTTTGCTGGTGGGAAATTTGGTTTTGCTTGATACTTCTTGGAGTTTTGTTGTAATGTCAAAATTCTTGGAGCTTTTCCAGCTAGGTCAGATTTTGCCTTTCTTCAGGGTACAGATAAAGACAAAGTCAGAGGGCCTGTCTTGCCTTTTTGCAGGCTGGAGGAATCATTTCTAGGTAGAAGATTAAGGTTATGAAACTTGTTCAGAAGAGTTTAGCATTCAGAAGCTACCGTTATTCTTGCTGTGTGTGGCATATTTTGAAAAATTGGTTCTGAATGTGGCAGCTGAGAACGTCTAAAAACTTAATCTTGGAATTATTCTACTGATTTCAAAAGCCTGGACTTAGTTTTTTGGATAATGCACTAACTTGCTGAGAAGGAGAGGAAAAAAAGTAATTAGAAAATATCTCCCCGCTCCTTTCCTCAATATAGAACTCTGCAGTGCCAACTCCTGCTGGCTGGTTGTCTTGATTATTTTATTTTCTGGATTGGTGTAACTGAAGTTTGTGTATAAATTATGTGTTTACTAATGCACACTTTTCTTTTCCATTGTTTTGGATTGACAGAGACTTCGCCCTTTGGGTTTGCCATGTTTCCCACTCTCAGGTATCAAGGAAAGCTCAAAAGTCTCCATTTTAAGATGAAAATGTTACATGCCAAAGTTGAGCAGTGCCATCTTCTTTAATGCAATATACAGTTTGCAAGCAGATCACTTGCTCCAGTTTGTAATTTACACATGAATCATGAATTATGTTTGGATTCTCAAGAAGCAAAAATAAATTAGGTAGAGCCACATCCAATTATGTAATGGATTCCTCATCGTAAAATATATGGTGGGGATGTTGCAAATTGGAACACTGATAAAAGGTTTCAAAAAGATTTGTTGCAGTATCTCCTGATAAAAATAAACCCCTGTCCATTTTAGACATAGAAGAGACATTCTGATTCAAACAGAGATATATTTTAAGGTGCACTGTTTTTCATTGTAGCTTAAGTACCAGTGCATGGTTCAAGAAGGAGAAGAAATACTTGATACAGTCCTCACCGAACAGCAGCTCTTTCCCAACGTGTTGTAAAGAACCTGAAATATAAGTCTTTTTTATGGCTCTAAAAGCACTTTCTAGGGTGCATCTAACAGATTATATTTTGAGGAGCTATTTCCTGACCCTGGACTTGACTGTTTTTGAACTCGCTGCTGCCTTACCAGGCAAAATATGGCTTGTGAGCTTTTATAAGGTGAGCAAACAACCAGTGGCACTGCGAGAGGCATTGGCAATTTCACCTGCGTTTGTGGCATTGATTTCTTTTAATAGCTTTTTGTTTGCATTTCCTCCCACATGCCTTTCACTGTGCCTCGACCTGTTGCTTTTGATTAATTTGCCACTCAATACTTTACGTAGCCCGAGCTTGGGCTATGTCGTGCAGGTATTTTTCTGAGCAGGACATCCCTGGTCTTTCTCGTGGGACATCATTCTTCAAAACCCATAACGTGCTCCTAAGAGCTGCATATTGGTTGCAGCCAAAGGGCAAAGAGGTAGACATGTGGTGTTTGTATTAAATAAATCTCCTTCTGATGGTGCAGCCTGCATCAGAAAAAAATTTGTGAGAGTGACCAATGACTTAACTTCAATAGCTATTAAGGGAACATTCTCCTCTCTTTGCTTTGAATTTCTGCCTCAGCAAATCTTCAAGTTGCTTTGTGTGGCCTAAAAAACATGAGTCAATGCAACAGGGAGTTGGGTCCAGAGTAGGAAGCAGGCTTTAAAAAAGCTTTGAAAAAGCTTTGTGCTATCTCCAAAGCTTAGATTTTATGAAACCAGAAGTCTGGAGATAGGCATTTGAATAAGGAAGATGTTTTATTTTCCTTGATGAGTAGAACATCTTAGCAGTTCCTGTAACTTAATACCATTTCATTGATTAATGTATCTATTAGATTGACTGCATAAAATGATGAAGCACACCTACACAAGGGAAGAGCCTGGGACTTTGTGCTTCGAATTCTTTCTGTTTTTCGGAGTTTCTCGTGATGGTTTTAATTTTGCTGAATGCTTTAAGGGTAGAATCTGTCCTGCTCTCAAGCTGATGATGGATGGGAGGTTTGCCATCATCTTCGGACTGAGGATTTCCCTGAATAGGATTAAAGGGAATGTATACCCTTACAGAGTTTGAGGTCAGAGCGAGGAAGAAAACACCCCGAATTTACACAAAAGCAGCTTCAAACTCTTGTACCAAGAGCTCCTGCATGGTCTTGTGTCATCACTCCTGACAATACCCACATGGTCCCCTGAAAGACGATGCTGGCTCTCTAGGATCAGCTGTTGCTGTTGGGACAACCTCAGAGGAGGTTTACTAACCAAAGCAAGTGGTTTTAGTAGTCATTGTAATCTGTGTTTTTGAGGGCTTTGTAACAGGAACATTACCAAAACAAAAAGGCTGATGGTCTCTTCCAAAACTCAGTCTGAATTATTCCAGTCCCCTGCATTTGGTGATAACACAAGTCCATCTGATCAAAATGATCTTTGACAGGGCTGTTCTTCAATATATACCCAGTCCTAATTATACTGAATTTTGTATCAGTGATTTCCATCTGGGCAGGTTAGAGTGGAGGTGATGGGAGTTAGATGGTTACGCTGACAGCTCTGCTCAAACTATGGGCTTGGGTGAAGGCATCCTCAGTGAATGATTTTTTTGGACATCAGAAGTCAATCGAAAGTCAAGATGAGTTACGTATTTCCTGTGAGTTTACAGCTTTCCCTATACCCTTAGCAAAGCAAAACTTGATTTTTTTTTTTTTTCCAAAGTGCAAATTCAAGCTGAGACAATAATTAGCATCTTGTTTGTTTGCTTGTCACCTTGAAGGAAGAAAGGTCAGATATAGCCAGCCTGAGAACTACTTTGCCTTTCCCCCTTGAAGCATTTAATTAGATTTCTCATGTAGTGTAAAAAAGAGATAGTACTTTGAATACGGCAGTTGGAGCTTGCTGGAACAGCTTATCCATTTAAGACTTCTTTTTTTTTTTTCTTCTCCTTTTATTTCTTGCTGGCTTTGTAGCCCAATTTGTAATTTTTTCTGAAAAAGTGACAAGTTTAAACACTTAACCCTTCTTGCAAAGAGTAGTCAGGGTTTTTTTCTTTTTTAGAAGGGAAGGTTATAAATTGGCACAATGTACAAATAAAAACAATTCTCTATAAGACAATAAGAGGCATTTTAGAAAAAGCCCAGAATGACAGTCTTAACAGCTTAAGCATCTTCCCTCACCGCCCTGCCTCTCCCCCCTCACCCCCAGGAATACATACGTAATGCTATATGCATAATTCTTTGGAAAGGGAATAATTATTTCTTGGGTTTTGCAACATTTTTTCCACTTGTCTTTGGATTTATTTTTCTTTCCCAGAGGACAGGGTTACTAGATAACTGGAACTGTACATGTTAGGCTGTGAGCTCGGTTCAGTGATTTTCATGATGAGAAGCAATTGTGAGGGGGAGAGAGGCAGTATGAATTGGTGGGTTACAGACCCACGCTTGCTGCGTGTCACAACAGCTGAAAAAAAACCCTGAACATGCATTTTTATTTTATTTTATTTTTCCTTCAGCCATGTCCTGGTTTGTTGGCGTTACAACTGGGAGGATGCGTCCTGTATTCGCGTTCCTACAGTGCAGCAGTTGCTCTGCCTGCGCCAGGACAGCCACCTATTTTCTTGAGAATCCCAGTATAACTCTTGTCTCTGCCCAGTGGACAAAGATACCCAATGTGGGTATCTTTTACCTACGTGTATATATCTGTGCACTCATTCAGTTGTGCATTTAAACAAACAGGGTTGAAACAGCAGAGTAGATTTGCAGTATTACCCATGTCATGGTAGTAAACTGGGATTTCTATGAATTCCTTTCCCCTGTGTGCTGTCCCACCCATTTCATCTCCTAGACAAACTGGAGTTTGGAACCACTCCTAATCCAGGTCTTTTTTCTGTCATAACTTTTACTGGTAATGCAAAGCCCCAGAGGGGATTAGCCAACCTGAGCATTTCAAATTTTAAACTTCAGTAAGTTTTGAGTTACAAGTGGGGAGAAAAATCCTTTCTTGGTCATTTTCAGATCAACTTGCTATCTCTACCCCACCATACCTTCCTCTCCTCTCCTCCTGCAGTAAAACCGTAATTTTTTTGGTGAATGTAGAATGAAAACCCTCAAAGGGAAAAAAATCTTGCTCATCCTTCAGGGCATGGAGAGATGATGAAGCCTAGAAAATGCCAAGGCACAAGGATGTTTTTTCAGAATCTCCTGCATGGAGAAATACTCCTGTGGACTCTGACCCTAACCAGCATCTTGAAGTCACTAATTTCACCTTACTTTTAGATTGGGCACCAAAACCCGCTGGATATAAAGAGAAGGGAGTTGAGAGTCTCAGGGTTTAAGTGATAGAAGCCGCTCTCCGAAGCAGACACCATTTTACAAAGGTTTCAAAAGCCAGATCTCCTCATTCACAGCAAAAGCTGCTTGGTAGTGAGTCACTAAAAAAAAAAAAGTCATTCTTGTGACAATTTCATTTCTGTCTGAATAACTAAGTCAATTTTGTGAGGGTGCAGAGGCATGTAGAAGTGATCAACTCTTTCCCAAAATCTTCTTCAGAAATGCAGCAGTAATTGATGTCAGAAATTAAGACACATACCTTAGCAAATGCCCATGGGGTAGAGTCTGTAAAAATGAAGAGAGGAAGACAGATTTACTGTCACACCTGGAATGAAAAAAAAAAAACCACCTTAAAAAGTGGGGAAGGCAATAATGAGCTTACTGAAGTCAAAATAGTGCCATGGGGCTTTTTTTTTTGTTGTTTTTTTCAGTGGTGGAAATATATCCATTTATTCCTGCATATGACATTTATATTCACACTGCTTAACCACACCATTAAAATAGCAATCCAAAGGTCAATATTATTTAAGTGTCAGACGATTGAGATTTCAGTAATTTCTTAGCAAAAGGGCTTCAACTGAGAACACACAGGCCCATAGTGTCTTAGGTAGGAGGAGTCTGTAATGGGCATTTATGGACTAAATCACAGAATCATAGAATCGTAGGGGTTGGAAGGGACCTCCAGAAATCATTGGGTCCAGTCCCCCTGCCAAAGCAGGTTCCCTAGAACAGGTCACACAGGTCGGCATCCAGATGGGTCTTGAATATCTCCAGAGAAGGAGACCCCATGACCCCCCTGGGCAGCCTGTCCCAGGGCTCTGTCACCCTCACTGTGACAAAGTACTTCTGCATATTGATGCAGAACTTCCTACGCTCTAACTTGCAGCCATTGCCCCTTGTCCTGTCTCCACAGACAACTGCAAAGAAGTTGACGTTTCCCTTTGTCTCCCAGATAAATGGGCAGGTTTATATGCTCTTTATTTTGTTGGTTTATTTAGAATTATTCAACATTTAAAAAACCAAAACCTGTTAACAGGCAATTGTTTTCTATGAGTGTTTTGTGTTTGCTGCATTGATTAGTTGCAGTCTTATGGGCTGGTGTATGTTGAAGTGCTCTTTGTGGTTCTGACGATGTTTGTGTGTGACAACCATGCAGGGAAACGAAATAAGTTTAAAGTCACTACAAACATTTTGACAAGGAAAATGAAGAAGACACTATAATGTATTTGGAGGAGTTTAAAACTGTCTGCTAAACCCATGAAATGATTCAGTAGAAATGGTTGGCATCGAAAGTGGCTCTGTTTGGCTAGCTGTGCCTGTATTTTCAATGATCTTCAGTAACTCATCAGGTTAATGAGGAGGAAAAGTCTGTCTGGAAGGGGTAAAAAGTAGCTACAAGAATATCTGGGTGATGTGGACTCATAGACCTGGTTGTGGAATAAAGTGTGTATGTTTGTTACGGCAACCCTTCATCTGGCTTCGATGCAGGTCTTGTTTCTACTACATCCTGTTCCAAGCAAGGGAATTAAGGAGTCCCACTTACTTGAGTGGGAGTAAGATATTTTAGTAAATAGCTCTGTACTTCATTCAAATGAGTTCTGCGTGTTCAAATGTAATTTTATTTGTTCTAGAGCAAAATGGACTGTTGAGGAATGTTTTGACTCTATGTCAAAAAGAGGGAGCAAGGGAGGTGAGAAACTGTCTTAATGCTGTCTTTAGTTGTTAGTTCCAGTCAGCTTGAAATGTGCAAATTAATAGCACAAACTTAAAGCCAGATTCAGATGTGGCACATTGTTAGAGGTGCAGCTGTAATTTGCTTATGATAAAAACCAAAACCACCTCAAGCTGCATTGGGTGGTATGGATTGCCAGTTCCCTCCCGGATAAACGCCATTATATGCCTAAAGTTACAAATTGCTTTAATAACTTTCACAACTGATTGTAATCACCCTGCAGTTAATGAAATAGGGAAAACACCTCTTGGTAAATGCATTGTCTTCATTTCCTTCTGCATAATTTCCAAAGTGTAGATATAATTTTCAAAAAATCCCATGCTAGAAAGGTCATCTGTGAAGTTTTGCTCATACTCACTTTCCCATTTGCCTTTCTCAGTACAAAAATAAAAATATACCCAGGTCAGTTTTCCCCGTGCCCTGTTGTCCAGAGTCACTTTGTACATAGGCTCCAGTGTTTGACTGCAGGTTATCTCCAAGGAGATATTTGCAGCGATGCTTAAGATGAGTTTGGCAGAGCTGTTCTTGCCATGTGTCCATCCAGGCAGATGGAGAATTGGGCTGTTAACTAACTCCCGGAGCAGCGCACTTACAGCCTTATAAAACCATGCGAGCTGTAGCACTGCAGTGCAGGATAGACTTGCTTGGATGGGGTGGCTTGTTTTTTTTAATCTCCTCCCAAAGTCTTAAGAGTTACAAGAATTGATCTCTGGAAAAGTCCCATAAAATTGTATTGTCGTTTAAGGATAAAATTAGTGGCCACTAGTTAATGATGCAGGAATTAAATACATGGCTCTGAACTGAGTGCAACACTTTACCTCTTGCTGTTGCTAGATTTCAGAGGCATTAATGTCCCTTAAAAAACATCTGAAGGTAATTTCAAAGGGTGGGGGAGGTTAAAGAAAAGAGCACAACGGTGTTTTATAGTTGAAATTGCCTATATATTAGACAGCTCTGACAGAGCGTGTAATTAATTTTTTAAGTGTTTAAACTAAAGAATAAATAACTAGTAATACATATGGCACATTATAAATGTTTCAAGTGCACTGTAGTTGGGCTAGATGTTAAGCTGTGGCTTTGTTGTGGTTTTGAACACAGTCAGCATAGGTAAAATTGGCCATTTAGGGTTGGGCTTTCTCAAGTGCGTTCAGTGCACGCTGAAGAGTCTCAGTAAGGTGGCCTGGTTTTGGGAAAGACTTAACACCCAGGCTGTGTATTAGCAGCGTTGAAGAGCTTGGTGGTGGTTTCCGCCATCCATAGAATCCTCAAAGAAGCCAGGCTGATTTCTCCAGCGGTGCCTCTGCTGACAGTTAGCATCTAAATGGGTGCTGAGCGCTTCTGAGAATCTGGTCCTTAGCTTTTTATATGATCTATAATTTTATATGCAGCACATTTGAAGAAGAATATGTATGATTCATATACGCATACAGGAACCAACACAGAGGGATAATTTTAATATAAATCCCAGTGCTGTCTGTTTGTTATATGCTGAAATGTTGCACAGAATAATTCAAATATTTATAGCTGGTAGTTCAGCTGGTACTTTGCTTGCAGCATTTGCCTTTTTTCATGTCTCAGCTGAGCCGTTCTTCCATCCTTCCTTCCTTCCTTCCTTCCGTCGTTCTCACTGAAAACATCACTTGTGCCCAGCACTGCCCTTCTGCTTCATCTTCTAGAAACTCAGGCTGTGGAAAACACATCCCAGGGTCCAGGGTCCTGTTTTCTCCCCTGGTCACTGAAATGCAGCAGAGCTGCATTTCTTTGCTGCGTGCTCCATCAGGAATGAAGGAGTTTGATCTGCTTTCTATGGAATGTGTCCTTTTGGGGCTCTTAAGGCAGAGGAGTTTGTTTAATGGTTCCTTGTATACAGAAAGTTAGTTATGACTATGAAGTGATGATTAGAAGGGTGTTAACATCTGCATTTTCATGCTGACCACACACAGTGTTTTGGCCTGGCAGTCACACCCTGGGGGTTGCTTGGAAGCAGCTTCTTTGCACTGCAAAAAAAAAGAGAGCTTTCTTCTTACTAGGGAAGCCCCAATGTGCCCCAAGAAACTCTTAGGTTGGAGATGTTCCTGGATAGTAAGGCTGATATAATTGCCCATAGAGCTATATATAAATCTGTCATCAACATTGAGGGGGGAGGAGACTGAATCTACATGTATAAAGCTGCCTGGTTAGGAAGTCATACATGCCACTTTTTTGTTGTTGTTTTGTTGTTGCTTGTACATTAATTTTTCACCGCCTGGCTGGGAGATAGAGAAGCAGTAAAGTTGTCAACATTGGGAAGTGTGGTCTAATATTAAAATGCTATAGTTTCCGTTGAGCAGATGATGGCGAGAAGTTATTTTAATGGGTTTGTTGAGAATTGTGCTTTCAAAGACTCTTAAATTATTGCGGGCTGTGCTGGTGGGATATGTATGGGAAACAGCCATTTTAATTAGGAAGATACGCGTGGAAATGAAAAGTAATTTTTTAAAGGTAATTTCCTTCATGAGTGCTTTACTGACCGCTTGAATTTATTTACCACACAGACCTGGTGATAAAATAGGTATTTATTGGTTAGTTTTTAATTAGAAATAATGGCTGGTAGAGTTAAAGTGATTAATCATCTTATCTATATAGGCTGTGATATTACGGAAAACCAGTTGTATCGACAATTTAGAGAGGAGTGACCTAACTGTATCTTTTGTCCTTAAACATCGCCCACACCAATGCAATCACATTTTGACATGGAAGAGGGGAAATCAGGCTGTCTTACTTTAGTGAACTTCTTATGTGGATGACTAAAGTGCCCAGCAAAGCTAGGCTTCTGGCCTTCTGGATGTCACTGACATTCATAAATAATAGTAATTAAAAGAGTAATCCAGTGACATGCCTTTATTTCTGCATGCAAATGGCACTGGGAGGGAGTCAGCCAATGATGACAGATTTATGGTGAGAGTATTCATGACAGCAGGCTTGCTGCTGAAACGCCTGGGCAGATGAAAGTCAGTATCGTTTCAGGAAGGATCAGAGATTTTTAATCAGCCTCCTCTTTTTTTTTTTTGGTTGAGAAGTGTGGGGACAGAAATTACAAGAAACCCATCGTAACAGCTTGAATGGCCTCAGCAGAAACAGGGTAAGAATTTGGGGAACCTAACACATGCATGTAATGGCAGTTAGCTTTATTAAGTCATACAT
This sequence comes from Zapornia atra, assembly GCA_013400835.1. Classification (NCBI taxonomy): domain Eukaryota; kingdom Metazoa; phylum Chordata; class Aves; order Gruiformes; family Rallidae; genus Zapornia; species Zapornia atra. Next base: position 483,026 of record VZTU01032991.1, on the reverse strand, counting down.
TTCCATTACCCTCTCTGCCCAAGGAGGTTTTTTTACTCTGTATTTCAAAATGCAGCATGTAAGAAACAAGAGCCAGCGTGTGTTGCGGTATATACATTGTAGCATGTAAGAAACATGAGCCAGTGCATATAATTTTCTGGAAAGTAATGAAATGTCATGGCAAGTGCATGAAATAAATGTATTTTTATGTACTCATTTTAGAAATCAATGTAGTGATAAGATTCGGCTTTTTATTAAAGGGTCTTTCCAGAAGTCTGCATCCAAGCGTGAGCTGTCTGACTGCCACTAATGGCTTTACCTATTTTTCACTCTGAAGGTATGCTAATTATCTTTATGAGAATCAAGGCACTTTCTTCCTTTTCAGTATCCATAGGAACCCGTTGGGGATGAAAAAGCCTGACATTTTGATTCCCAGCTTTTGTTTTCCTAATCAAAAATAAAGACATAATGGATGAGAAGAAGCAATTTTCATCCTGCCTTCTCATCACGGCAAGTTTTATGTTTAGCCCGAATCCCACTGCATTTTATTAAATTATGTCTCTGTTTGAGTTTGCATCATCGCTTCTTCAAGGAGAGCCTTCTGCAGCCCAACTTGTAATAATCTGTGTTTTCTAATAAGCTCAGTGTTGACTGAGTGAGCTTGAAATTTCTCACCAACCTGCCTAATTTCTGAGTTTGATGAAGAAACCGAATTGCTGCGTGCCTGTGTGTTCCCCACACCATCCTGCAGATTCAAGCCCATCCTTGCTCATGTAGGCAAAAGAGAAGCAGGACAGCATGACACCGCTTACTGGTTTTGTTAACAAAACAGGCTTTGCAAAAGCCACTTAAATTCAATTTGCATCTGGTAAATAAAAACACGGTGCAGTATGGTCCTCTGGGAGAACTTTCATGCCACGCAGGTATATTTTCAGAAGTGGTAATCAAATATTCTGGTGCTGTGCACACATGGTTTCTGGTTTAGCAGTGGTCCTCTTGTTTTGTTTGAGATGAAAGTGAATGCCTGTTGTTTCTTGCCCATTGAAGAAGTTTATTTGCAGGACAACCAAGACAGTAAGGTGCTCTGAAAGTGCTGTTCATTGCCTTGAAAAACAGTTAAATGGCAGCTTTGTCATCCTCTAAAATTTCATATGGTGGTTCGTGTCTATGGCCAAAGCCCCTTTGTCTCTGAGGGAGAACTGTGGTAGTTGACATCGAGACGAAGTATGTGTGCGAGAGCTGATGGCATGAAAAGTGATTTACCATGTATTTCTCATGTCTCTGCCTGCTCATTGAAAAAGAGCTGCTTTCTGAAGACCAGAAGCCCCCAGGATCAGGGCGAATGCACAAAAACTGGTGGTATCATTCAGTAGACAGAATAAAAAAAAAACTTCGGGGTAGAACTTAATGCCCGTGATACTGCTAAAGTATCACAGTCATATTTATTTACTTATTTTTGCTGTGCCTAATGTTGTCTGTGTCTGCCTGTAATGTTTTTCTACTGATTGTAGACTGAGAACTTTGATTTACCCTTGTAGAAACCTTCCCAGCTGGAATTTTCTGGCACTTCTTTTATACGAAGAGGTGGCTTCTTTTCAATACAACATTCCAAATGGACCTTTCAATTAAGGGACCCTCACTTCAGAATGTGCAAGGTTTCTTCTCTTCTTTTTCTTTTTTCTTTTTTCCCCCAGAGCACCCCAAATTCAGTGCACAGTTGGTCACTGATTTGCGTGGGGGCGAAGGGCAGGTTTTGGTGCCTCCTAACTGTACACGAGCCTGTACAGGAGCGAGTGGCCCCACAAGCCATTTGCTTTGCAAAAGTCTTTACAAGAAGCCGCGAGCGAGACTTCATTTATTCGTCAGACAGAGATCCTATTTGATAGTTTACAGCCAGTATACATGAAGTAAGTATGGCTTTCATTAAAGAGGAGACATGTATTTTATCTCAGCTGAGGAATGAGGAAACATGGGCCATAAAGCCAATATTGTAACAGAGTCTCCCTTTTTAATAGCAAGCTGCGTGCCGCACTTCTGAAAAGCTTGGGAGTTCTGGGGCTGAGCTGATCAGAGCTTGGTGTGCCTTTTTTTTTCTTTCTTTTTTTTTTTTTTCTCTTCTCCCTGCCTTATAACCCTTGTTAACTTTTCAACTTGTCAAGTACGTGGTGGTTTATGAAATTTTAAAGCTAACAGTATGCTGTGCGGGGATCACAGCGATACACTAGACTTCTGAGTGCATCCTGAGATGAATAAATCATGAAGTCGCAGAAAGTTGCAATTAAAGAACCCAAACCTGGGTGCTTGAAATATTATACCTGCACTTGTGTGACTTTAAACAAGAATCAGGGCTGGAAATGGTCCACGCTTGATTTGGAGACCAGCAAAAGAGAGAGGGCAAGAAAAAAAAAACCAGTTTCTGTGGAACATGTGTCTCTTCCAGGGCAGCAGACTGGTATTTACTGACCTTAAGTGGAATTATTGTTGATGGAGTCGATTCCCTTCAGCTCAAACAGGCAGACGTTGTCCCACTGGAGATGGAAAGTGCCTGGTCCAGTTTCCTCCTGGAATGGCTTCGGTACAGATTAAGATAATCCCTTGTTTGATGCTTACTTAGTTGGTGACCTTCCTGTATTTTGCTGAGTCTTTGTAAAGACGCTGCAGGTTATATTCATTATTTGATATAATCCACTATGGCTTTAGCAGTTACATTGTGACTGTGGGTCAGGCAAGGGTTGCATAAACATTTCATCCCATCCTCAGCTCCTCAGACACCTTTGAGATATTCCTGATTTTCTGCAGACTTGAGATGAGTGGCTGATGCAGCTTGTGCTTGCGTTGCGTCTTTTTTTAGCTTTCCCCTGATAAAATGAGGAAAAAAATTTCACCATTATTGGCTCTACATTTCAAGAGGGTCTCCATGGGAGTCATGCCTTGTCCGTCAGTAGGGACACCCAGTGATTCACATCTTTGACTTCACGTCCGTGAGTAATCTCCCTGACTTCAACAGGATTACCCAGGTGTTTAAAATAAGGCTGTGTTGTAAAGGTCTGCTGGATTATGAGCCCAGAAAGATTGGTTGTGTGACTAGTCACTGAGATTTTCTTTTAATTTCTGCTTTTATGAGTTTGAAAAGTCAATAAAAAATAATGCAAAACACATGCATGATTAAGGCAGGGGCTTAGCTGCAGCTATGCCAGGAAGTTCGCAGCTAGGGTTTCTGAAGGAACCCTCTCCTATTTTTTTTTTCCTTCTTTATGTGTTTAGACATAAAAAATACATATTATATATCCACATACATAGACTGATAACACTCCATCTAAGGTATTTTTTAACTGAAAGCAAATCTATTTGCTCAGTCTGTCCGGGTTGAGTGGACACACCACTTCGCTTTGGTTTCATGTGGTTTTGTTTTCCTCTCCTCAGTCGTTCCTTGGTATTGCTCTTATTGCTGCAGTTTCCAAATAGCTTCCAGTGGTGCACATCTGTATGAGCTCTTTCATCTCCTCCCCAGGGAAAGAAGGATGTGGAGTCGAGTGTTTTGGTTGGGGAGGTTTATATAATCATGCACATGCCTATGTGGGTAATGTATATGTACGTGCTGGACTAGAAAAGGGAAGTAAGTGCAAAATTACCTTTACACTTCTGAGCTGGAGGTTTGTCCACCCGGAGCTGCTGCCAAGAAAATTCTGCCTCCTTGCAAGTGAAGTTGACGTAACTGCAAAGCTATATACCCCTGTCACTCTGTGGGTGTCCTGGGTGATCTTTATGGCCATAAGGGCCACTGAGGACCTTTGGAGTAACGGCAGAGTATACGAGCTTGACTGGAACTTTTAAAATTTTCTGTAAGCTGAAAAAGGTTGAAAAATCGCTGGGTGACCTGTGTGTGTGGAGTCCCAAGTTTATTCATCCTGCAGTCCTCTGGACCTTTCTTCCAGGGTGCTCTGATTGCCTTGTGATGCTATGAATGTCTTGCCACCATACCTCCCCTTCAGATGCTAAGGGGGTCCATTAGCAACACTAATACTGGGAAAAGGAGGTAATGGCAAACAAAATAAAACCACTAGGTATATGTATTTCATCTTAATTTCTGGAAATTGAGTTTAGATTTTTTTTTTCCCCTGTGAAACTTTTTTAAGTGGTACCAATATTAACCTGCTAATAGAACTGTATTTCTGTGAAAACAGTATTTGTCTTGGGGATGGAGGTTCGCACAGCTGCAGGATAATGTAGAATTTGCATGTACCCAGTACCTGATTTTAAAAAGAAAAGCTGTCGAAACCAGTTCCTGAGTTTTGAGGATGCTGGTGACATGAGAGATAGGTATGTCTTAAATAGATGTCATCTGGGAAGAAAGGAGAAGAAACATTTTGCTTTTATCAATTCCTATCAACGCTGCAGCAAGGAGATGTGCCTGCAGTAGTGGCAAATGTGAGATTCTCGTCAGGGAGGTAGGAATAGGTCTCTCCCACACATAGGCCATATAGAAAAGGGAATGAGGAGAGTGTGTGTCTAGTTTCACATCTCTTTTTCCAGTGTTTTTGTCTCATTTTACTTCAGTGAATAGTGCGCTCAAGCTGGTTTCACTGAGATGTTCCTTAAAGTAGAATAATTTGAGCATGCAGTCGTGCTGCCCTTGTCTCCCCCTCCCTGGCTCTTCAGTAATTGCATCCTGGTTCATATTCATTTGGCGTGCTAATTGTTAGAGTTAAGAAATAAGAGACTTGGCAAGATGCAGAAGAATTAAAGTGATTGCACTTTTGTCTGCAGAAACAAAGGAAGCTAATAATTATTGCTGTTATTTTTTTTTTGTTGTTAAAACCTCTCTTTCTTCCTGTTGGTTTCTGAGACCTCTGTTTTTCCTTTGACAAAGAGCAATCTGATTTGATGTACGTAGGCAATACTTCAGAATCCATCACTCACAGCCACAGCCTTCCCAGACTCCTATATATTAACAAGCAGATGTGTCATCCTGCAGACTGCTCAGTAATAGATCTTTTTAAGAACTGTTTTTCCTCTGTGGAGTTCAGGTATTCCAGAACTAGAATTTAAGCACTGCTTTCATTTTATATAGAGATATCAGGAGATACTCAGCTTAATGTAGAGTTGTATATTTGCATTTGCAGAACATTTTGTCTTCCTTTATTCTCTTTGCAGACTCAAGGTTTGGAATGCCAAATAGCTCATCAAGATATACAGTGTGCAGGGAAAAAATAATGTCTAACTGTCTGGGGTTTTTTTGGTTGTTTGTTTTTTTTTTTTAAACCTTCTTCCTTGCTTCACTTTCAAAGGAGCCTGAGGAACTCAGAAGTGCATTGAACCCACATTGCTTTCATATAATTTCTACAGGTTTGACACCAAATTTGATAGAGCCATCCAACATGTCTCATCCCTGCTGTTAAATGTGTAGAGAAATTACAGCAGCCTTCTAAGAAGATGTAATTAAAAAAGCCTTAATGAGGTTAAGCTTCTTTAAAAAAAACCCAAAAAAAAAACCCACCATGAAAACAACCAAACAAACTCAATGCAACACACTTGTATTACTTGTATTCACTCAGCACATGTCTGGACACTGGCTCATGCATGCATACTCATTGCTGAATGATGAGATTTTAAGCTCTAAAACTGAACGCACTCATCACCAACAGGCTCAGTTGGGAGAGGTGGAGTAAGCCCCAGTTTTTTCACTTCAACTTGATGCTTGGTCCCTGAGGATGCAGGGATGCTGCCCTGGCTGAAACAGCACTTGTGTCTCATGGGCTCACTCCTGCAAGCATACCTGTGATTTTGCTGTCCTGCAAACCTCTTGTCAAGTGGTTTCTCCTGTCCATGCTAGCCAGAACCCTGCAGATTTTGATGAAAACCAGAAACCTACCCGCTTTCTATTAATTTGGTCTCCTCCTGCCTTCTGCTGAAAATAAACAGGGCTCTGACAGGTAGGAGGTGACCCAGCTGGAAGAGAGTGAAGACATAAAAATGTGTTGGAAGGGAGAGAGGGGGCTGAAAGCTGCTGGAAATGCCTGCTCCCAATGCAAGCCCTTCCCCTGGATCCTCAATGATTTTAAGGGAAATCAGACATTCTAGGACTTTTCCAAAATTGCTGTGTAGAGGTAGCAAGGGGCAAGCTGATGTAACACGTCAGGTATGCTGACGACCGCTAAGGTGCAAACCACAGAGCATGTTAACTGTTGTTATCCAAATATTATCCAGTTCCTGTATCATCTGGGAGCCCCAGACACTGGACCAGGACTGCAGAGCAGAGAGGGGCAAACTGCCCCCGTTGTAAGGTTGTGTTACAGACAGCATGTAGGGAGGCTGTGGGACAGTGATCTACACCAGTTGTCAACCTTGGCATGTCAGAAAGCCACATCTAGTAAGTATCCACCAAATATATAAATGCACTATAGCTGCAAGTAGAGCCGTGTGTGGTGATTTTAGTAGTAGTGACAAGGCCAAGGGTGTTTTTTATACTGTACTCCATTCATATCTGTGTCTGTGGGAATTCAAAAACAGATGCCGGGGATCTATCTTTTGCGTTGCAGTTAGGGAGGTGTTTAGGGAAGGACCAGAGAGAGGTTTCTAGCAATTAGTGGTTCTTCTCTGTATGGTGGTATATGAGAAAGCGTGCTTGCTTGGTTTTTGAATGTAGAATTTCAGAGGAAAAAGTCCTTAGTGGCATAGTAAAAGTACATCTCTTTAGCAGGAGAGGTAGTGTTCAAGTTGGAGATAGGCCATGGAAAAAACCTTCCAGCTAAAAGCACAGCTTTTACTCTGGATGTGTGAAGTAGAAGTAACCATGAAAAAAACAACATGGAAGTGGGATGTGGTCAAAGCAACAAGGTGCGGAAAGGATCTTCATAGTGGCATTTTGAAAGAAAACAAATATCTTGAGATGGTTTGCCACAAGGCTGCAGGAGAGGATGTTGCAGTAACCAAAACCTGAGTCCTTGGAGGGAAGGGCTCAAACTTTTTATGTGAGCTCCATATAAAAAAAACCCCAACCTTCTTAGGCACAGCAAGGAAAACCTGTGCACGTACAGCACAGCTTTAGTATTCCAGGTGTAGCCTGGATTTTTGTAAACTTGAATAACCTGCTGGGACCATGGCACAGAGAAGAGCGTCAACAGGGCCCCAGTGAGGAAGCCTAGCAGTGTCCCTGGGGAGTGGAGGGAGAAGGACAATATTGGGCAGGTGGTGGTGGGGGCAAGTGCGACAAAATGTTGCTCAGGCTGCTGCTTGCATACTGGTTAATGTGTTTGTAATAAAAGCTTACTGCAAGGAGGGAGAGCTGTGAGGCTGGGCTTCTCTGTGCAGGAACGGCATCATTTTGAGCTGCAGGGAATCTGGCTTTCTGAGTTGTGTTATGGCACCAAAGCTGATTTTAAGATGAGATTTTTTTGTGTAGTGTGTTGTAGTTCCTGTTTTGTTTAACTGTCTTTTTAATTGTTGAGTGAAACATTAGCTTTTAATTATTTTTTTTACTTGAGTCTACTAATTAGTCACCCATCCACTTTCAAGTTGTGTTGAACAGCTGGATTTCACCTGCCTTTCCCTAGGCAGCAGGCTGATTGGCAACTCTTCCTCAGTCCAGCTGCCAGCATTCACAAATAATGAAAAAATTCAATTTATCTTTCTACCCATCTTTCAACTGTGATTGAAAGCAACTGGTGGGTTCAGAGGTATGGGGTGGGGAGATAAATGAGAGAGACCTGAAAAAGTGCAGCTTACATTGCTCTTGCTTCCTTAGGAAATGTGCAAAAAAAAGGTTACCCTGCAAAATCTGGGGGAGCTGGAAAAGAATTGCTTTTTGTTTTAAACAAATTTAAGTGTTATTGTGGGATAGTCTAGTTGGTTGTTTTTTCTTTAGTGGTTTTTTTTTTTTTCCCCCTCATTTAATTTAAACTTGGTGGAACTTCTGCTGAAGTAATTCAAGGTAATTAATTTTCTCATACAGTCATGATATTTGTAATTTGATGGGTTTTAAAGCCGAAGGAGTGTTGCCTGCCTTCTGCAATGTGAAGGGAGCTTCCTTGCAGTTGCAAGGGATGGGTGCAAAGCTCCTTGGCTTTGTGCAGAGCTTTGGCAGTGGAGAGACTTCTGAAAAATTCCTAACCGATTCTAGAAATTGAGTCATTATGTAATGTTTGTAATTCTGGGCTGCGCTGAGAAGCTTCATTAGGAGGAATACAAGAGCAGGAATTAATTTTACTTACGCGGAACAAGGAGTGGATGGGTCTGGAGGAAAAGCTGTGGAGTGAAGGAGGGAGAGATGGCTTGCTCCCCCTTTACAGGCTCTTTTAGTGAGATGCCATTTCACAAGGATTCACTTCCTTTTTGATTTTATTTTATGGGGTGATGTCTGTTAATATATGGCATGAGATTACACTTTTATTGTCTGCCATGAATCCCTCATAAGGGTAGGACAATGTGGAGGTGTGCAGTCAATGCTCCATTATAGGGAAGCATTAGGGGCCCTCTATCTCTACCAGTAATGACCAATTAATGACCACTGAGATAAGCTAATGAGAAGTCAGGGCTACTTAGAGCTTTAACTCATTATTTCCTGACCACCCACAGACAAAGAGGCCGTTATTTGTATCATTTTATTTAATGAGCATTTCAGATGAGTGGAGGACTCACTTCATGCCCTGGGAGGGCTGCCTGAACATTTTGCTTCCAGCCTGCACGGTATCATTATAAAATAACTAGAAGAGAATCCCAGGTCTTGGTGGTGGCTGGAAGAAGTGTTTTCAGAGGCTGCTTGGCTGGGAGAGGCCAGTTAGGATTTCTGAGAGGACTTGGCATCAGCTTTGATGTGGATGCTCTTCAGCCCAGTGGCAGTGAAGTTTCACCTGTGCTTCTACTTACACCAAATTCATTGTGTGAAATGAGGCACAGATAATGCCACTGTTGCTCCCACAATGTAGAGTTCACTTACTGAAAATGTCCATAGGTTTTGCTAGGCCAACTCTGTGAGAACAACAAAGAAATACAGAAGAAGGTATCAGAGGAGGTGTCTGTTAAACATGAGATTTTCAAAACAGTAGTAAAATGGGAAATTCTCATTTATTGTGATAATCAAAATCTGAGAAGCAGAGACTTTAGGATATGTCCTGGCTCTACTTAAAGCTGTGGTTACATTATCATTTAATATCTCTAGGACACTCCCATTCCTTCATCCAGGGAACCTCGGTGGTTCTGCATGCATCCCTTAAACCCACACAGCACATACAGACCATAGTCCCCAAAAAAGGAAAGGGTCCAAGAAGTTGTTTTACTTTGGTCCTAGAGCTGCTGGGAGAGAGCGGGGAGGTTTCACTGCCTGGGCTGCCCATGTGTGCCGAATTCAGGCTCCAGGCCCTGTCCTGTCCCCCTTAAATGAGATGTTATGGCCCCCAGGTGTGGCCTCAGCTCTGTGTGTGGAGGACATATTTAGCTGTTCTCCTGCCGGAAGGTAGTCAGCTTGGATGTTTGTGGGCTTTGCGGCAGCTTGTTGGGGTGATAACAGTGAGGTTAGTGGTGTGGTGATGGTGGCGGTGCGTCAAGCAGTGGCTTAGTGATTGCTAATACTGATCAGCCGAAAGAGAGATGTGCTTTTTTGGGGCTCTGTCTGTGTGGCCTTTCAGACTTGCTTCCTGAACAGAAATAGGGTTTGAGTCAAATGAAATGGATGTGTTTGCGATACGGCCCTGGGTCCATGCTCACCAGCTACAGCTCTCATGCAAGCCTGGCTGGTGTGCCAGGGTCTTCTCCCCTCAGCTCCGTGATGCTGTTGCTGCCCCTCTTTTTGTGTAAAACACAGGTAATGCTTTCAGTGGTGTTACAAAGGCGGCTTAATGTTCTTCTGAGGTATGCAACCCAAAACGAGGCTGTGGCTAAGCTTAAAATGGTCTTAAATGGGAATGAATCGCTCTTAAAATGAGAGTCCCTGGGTGGTGGTTGTAATGTTCCTCAGCCGGAGGTGGAAATGGGGGATGAAGGTTGCATTATTTGCTGCCTCCTATTATTGCTCTTTGAAAGGGTTTATAGTGGTTTGTTTACTTAGGGAAAAGCAGAGGCAGGACACAAATAGGCTTTGGATAGCTTCACGTTATTCGAAGCCCTGCCTTCGTTATTATGCAGCGCAAGTGGTTGTTGGCACAAGGACAAATTCCACTGTAAATTATGCGTGATTTACATGAGAAGCTCATTAATTCTCTAACACCGGATTTAGATGGTTTCATTTGTAAAGGGTGTCATTTTAAACACCGCTCAAACATATTTCCCTCTATCTGCTGACTCAGAGTGTGTGCTGAGAGATGATAAACAATAAAGTGTGTATGTGTGTTTTCTAAATACGTGCACACAGGCACACACATTAAAAAATGGTATCAATTGGAAGGTATGCTCTGAGATTAGCAGTGGTGCCTGCGATATACAAATTGGCTGCCTGCTTAATAGTTTTGCCTGCCTCAGTGTTTGCACGTCCCAGACATTACAGGTTTTTTGTGTTGGGCTTATCAATGAGGAGGTAGCACTGCTTTATTTTGAATGTTAGTATTGAACCTGGATCCTAGTGCCTATTATCTTCTGCTATGACCCTTGTTTTAAGGGCTTCCCCTTCCTGGCTGAACCTTTGCCGTGGCTTCAGGAGCAGCAAGGCTCAGTTGTGAATGAGCAATACATTTCTGCAGGATAAGAAATAAACAGGGTGTCTTTACACTTTCTCTTCGTGCATTCCTTTTTTTTTTTCTTTCCCAACTCTGCTGTGATTCAGAACTTTGACTAAAAGAACAATCAGGGGAAAAATAATCTGTCATCGGAATTACTTTTACTGGGTACTCGGTCTCTTACTCCAGAATAGATGTAGCAGATAGGCACACCAGAAGTAGCTGTTGTTGCAGCTCATATGTTGAAATAATGTAGTCCATGCTTTCATTTAACGTTGCTTTTGCATTAAGCAGCATGACCCTTCTGCATTAGCTGAAAGAATTATACGCTCATTTTCAGCTTGCACTTATTGTTTTAGTCCAGCATCTGGAGCTACGTGTTCTCTGATACAGGGCTGACGCCATATTTTGGACGATGGTGTAAGTGTTCTATCATACATTCATATGCTGTTCAGGTTTAACTTGCAGCTTATAATTATTTTAAATGGGCAGTTGCTCTTTAGAAAATCTTAAGCTTGACGCAAACGATAAATGCAGGACAAGCTGCCAGACTCACCTTTGAAGTCTCTGGCCTAAGGAAACTGTTCCTTGACATCTCATTACTTTCCTTCTGTTATTAGAAACAAATGTGGACTTCCTACAGATAGATTAAATATGGCATGAATTAAGAAAGCTGAGGTAGACAGCAGCAAAAGAGGAGAAATTATGCTGCTCTCTGCTGCGGTTTTGTTTATCAGGACATAAGTCTGAGTTGATTATTTTTTATGACTCGTATGTTAGTGCAAGTAAAGAAAAAGGAATAATATTACTTGCTGCGACTATCAATCTACCTTTCCATATCCATTTAAACAATTTTGCCACAGAGAAAAGAAAATGTGGCCATCTTAAGTAACCTGAACATCCACAGTGGTGATTGTTCTGCACGTAGCAGGGCTTTCCTTGCTTTGGGTGAATTTTTTATTTTCCATTGCCTGGAGAATGTGATTTTGACTCACAAAGCATGGGAACAGGGTTTCGATGGAGGAGGAGGGAAATCCTATAGCTCTCTGCCTTTGAACAGTACATGTCAGACCTTCCCTGACCTTTTTTTTTGTCCCTCGGGCTGAAGTCTTATGTCATGACCTCTGCACCACTGGCAAGGAGTGGATAAACATGTTTTTGAATATAAAGAAATAGTGGTAACATTTTTTGCAGCAAAAATTTTTTCGTAGAAGCTCCTTATCTAATTTATTTTAGGAAAATTTTGAGGGGGGGGTTACACACAAGAAACATTGTGCTGTTTTCTTTTGTCTTTGACAACTTGCTTCTCACAGAACAGCATCAGAATGGTATTTTTCTAATTTAACAATTGCAAAGGTGGTGACTGTGCCTGCCTCCCCCCCCCCCCCATCTTCAACTTGGGATGTGTTGGGAAGGAGGTAGGATGGGATATGCATAGTTGTGGATTGCAAACAGCCAGAAATACTCTATCTAAAAGTCAGCACTTGGCAGGACAGAGCACTCCTTACATGGTGCCATCCTGCCTGCTCTCTATATAAGCCACTGCTTGTAAACCCTGTGTTGGCTTGATTGTTTTTCTGTAGCACTTTTTTTGAAGACCCAGCGCTCTTGCAGGCATAGTATGAATTCCTCTTATGTTGGTGGTGGTGAAACTTAAGGTCTGGAAAAGCATATTGAAATCAGTTTGTGTTTTTTTTCTGGGGGAATATGTGTGGGTCAGTTCTGTTTGGACTGTCCCAAAATATTGTACCCTTAGAGGACACTTGTGATTTCAGCTAGCTGTTCTGTTAGAGACTAAGAAGGAGGTCTGCGTGTGGTGCAAATCCATGAAGTATTGTGAGGGGAAAAAAGCATAGGAGCAGTGCCAGATGATCCCATGTGAAAAGCTGATCCCATTATACTATTTGTGTCACGTTCTAACATGATGTTATTTTCTAGTGTAGACAAGCCCTCCCTTTCCTATCCCCAAACCCATCATGCAGTACTCTGTCTTAGAATTGAAATAGTTCACTAAATTTTATGAAAGTTGTACCTATACCTGAAAATGCAAGCAAAGTAGCTTTTCTGTGTGAGGGTGAAGGTGAGAGCCCATTTGGTTTTGGTTATAAACGCTGTTTCGATCCTGAAAAGCATACAGCTCTGGGTAGATGAGATGGTTGAAAGGTGGGAGAGAAAAAAGTTACCCTTATTTGACTGAGATTCTACCAAGGCAAAAAGGAAAAACAAAACTCCCTGGTTTTGCAGACTTGCAGGTCTACAAAGTAATTCCATTTGGAGAAACATAGTGATACACAGGAGTGAAATTTCCTCTTATTTCTCCAAGGGAAGGCTCCAAGAACACTTTTAAACTTATGTTCGTGGTATATAAGAGGCCAGGCCAAATGTTTGCCAAAAATGAAATAAATCACTCTGCCAGCAAACTGCTCTCAATGTTTATATATGTTTGCATATTCATACATACATCTATATATTAAAATAAGTCTTACCCCATCTTTGTATGCTTTTTCCATATGAGGATGCTTGGATTTGGTTTCTGCAGGGCACTGAACACGAGCAAGCCTGTATGTAGGCGATTCTGCTCCCAACCGAGGCACTGAAGCAAATCAGCAGGTAACGTTATGCAAAGTGGAATGAGGTGAGCGTGTCACCTGTAATATGACCAGGTATGAACTTTTTAAGTCAGAGAAATGAGCTGGACAGGACGGAGCTCTAATCTGACTCTCGAATGTTGTGACAAACATTTCAGCTAAGGGAAGTGAATGTTTATAATTAATTTTGGAGTGGCTTAATTTTTACATTTTAAGCAAATTGGCATCTTGTTTTAGCCCCAGAAACAGGAAGGTGACTCAACACGAGTCTGTATGTGATTTATTTTAAAGCAGACTGGCTTAGGGAGTCCAAAGTCATGCTTGGGGTTGAGCTGGCGCTCAGTGTTTGCACACTGTGGCATTGTCTCCCTGCAACGCCAAGTTCATGGTGAGGCAGTCTGGAACTCTGAGATGCACAGACAAAACTCAAAGGTTACAACCCTGTCTCTTTTCTATTTGTGATGGTTCATTGCTGGCATAATTCTAATGACATCAGTCACTTAATGAGTGACATCACTTTAATAAAGACCTGGAGACTAATGGTGTTTGCAATACCATTTTGCATCCACTCTTTGGCTGCTACTAAAACCTGTTAGTCTCTGCCCACCCTTTTCCCAGTTGGACAACCGTCAGCTGACTAACAGTGTTTTTTGTCTTCAGTGCTCAAGATCCCAGTTGTTCCATCCAATCAGAAACCAAACCCAGATCTCCTCAGATTCCAAAGTCTAACAAAACCTGTTTTAGAGCAGTAGGTGGGAGCTCTAACAAGTGGTGATATTAGTACACAAAGTGAACAATCAATTGTTTTAAGCAAATGAAGAGAGGTAAAGCAGCACATGACGGACATTGGGTACAGTTATCTATGGTTTATGATGTTCCTTGCCTCACCTTTGCTGAACAGTCCCTCCCACCCCCTGTCATTCTGTGATTCTGTGTACCTCTCATGTGGTTGATGTCTTCTGGTGTGTCTAAACAGAGCAGGTTAATGTTTTCTATCTAAGTTAATGGCTATCTTTAAGATCACTTCTCTTAGGGGCTTTCATAGTGAATTATAAGTAGCTTGTGTTTGCCTTTAAAATTTGGTCTCATTGAAGTCCAGTGAGGGCTGAAAGCAATTGTGNAGCAAAAGCATGGCACAGATGTTGGTTGTGGTAACTCAGGTGCGTTGTTCCCCAACACCCACTCAGCTTTCCTTGTGGTGGTTCCCCAAAGAGAACCTGTGGGCTGGATGCAACCTATCAGTCCCCAACCTCTGGCATCTGTTTGCTGAGGGCTGGAGCTGCATGTTGAGTTGAAGTTGTGTGAGCTGAGAAATGGAGACAATGTGATGTTAGGAGCAAGCCTGGATCTTGGGAACATACTGCTCAAGTGACCAGAAACTAGGCTGCTAACCTTGTGCCAAACGAAAGTTAAAAGCCATGTGGTTTTCAGAACACTTAAAAAAACAGTGTTAAAGAGTAAGCTGGATTAGATGATTGATAACTTGTTGCTTTTGCCCTGCTATTTGTACTCAGCTTTGACTTGTGCTGCACCCCTGAGGTCTTGCATTATAGGGAGCTGAGTATGTGCAGCAGAGAGCTGGAAAGCTGGCCAAAATACTGATGTCTTAAAGTGCAGGACTGAGGATTATTTCTGTAACAAGTACAGCTGCCATGCTTTGTTGGCTCAAGGTCAAAGAGAAGGAGGAGGGATTCTTCTCAACAGTTTCTCCTCTAGCTTTTCCAAAGTTCTGCTTGGGACTCTGGATGGGACAGCTTTGGGTCTGCATAAAGCATTTTAGTTGGGAACTGCACATATGTGCTGTTCCATTGCCATAGTTTGGTGTAGACAAAAAATGAGAAACAAAAAGTTGTATTGAACTTTCTTCTTTTCTGACCTGAGATGTGGTAGACCATGGAAAGGAAAGCCCTCCATGTAGAGCAGAGGAGAAAGCTGGATGTGGAAGAAGGAAATGCTTTTAATTTACACTCCAAAGACAGCAGACCTTACCTTTCTTTCTACGCAAAAAAAGAGAGAATGGTGGGGGCAGTTTTAATTCTGGGACATCTGGCCCCAGTGAAGCTTTTGCTTGTGATTAGGTCCATCTTGAAATCAGCCTTTTTAGGAAACACACAATTACTGATATTTCATACTTACTTTGAATGGCTAACACATGATGTCCTTACACATGTTTTGTTTTTCCTTGCAGCTCATTTTTCCCTATAGTGTGGCTGTGCAGGACTTATGCACTCAGTTTGTATTGATGGTGCCTCACTCGACAGTTTTTATTATAGAAAGATTAAGACTGCTTGGGGGACTCAAGACAGAAGAATTACACATGAGCCCAGTGTTAGTCGTGCTAAGCTGTTTGCAGACTAATTTCACACTAAATCTTGGCTTCTTTTGTTAACAAGATGCCACTGTTTTCAGCAGCTCTACTTGTGCACCTTGCAAACAGGCTGAGGAACCAGTAAAAAAATGAAGGTATCACAGGGCTTCTCCCCCTCAGATATCCTGCTTTCTTATCTAAACGTGGGGAGGAAGGCTGGAAAATGCAGCCAAGTGAGCAGAAGATGCAGATCAGCTTCATACTGCTATCGGAGCAAATATGTTTCTGTAGGGGGAAATCCGAAAAATTTAGAATATGATACTGAAGTTTGTGTTAGAAATTCTGCATCTCCATGTAGGAAGTGAAATAGTGCTCTCCTAGTGTGCCTGGCAAAAGGATTATGAAGAGTTATGTTTCTGATTATTTCTTTTGGTATGGAAACTGGATTGAAAAAGTAATAAATGTTACAAAGCTTGCTTTCTCCTTTTATGTTTGGAAGATGATCAGACATTGCAGAGGACAGCATCTGAACTAAAGGTGGCTTCACCCATCTCTTTTGAGTTCAAGCCCTCCCTTCAGGGAGTGGGTTGTTCACTGAACATAGGTGGGATCGTTGGCCCCCTCACCTGCACCTCTCTAGGTACTGTCACAGCCCTAATGGGAATTGAGTGATTGGGTTTTCACAGTTCTGGTATTTCGTCATGAGCATTGTCCTCAGTCTGAATTTGATGGAGCTGAAAACCACTGGCAGGACAAAGAGTGAGCACATGTTCAGGACATCTCGTGGCTGACGGTGGGCTGAAAGACGTGGGCAGGAGTGTATTTACGAGCCCTTACCCTCAGCTATTTTAATGACCCTAATAAAAAGTTTCCTTGATTTTCCTTGTACCCTTGCTGCTTGTTACTCTAAGGACCCATATTAAGTACAAGAAAGCTTCACCTATCGAAACTTACTCCTACAGATGAGACGCTAAGCCATGGACCTCAGTTGTGAATTTGTTACATGGCTTGGGGTTTTTTTCAGTTTTTCTTTTCTCATCTCCATAACCCAGCCTTATGCCTGTATGACTGTGATACCCACAGTAATCTTACGGGTATCCAGAAGAGCAACATGTTACTTCTGATTATTTTTTTTTTAAATAAAGATCAGTTAGAGATACGACTACAGCAAGTAAAACAGACGATTTTTTACCATCCTTGGATATTTTCTTATCCCTTAGTTTTTCTGCACTCACATAGGATGGGAGAAATAATCAACCCAATTTTAAGAGTTAGTTACGACAAAGAGGTGTTTGCATTGAACAGGCACAAGGACAGATGCCACGTGGACCTCAGTGGGAAGTGCTTCTTATTATTCTTATGTGGGTGATGCTCACTCAACTTCAGAAGAGAGCTCCTCTGATTGATAATTTTAATGAGCTCGGGGTGAGTATTAAAACTCCCTGCCTATGTCTGTACAAGCCCTTAGGGTAGGGAGCTAAATTGCTGTGAAGCATTAGAAGTAGAAGAGGTTATCTAACCAGGCATTTTCTCTGGTGTATATCGTATTCATGTATTTTCATATAACACTTTTTTTTATTTCTCTATTTTCTTACAAAGTGGTGTGCATCACTGTGTTCCCATCAGTAGCCCTGAGTAACTCTTGTGTAGCCAACAGACTGGAAACAATAGAGCATGCCCAATTTCCTTGCTGGTTCAAGCCACTGAAACACATTCAGTCTCCTCTATTTTTATTTTTTTCCTACCCTAAGGATATGAAAGGGGAGCATATGTGGAGGAATGAGTGTTTGTGCACATGGGCATATGGTTGTATGTGCATATTTGTTTTGTGGGCTGATAAATGTCCGGGATGACCTGGAACCAGGAAGGGATACCTGTGAGCATGCTACTTAATAATAAAAATAAACAGAAAACCTTTGGTAGGAGAACTTAATGGAATCAAGGAAAATATTGGATTCTGGGTGCTATTTCAAAGTTCTTTTCATCAGAATGGAAGTGGCATAATCAATATGTAGCTCTTTGGCTGTTAACTCTTCAGATTTAGCTGAAATTACATTAAATAGAATAGATTTTATTCCTGGCTCAGGCAGAGAGGGTTATATTTAACTGAACTCCCTGGAAGTCAACTGTTTGGGAGCTGCCAGCTCTTCACAAAATGATGATGCCTGTAGCTGTAACCAAACAAATCATGATATCGTTTCTTTGTCATTACTGATGCAGGCCCTGCTTTATAATGAACTAAACACAAGAAGTTCTGGTGGCATGTGTCCTGTTTGCTCTTCCTAATTCTCCCATTGATTTCTTTGCCTGTCTGGCCTCAGGCGAGCCTTGTCATGCCTTTCCTATCCTAGGGTATCCTTGCAGGAAATGATCTCCCTACCATTGATTTGAAAACCTCTGCTGTAAGCAAAATGGCAGGCCAGCATTTTGGGAAGATTGGGGTCTGGGCTGAGTTTGCAGCTGTGGGGAGGATCTGTAATCAGGAGGGATGTCAGTGGGAGCAATTGTATTTACCACCTCTGCAAATGATACCTGACAGTTTTAAGTTTGGTATTAAAATGGGGTCAGTCTGTATTGGAAATCTACAGGTAAGAAGACCACAATAATTATTTTTATTAATTACAAAACATTATTAATAGATGCATTTGGAAGGCCTTAGAAGCCATTATTTCCTATTTCAAAACCGTTTTAAAAAATATTCTTGTTGCTTGCAACAACCCCCCACCTCTACCATACAAACAGAATACAAACAAACTCCCTCCTCCCCGTGTTCTGAAGATGCTGTCATAAGAGGCCTCCTAGGTAGCATCTGTTCACACTTCCCACATATTGTGTAAATATATCTACCTCAAGTATTTCGTCTTCCCAGAAGTCATGCTTTTCTCTCTTCTCCAAACAAGCAAGCTGGAATCCTCTCACTCCTTACAAAACCCACCTGTAGCTTGGCAAGCTACCCACTTAAGGTTGCTTGGGTTGGGTTTTTTGGGTTTTTTTTAATAAGGTTCCAATTTTAAATTTTGCATAAAAGCTGTAAATGTTTCTAGAGTTATGAATGATCTCATTTCCCCCTTTCCCCCATTCCCCAGGAACATTCCTAATAAGTTACTCAGTAACTCTCTCAGCTGAAAAGGGAGAATTTCAGCCATAAATAAAGCAACACTTGAAACCGTAAATAATGTTTAGACAGCTTGCCCTGAGGGTTTCCCAAAGGGAAGAAACTATTTTGTTGTGGCAGCATATCACGGGGCTGTCCAGTGTCGTGCTGGAAGCTGATGGTGTTGCTTCAGAGCCTGCTGTTAGGTGTGCGGAGTGTCTGCGAGCTCCTGTGTTATTTTTTCCCCAAGGACTCCTGAAAAATTGGCTAGTGGGATAGTGAAGTAAATCACATTGATTAGGGGAGGGGAAGGTGGAGAATGAAAGCCACCAAATATTAACTGGCGCTAAGAAATTCCACAGTAAGGCTGAAACTGCAGCCTTATCTTAGGACTTGGTGGGGGGAAAAAAAAAAGGCAGGAACATATGTCAACGACAGATTGCCAACCTTAGCATTTAATTCCTGGCATTTTGTGGGTTTATAGGATTTGCTGACAAAAAGATGAGGGGGAAGGGCTGGATGGGATGTAATTTCCTGAGTGGTGTTCTTGAAGGGAAGAAATCTCAGCCCATCTTCTTTTATTTGAATATATTGGAAACAGCCTGAACAACTGTAGTTTTTCATTAAAGACCTTTGAGTTATAATGCTTTCTCTCCTTTAAAAGCAGTGTCCAGAAATTTGCATAATTAAGTGCTTTCCTTATTTTGAACTTCATTAGGAGGCAGTTTATTTCTTCCTTCGTTGGACACCTCTGAGCTGTGTAGACTCAGGATCTGTTACAATGTGCTTGTTTACAAATTTGGGAATAACCCCAGCCTGCCTGTTCTGCAAGGATGTATATATAAGAAGCACGGCAGTGAGGATATTGAAAACGAAGCCTTGTGTTGCACCTAGGTGTTTATTTAGACGCTAACTAGCCACAGCATATAAAAATGCTGCGTGATTCCTTTCTTCACCTTTTATCTCTACCCGTTAAAATACCCTTGATTTGAAAGCCTCTAACCTGCTTTTGGCATGGGCCCTCAACGGGGAACCTTTTTACGTGATGCAATTAGAAATACTGCTGAACAATTTGGAATTTCATCTGGACAGCTCTGAATATTACACAGTGAGTGGACAACCTGGAGGAAGCCATTAAAACTTCTGTGGGAAAACCACAAAACAATTTGAATACAATTTTTTTTTTCCCCATCTCCAAAGCAATTCCTGGAGGAAGGAGGTGGGGATTAGAGGGCTGTTTTTCCTTTGGAGGTATGTCCTGTTTCTCTGTTGACCAAGCTTGGGAAAAGGAACATGTTGCTCCAGCAAAGAGTTTGAAGCATTTCCAGAGAAGGTTCTTCAGTATAATACTCACTAAGGACACAGGTTTGTTTAAGTATATCAATCTACTGCTGGTTTTCTCAATGAGCAAGAGTATGTGCAAGCTGCTTTTAGGGGTTGGGTGCCAGAGTTTGCAAAGTGCTGGTCACAGGTTTTTCTCTTTTGGCTTCAGCATCTAAGGAGAAGGCGAAGGCCTTATCTTTTGGCTGTGTATCATCTCAGTAAGTACTTTGGTGATGTTGAGGTCCACTGGCATTACAGAAAGGATATAAAAACTTAATGGTTTTTCTTTCTTTTTTTCTTTTTTTCCCCCTGCTGATGATGCAATTTTTACAGACTATAAACTGTGCTGGTTATGGTGGGCTCCTTCTAACCAGTGCAAATCTGAGACTACAATGTGTCTGGGTCAGAGTTTGTCGATGCACCTTGTAAACTCTGCAGGTGACACCTCCAGTGGAAATTAAAATACTCTGCAAGCCTTTTGTTTCAGGTTTTATTGAGCCGGCAAACTGCTCTAGCAAAATGATATGTTTTATAATCTCCATGACTTAGTTGTTCATTTCAGGGCTCATGAAATTTAAAAGGTAGGCAGGCCAGTCGACAGTAACTGTAAAGCCTGTGAGTCTGTCTTTGCAGGTCGAGAGACTTGAGAATCCCCACCAGAGTGTGGATGGCTGTTACAGTCTTCCTGACCTGCCATGAAAGGGTTGGGAGAGTTTGCAAAATCCTGTGGTAAACCAGAAGGTCGTATAACCACATGTGGCATGCTGTTTCTTTTGGTATTCTGCAAGGGTCTTAACGTGTTGAAATCCATCCTTCTCAGGCTCATGAAGGCTGCAAAGGGCAGTGGTGCTTTTAGTATTGCTCTGAGGCTCTGTGGGTGTGTCCTGGTTCTGCCCAGGCCAGAATTAACCTCCCCAAGCAGCCAGCCCAGGTGAGCTAAGTTAGCCCAGGTGAGCCGAGTTAGCCCAGACTGTTCCCACACCACCTGGCATCACTCCCCCATAAAAGGGGCTGGTTGGGGAGGGGCACTCCTAGGTGCTTCCAGGGCAGTCTGTCTGAGTGTGGCCTGGCCATCAGGTCTGTCTTTGCATAGTGCAGTGAACTCTAATTCTGGAGTTGGTACAGTACTCTGTTGTCACTGGGTGTAAGGGTAAGTGGCTGTTACTGTTTTCAGGGTGCTTTTGTCAGTCAACTGACCTTATCCCAACCCAGAGAGGCTTTAGCTGTTTCTCTTCTGGGACTGAGTGAGTGGTGTGTGGTGCTCAGCCACTGTTTGGGGCTAAACCACCACAGGGTGCATGTCCACGGGTGACTGCCATCTTTGCTCCATTTCGTTTGGTTTCCCTAGCAAAGATTTATTTGTTCTCATCAGTCTTTCCTTAAGAAGTGACTTAAACCTGGTCCTTGATAAAATGCACCTCTGAGCAGATAGAAAGCGTGAATGAATGGAGTGAAGGTGCCCGTCAAAAGATGTTTGTGTGTCACATATATAAGTATAGTCTGTGGAGCTGGTGTGTCTAGCCTCATGGTGTAGATGTGAGCAGAGGAGAAAGAGAAGGGTGGCTTAGTATTGTCCACTGGACTTGAAGAAATATTTGTATTAAATTAGTAGTAAATTTAAATTAGTAGTAAATTAGTAAATTTAATACTTTTGTAGTAAAAGCGTTAAAGAAATATTTGCTTGCTTAGGCCTAGGGCAAACCCTTAAGAAGTTGAGAAGTCTGTACTTCGTTACATAGAAGCAGGGAAGTTTTAGGGGGCTTATATATGTCTGAATGTCATATATAAGGTAATTCTTGGTAAATTTGGTAAACTTGTGATGCTTACCAGAACAGTGTTTGTATTTAAGTCCTTGAGTGCTAAAGAGCAGACCTTAAATCTCTCACTTTCTCCATTTGGGGCAATAGCAAGGTAGAATTGGTACATGGAAAGGCTCTAGTCTATAGGCAGGTGTATCTGTGACTCGAGGGCAGGGAGATTTAAGCGTTTCAAAACTTGATTCCATTTTGGTATATAATAGTTGCTGTGTTCTTTCTGGAGAAACATCTACCTTGATGAAATCTTTTGCCTGAGGCTTCAATTGGTATTAGCCAGCAAATGCACTATTTTAACTGCTGAGGACTGAGTCCTGACACTTGCGGTGGGATTCTTTCCTTAAAAGAGACTTGCTGACTTCTCTGGCTCATGTGCGTGCACAGGCACATATGTACATGCATACCTTCTAAATTATAAATTGTTGTAAATTGCTACCAGCTTTTGAACTTGGAGGGGAGAACGGAAGGGCCAAGGAAACCAAAACAGAAGAGGAAAAAGCCCACCCTACCTTTCAAATATCTCAGGATCTCTTAACAAAACCTGCATGCTTGCAGGGCTCATTTGGCATTAATGAAGCGTTGACAAATATTTTTGCAGCTGGCTTAGTGCTAATGAAAACCATTAGTTTTGGAAGGACCTGTGTGGAGAACTGTGTGTTGCTTAATTTCAGGTCCCTGGATTGCTCGAGTCTGGGAGAGCATGTGGAGAGCTATGACTAAATGGTTGTCTGGTCCTAATGCTCTGGGCTAGGCATCCACTGTAGGTGAAATCTGAAAATAATAGCATGCCTAGACCTCTGGTCTAGCCTAGGGTGGCTGTTTGAATGAAGAGAGAATAGATGTTTGAAAGTAACTTTTTGTTTCCCTTGATGCTATTGTGGCAGAAATATGTGGGCACTCAGTTAAAAGAAAGGACTAGAACATACCCAAGAGTGTGAGAGAAGTCCAGGCGAGCAAGTAATTTTTATTTTCCAGCAATGAGGACTGATGATTTAGCCCCTCAGCATCCTGCTGTAATCAGAGGGTTTCACAGCAGCAGAACTGGTGCGTGTGACCTGGGGAGCAGGTTTGGGGCAGCTTGCAGTGGTCTGTGTCACGGCTTGGTGCCGTTGGAGCCCAGTGCACCCAGGTTTGTATGATAGGGCTGGAGGTGGGACAGGGAGGTGAAGGGCGCAGTAATTCCTCTTGAACACTCTTCCACTGCTTGGTGTGTAACTGGTAATTCAGCCTTGATGTGTCTATACTTACCCCTAAAAATGAATTTATTGGTGAAAAGGGAAAGCCAGGTACTTTTTCAGAACTTGTCCCTGTTGTATCTCTGCAGCAATACCAGCTCATACGAGGTGCTAGTAGGGTGATTATTTGCGGAAAGAAAACAAGCAGGTTGGAAAGCAGGGCTGTTTGGTTCCTCCGTCACTTTCGTACCCTGACTCTTGGTTTGTTGTGCATTATAATACAAGGAGGGTTGTGGCTTCAGGTTTGCTGCTGTCCCCTGGAACTGCTGTAAGCCCCACTTGGACCATGTGCCTTAAAGGTATTTCCCCTTAAAGATGTTGCCTGCCTTTATTTCATATTTTGTTCCTTTTAAACTCCTCTTGTAAGAGGATTGCGTAGATCACATTTCATGGAATAATTTTTTTTCAATATACATTTATTTTGAGGGAGTAATGTAAATATATGCAAGTGGGATGCTATGGTGCAAGAAGTGTGTTGTATTTAAAAGTATTAGAATGTGAAGGGCTTGTTTTATAACACTGAATGTGGGAATAAGTCATAAATTACGACGTTAAGCTTACTCGGTGTTTGAGATCCCTAAGTCGGTGGATAGGAGGGATGACGTCTGGTTTTTCCATATGCATCTTTTGGGTTTTCACATGTTGGTTTTACATCATTATGTTAATTCATTCAGGCAAAAGGAAACATTTTTAATTTGTGGATTTTGAAAACATGGGGAGTAAGGGAATTTCTTTCCCTCTGTCTATCCTTACCTTCTTCATCTTGGTTTTGGAAAGCAGTCTGAAGTAGCTCAGGAGCTAACTAAGCATCGGTTCTGGGTGGGAAGCAATTGTGTTGTGTGGTGCTTGTTTTGTGTTTCTCTTCCTTTTATGTTCTATTAAAATTCATGGATTGAGATAAAGACAGTTCACTTTTTCGTTTCAGTTCTCCCCTCCCATCCCACTGAGGGGTGAGAAGTGAGCAAAGGGCTGTGTGGTTGTTTTAGCTGCCCAACAGGTTAAACTAGGACAGATCTGACATGCTCTTGGTCTCCAAAAAATTCCCGCTGCTGCCAAAGCCAAGTAGGGATTGGGAAGGAAGATTCAGGTGTCCAGGCAAGAGGGACTGCTCAGGCAGTACCAGACTGGCTTTTCTTATGCCCTGGGTACTACTGAACTCTCTGATGTTGGCATCTGGGGGATGAAAAGCAAATGTATCTTTGAGGTGCCATTTTGGGGACAGGAAAGTAGTCCTGCAATGAAGACTTGGGAATTGCTGGTTTATGGAAAATGGAATGACTTGCTTCTGCAAATTGAATTGCATTGAATTTAACGCCCAGTAAATAAACAAAGTCTTGATAATGTGTGAGTTGTTGCTTCTGGAAGTAGAAAAGAAGTGCTAGTGCAGGGAAAGGTAGTGGTGAAAGACCACTGGTGATTGGTAAGAACATTGATGTGCACTGTTTAGATAGGTAGATGGTTTCCCTTGGCTAATTAGTCCAAGGATGAATCAGTGACATACCATCAGAAGACATCAGAAAAGAAGGCGTCCACCCTTGAATGGAAAAGCATAATTGATATAGACACAATTGATAGCGCCCAGTATTGGACTCTTGCTAACTGTGGTTCAGACTGTTAGATTGGCTTTTTTTTTTGTCAGATCTCAGATTTGGTCTGACAGCAGCAAATGTCTTCTATCAAAGTGTTGGTTTCTTTTTACTCCCCACCCCCCACTCTGTTCTTTTTTAGTCATTTGACAATAATTTACTACCTTGCTTAGCTTTTTAGTCAGTTGTCTCCCACTCCGGAAAGCCAGGTTTCTTAAGTGCTTCTATGATGCCAAGTTAATTGCCCGAAAATAAGTGCTTGAAGATGGATCAAGTATTGTCTCATCAGCATTCAGCATCACTGCCAGAGCATGGGAGGAGAAAGGGAGGCAACACCAGAAAGGTTTGAAGAAAAAGACAAGGGGAACAAAGGAAAGTACAACTGTCCTGCGAATGGCCCTGGGTAGGATGAGCGGCAAAGCTCTCCTTGGATGTGACTGAATCCTTGCTGTTCTTGCAGGTTGTCTAGTGAAATGTTATCAGTACTGCAGTGTGGACACAGGTGGGGTTGATGTCTCAAGAAACGAGGGGAAACTGTTCTTTTTTGGTGATCCTGGTCTTCATTCTTTACCAAGGCTAAAGTAGGAGCACATACTTACCTGTTCAGGCAATGCTTGTGTTACCACTGCTGCATTTTCTCCGCTTCTCTATAGAGTGACAGGGAGAGGGAATAGTTGGTGTTGATTTGTCTTTATGGTGATGATGATTTCTAGATAAATGAGCAGTCTCAGAGGTATGTCTAAAATGTGAAGACTTATGAGTTAGAAGGGGGAAAAATCACAGCTGGTGCCTGTGAGTCCACCTCGCCACTGGTATGTAGCACAGTCGGATGAAGCTTGACACTGAATTTAAAACACAGCATCTTTTCCTTCTGTTTTTGCCATGAGTGATACACAAACAACTGAACAAGAGACATAGCACTGCAATAAACCCATGCTCATTTGGAGCAGGACAGGAAAGTTTTTATAGCCAAAACCACCCAGTGGCCCCCTTCAGGCTCACAGAGGGCTTTGAAAGAGCTGTGGGGATGAGGAGCAAAGATGAATGCTTGACCACCGTCAGTAACAGACACTTTGTGCAGCATCTGAAGTGCAAGTTGAGTCCTGCTGAGCCCTGTGCCTCGGTGGTGGTGAGGCCCCAGCAGCTCTGTATGAGAGCACGAATGTTTGTGTTACCTGGCTGTCCAGCCTTGCTTGTCACCTCGAGTTGTCTCCAAGCTCTGGGGAGAGGAAGGATGCTACCACCCCCTCCATCTTGCCAGCAAAGCCAGGGCTTTGCTTTATCCTCCTTTATTGAACACAACCAGAGCCACTCCCTGGGATTTAATAAATCCTCTACTATTTCAGAGCCTGAGGGTATTGGCAGTGCTCTTTATCCTTCCTGCCCCATTCTTCCTCAGATTGCTTACAGTCAGGTGATGTTGCACTCTCCATTCCAATGGATTTCTTGCAGCCCTCTCTTTCTGGGACCTACTGGGCAGAATTGTTCTTAATGATGCGTAGATTCACGTAAGACCCTTTACCTGACCTCAGTAAGTTTCAATGCCTTTTCTGCTCACCTTTAATATGTGAGAGCCTCCCAGCTCTGGAGAAGGAGCAGGCTTCTATTCTGGCTCATGCATTGTCAGCAGATTTGTTAACTAAGCTTTATATGTAAAACCTTTAATAAATGTGATGTCAGCGCTTTAGAGAACCCGCCTGACTTTCACGTCCCACTGGCAGGGCCTGCAGTCAGAAATACTGTTCTTGCACTAGCAAATTTGATATAGGTGCATGAATATATAAGTAGCCTATATTAGACTCTTTGGAGAGTGCACATGCTTTTTGAAAACCTTTTCTACCTTTCAGCCCTCATGTTGAGGTTAGAAACATTGCAGTCCTTTACTGGATTAGGCAACACTGAAAGCAAATAATTATAGTTGAAAAGCACTCTGAAAATATTAAATATTGCTTTAATAAGTGCTCTCCACCTACATTTGTGCCTTTTGTCAGATGTGCAACCCTCGATTAACACGTTAGCCTTTCTTTACCATTCATTTGGGAATGCTATCCTGCTTATTGCCTCCATTTTTGAAAGACCTGTCACTGCTGTGTCTGTGCGGCTCTTCCCTATCTCATCCGCCAAACAGGATTGGGCTGGTAATAACCAGAAAGGAGTGTAATGAGCCAGAGAGCCCAGCACGCCTGGCGTGTATATTCAGCAGCATCCTAGGTGTTAAATTTGCATGTATACCTTTGTCGGTGCTCACAGAGTAATGTCAGCTCAATAACATCCCTTCAGGACAGTAAGATGTATTTTACATTTATAATGAATGAGATAATTTGATTATTATTGCTAGCAGCAAAGAGCGTTAGAGATAGTCCAGTTCTCAGTCCCGTGACAAGCAGAAATGATGAAAGAAACATTGCAGGATTCCTCAGCACACATTCGATCCATCAATCACCCAGACAAAGTGTGTACTCCTAAACCATTAAGGTGTGACATCTTCTCCGCAGACTTTTGAGTTTACTGACTTTAAAGCAGAAAGTCAATTAGGAAGCCAAACCTAGGCTAGGAGGAGAAAAAAAACCACTATTAAAATACTAACTTGACATGCTTAGGTTTGTTTGATAGGCTAACAGACTAATATTTAATTTAAAAAACTTGGATGCTGTCCAAAGCAAACTTATGAATAGCATAAGTCATATTAAAGCAAACTTTCATTAAGCAACAGCTTTCTCATAATTAGTTTCAGCAGAAGGATATGGTTTCAGAGAAACTATGGCATTTCTTTATTTCGGTAACAGAGCTTTCTGCTAAAGGTTATTTCCAGAGGGTTAGTAATTGTGTGGTGTGATGAAATAAATGGGGGACTGATAAATCTGGAAGAAAACCTAGACCAGGAGTCGAGCTCCTGTTCTCTTCCCGACAGTCCCTTGGACATGAGTGTTGCAATAAAATTTAACTCTGTGCAATCGCCAGGGGGTATTTCGGCAGGGGTGAAGTGTGTTGGTGCCAGTTCTCTGTTAGTTACTTGCTGAATAACTGGACAAGAAGAAAAACACAAAGAAATACAGTGAGAAGTGGTTCTGGGATGGAATTGCCTGCTTTAATGACAGGCCAAGGTAGTCAATTGAATGTACTGGAAATAGCTGCTTAAAGTTTTGACTGCTGAGATGCTCACAGCTCTTGTGTACTTGTGCTGCATCCAGTTGTCACGGTGGTGTGTGCTGTAGCTGGCAGCATGTTGTATGTGACCCCGGAGCCAGCTGCACTGCAACTCATAAAGCTGTGTTATCAGAGACTCTGGGCTGGTGTAGTATTTATGCTTTTGCCTTTTCTTTCATAAACTGCATTAAGTTAATTGCTGATGAGGGGAGGAACATGCACAGCAAGGAATATCCAAAGGGAAATTAGGAGCCCAAATCCTCATGCCCAAGCTGTCCTGAATTCCTTAAATAGAACCACACATGTCCAAAAATACAAAATGTATCCCAAAATAATTAGGTAGACATGATGATGTGTAATTAAAAATATTTTTTTCTTATTATGATTGTTGCTACTCTAAAGCTTGTTAATTTTCCTAGTAGATACAACATCTGACCTAGTAAGGTCTCTGCAATGCTGAGGAGCAAGGAAGGTTTTATTACTCTTCAGTGTGTGTTTGTTAGGAGTAGGACTCGATCCTTATGGGTACCTTCCAACTCAGTATATTCTATGATTATTTTTAACTCTGGTGCCTTAGAAGCCATGATAGGCATGTGTGACAAATATATTTCCTGGGTGAGAGGAATGAGCTGTGAGAGATAGAGGTCAGTGGCTGGCATCAGCAAGAAGCATTGGAGATGACCCTCATCGTGAGTCCCACAGCTTCTCCTCAGAGGCATGGGAGTTCATGTTCTTGACAGCTTCCCCTCCAAGGTCTTCAGATTGGCTCTTAATTGGCAAGCTCATTAGCAGGCTTGCTAACAGGAGGGAAAGCAAGCCAAATTTGTATTCTGTCAGCACTTGGTGTGAGGAGTCAGTAATCAAATAGCTTTTTTACAGTGTCGTCTTTGGTGTCTACTTCTGATGTCTCAGGTTTGTAGGCCTGCTATAAACCCCAATAAATATAACAGCCATTAATAACTGATTGACCAAAGGGATTTATGTAATCACAGGATTACAGATGCTAATTCCTTTCTCCAGTCATGTTTCTGCATTTTATTGATCGAGGAATTGGCTGTAAAACTGATTTAAACTAATGGTATGACTGCACAAGGGTGGGTTTAATGGCACTTTGATGCCAAAAGACTGCTTGTGTTCATTGATGCTTGGGCTGGTTTCACAAACACTTGAAGAAGGTGTAGGAATTGGTTGTGTGTCTGGAGGACAGCGTCTCCAGGAGTTGCAGCCATCTCACCCAGAAGTCACCTCAGAAGAGGTGGCCATACAAGGCTGGAATAAGACAACTTCCTTGCAGTGTTTTCATCTGAGATGTGTTCTGCTGCAGATACTTACTTTTCTTTGAATATTGCTGTCTTGGACCCTGTTTGGTCTCATAAGGCAGTTAGGCTGTTTGGATTTGCTGCTTCCAAATGGGAATGAAAGGGTTTTTTATCTGGGAATGTGAGTCCAGAGCAAAGTGCAAGGAGCACTGCCGTTCTAGAAGGGAGATCATGGCTGGGCTGTGGTGGAGGCCTGGACCTGCTGGGACCTGTAATTGAAGGTCAGAGAGGAGGACTGGGACAGAGTGGTGGTGGGCCAAAATGGCTCCTGGGATGAGCATAATGTAGTGGCATATCCGCTTACAGCCTGGCTAAACCTTGGGCTTGGCTTGGTACAGAGAGTCTGTTACATACGGGGCTGGGAGACACCTGAGGTCACTGCTGTCTCAGCCATGGGAGAAACCTGGGAGCAATCATACATGTCTTCCTGTCCCATCCCACTCGGTGGGTAACGTTGTTTTTTGATTCTCTATGCAGTACTTGGAATAATGACAATTACTCAGGAGATATGATCAGAGAGAAACTTTACTAACAGTAAGAATATAAAGGATAAGGACATGGCAAAATTTGTTAAATTGCTGTAGAGCTTTGGTGAATAGAGTTGTACAGTTATGATGAATAAATAGAGTTGTAGAGTTTGTTTGGGACAGCAGTCAAGATGGAGAGTTGTTCTTTGTCTTCTGCATAGGTGCCGCTACAGGGGTAGTGGTCTGGAGAGATCTTTTAGGTGGACGTAAGCCCCTTCCTCAAATGACCTCTGGCCATACACGATGATCAGAACACAGAGCTGTGTGCCCATAGCACATCCACCTTGTTCTGCTGGGACCAGCCCCCCTCCCCTGAGGCTCCCTGTTCTGGCAGACCTCAACTGTTTTCTGCCTCAGTGTTTGAGACATTAATCCCTTAAATCTCTCACACTCCCCACTGTGTTTCCCCAGCTGGAGCCACCACATCAGCCTGGGTCACTGTATCCTTCCCCTGGTTGGTGTGGAGTGGTAGGATTCACTGATACCAGCTATTGGCTCTTCCATGTATTTGAAACCCACATTGTTAAAACCCCTTCAAGGCTCTTCCAGAAATTACTAACAAGTGTTTCCTCTGAGGTGTATCCTGGTTGTCTTTCCCAACTGTTAATGTCTTTCACTTAAAATTTGACCCGGATTTTTACTTAAAAACTGGATTTATTTTTTCCAAGAAGTTAGTGAAATGAATGCTGGTGGCAGGAAAGTTTGGTTTGTTGAGCATGGGATGTTCCTGCATTAGTAAGGTGGAATTTCACCAGGTGGCAAAAGTGCTGTGAATATGGATCTATGAGACAGCATTTACTAGGCTGGTTGACTTCCATTTGCTAAAGACCTGCAACTCAAGGTAAAGTGATGAGCCCTGGACTGATGAAAAATATGTCGGCTCATCAGTGCTTTAAGCAGGCTGTTGGAAGTGCCTCTAATGAACCATCTTTTTCCATCTTAAAGTAAATGAAATAAAGTTGAAAAAAAGCTGAATAGAAAGCATCAGATGGCGGTGGTCGACAGTCAGTGTTTGTAATGTGAAATGTGCTCTCGATTCCCAAGACAGAGGATGCAGGTGCTGCTACATGTGCGATGCCTTTGAACGCCAAATGCGTCAGCTACATCTGAGAGGTATCAAACCCAAAATCTGAGAAGCAGTGAGCACCTATCAGCTCTGTCAGGTAAAACCCTCTGTGAAAAGTGGCTGCTGGTAGAAAAACAGACAATACACAGAGATGAAATGCTATTAATCTATGTTTCTGAACTTGGTTGTNACCCCTCCTCCCCCCTGCCCCCCAAAATACAGCACTGACAGCCACATAGTTAATGTGGATATGAAGCAAGGCCAAATAAAAAGTGTATCAGCCCAGAAAACTGAATTCTACTTGTGCTCTCATGTTGTGGTTCACAGAGCAGAGCTTTCTGTAAAAGCTGTGTAAAAGCCCTTTTCTGCTGCGCCCTTCCATCTGACAAGCAGTTCCCAAGGGTGGCAGAAGCTATTGCCATCTATTTGGGTAGGCTTCAAGAAGTTTGGCCTTCCTGAAAGCAGCAAGGCTTTCTGGACAAGCTATTGCCATTTCTGCTTCCACCCTGTTCCTGGATGTATCGTGTCGTCTTTGCCAGAGCTTGATGCAGGGTGGGCACAGCTGAGGGGGAGCTGCCCTTCCCTAAAGGGAATCTCACTTTGTTTCCTGAACAGCTCCAACTCTTATGGCCCTCCTGGGTCTTTGTTGGTATAAAAAGTAATATCCCAACTTCATCTGTCTCTTAATTATCATAATCTCTTTTTAAATTTACCAGCAGCTCAGAACTGAGCGTTACAACTTAAATGTTGTATCTGGGCTGTCTTTCAGGCGACAACATGAATGAGCAGCAGACGCTGGATTAATGCCTTGTCCTAATCTCCTTTTATTTGAAAATATCCAGTTCCTTGCAGATGGCTCTGAACAACAAAAAGCATACACAGCCTGTCTCTGGGGAAAATTAGGTTGTTTGTGGCCACTGCTGTCTGTGTTATCCCTGCTGACAATTTCTCCTTTTGTTTCCAGAGTGAGGGTTCAGTGGCACTTCAAAGGCACAGCACTGCAAGGTGGTATTGGAAGCAGCACCCCTTTACGCTCTGAAATAGGGCAATGGAAAGAGGAGGAAGAGGACTACTTTCTCTGTTTAGAGAGCTGGAGGTTGCAGTTTTTAATTTTCATTGTCCTTTCACCATTGCCATGACAAGGAGGGGTCAGGACAACCGGTTGTGTGAGCAACTCTCCTTGTAGCACAAGATGCCTTCCTGTGGCAGTGGGCTGACTCTGGAGCCAGACTGTCAGTTCTCCATCTCGACTGCTGTCCGCAAGCTTAGCTGATTTGTGGCAAGGCAATGCTTATTCATGACTTTACCCTCAACTTGTCATAGCGTGATATGAGAAATGAGATTTGATGTGATGAATTAGGAGCAGAGCTGGGCAGTAACTGCTCTTGTGAAAGGCAGGGGGGTAAGCTGCTCATCAGGAGATAATTAATCACAAAAATCAAATGATCAGATTAATCTTTGTAGCCTGGCTGTGTCTCCGAGCCTGCCAACAGAAAAATGCAAAAAGCTTTTACTAAAGAATAGCTGTTGCAGCAGGAGGGAAGAGCCTGAAGTACTGCTGCAAGTGAGCAGAGGTACTGGGCGGTACTCTTAAAATTTGTGACTGCTAGCTACACAGCAAGATCTTACTGTAGATGTCAGTGTCACATTGTTAGCCCAAAGTGAAATGCTCTTTTGACTCAGTATCTAAGAAGGTAGGAAACAGCAGAAGAATTAGCTGCCAATGCTATATCGCTAGGGTACCCAAGCCAGCTTTCTGGGTGCTACCTAGGTAATCTAGGAGCCAGCCTTTTTCTTTTCTTTCTTGCTTTCTTCTTTTTTTTTTTTTTAAATGTGGGGAATTTCTGGGCTATAAAGGAGATCTCCTTTCTTTTTATCCCTTTGATGGCACTGCTGTCTGTGAGGCAGGGGTGCTGGCTCTGCTTGCCAGCCAGTCCCAGGGGCACTGCAGTTCTTCAGCCACAACATGGAGGTGAGCCCTGAGCAGAAAACTACCGTGGCTGCAGACAAATGAAGAGAGGGTCTGTCAGCTTTGCCTTTGGAGTTAGGAAAGTCCTTCAGACATTCAGTTTGTGGCTGCATGCCTGTCAGGGCTGGTAGCTCCACTAAAAATTATTGAAAGTTAGGCTTCTCCAGTGCTTGAACACCTTTAAAGGTGGAATTAGTTAGGAAAATTGTTCTATAGCAGCATAAATCTTACTGAAAATCTGTGAAGCACAAGCATGTGAGTTCTGTAAATTGTAATTATAATTGCAGCGTGAGACCTACATTTGATCAAGTCTGTCTTGGCAGCAACAGCAGCGAAGCCATGGCAGGACAAGGCTCCCTTGTCACTCTTTCTGGCACTTGAATCAGGTTGATTAAACATACTGCAGGTATGTCGACATGTGTTAGTTGCACCTTTGACAGAAATATGAATGTGCCTTGAGGCTCCTGCGTTTTTAGAAGTATGTGTTTTATCTTATTTAAAGCCTAGAAATTGAAACAAGTTGTGTGCATCTTTTTTCCCCTTTACAGGCTAACAAAATCAGTCCAATATATGGGCTCTGTCCTAAATCCTCTGCCATAAGCGAATGCTCTGCCAGATACAGGCAGTGATGGGACAGAGCCTGACTCTGGAGAGGAAATGCCTGTCTTCTAAAGCAGTGCTTTCAATTTAGTCTCCCCCTTTTCCCCTTTGTTAGACATTTTTGTTCTGCGTTATATTGAAATTAGCAAATATTCATTGGATGCAACCTGTAGGAAAGAAGCTTGGCCAGGTGTGCTCTCATGGGCATGTACCCCTCTAGGTAGATGGTCTGAGTCATCTGAGTGCGTAGTGCATGTCTCTGTGTATGCTGGGCCCTCTGACTTGTTGGGCAGGAAGGCTGTTTTGTTAAATAAAAAAAGTAAATTAAATTTGCTGTTTCCAGATGGCAATTAAGAGATGTTGCAGGATTTGTGCCATGACATTTTGTTCCGTTATAACTGCTTCCTCATGGTGTTGCTTTCTGATCCTCTCATCTTTTCATGGCAGACTGCTGCAGGTGGCTTTGCCCAGGTGTATCATCTCAGGCATCTGGCTTCAGGATCCTCTTGAAAGAAATGTGGGGTTTGTGGTGTTGAGCAAACTGTATTTATCTCCACGTAACTAGCTTTTAAAATTACTGTGTTCCTGTCCCTTTCCTGATGCATCTCCAGCACTTGCTTCGTGTCTCTGAATTCAGGATGTTAAAGGAGGCCTTGTAGTTGAATGTCCTTCTTGGAAGGAGATTTATTTGTTTGGGTTGTGGGGTTTTTTTTCCTTTTGTCTGGTTATGGGATATTTTATAGATTTGTGAAGTGGAGGCTGAATCCCCAGAAGAACAAGAGATGCAGTATAGCTTGAAAGGGTATGGATATTTTGCTATTAGTGGCTGCTGATTTTGTGTGTTGAGACATATCCCTGAGGTGTAAGAATATCACAAACCACATTGCATGTTGTCTGAGTGGGTGGAAAAACTGAACTTTGGAAATCAGTACATGCCCCTGATAGCAGAGTGGGGTCTAGTCCCTTACTGAGGCCCAGCTGATAGTCTGCAGGTGGATTTTGGGTGGTTCAAGGAACAGAGGAGGCCAACTTTGTCCTCAAGCCAGTTAGGGTGATGGCAGAAGGGGGATTATCCCATGAAGCTTGTTCCTAAATATGGCCATCTGCTGCAAGGCCAGCTATGGGCTGCAGCCATATGAGCATCCATTGTGTTTGAAGCTGTCTGTGGGAGCGTGTTTGGAAGGGATTGCTGCAGGCCAACCCTTGCTACTTTGGTCCAGTCCCAGCTCTGACTGCCCCATGACTTTTCTAGTGTTTCTGTGGAGAGGTCTGTGCTAATACTAACCTGTGGTTAGGAAAAGTTATCTTGGCTCTGTTTTATTAATAAAAATTAATTTACTGGTTATTTATTATTTATTTTAGCAAATTGTCAGTGTCTAGTAATACCAAGGCTAATAAATCTGTAGTTTGGCACAACAGATCAAGGCAGTGCTGCCTGCTCTAAGAATAATGCCATCTCCAAAGCACACGGAGGAGGATTAAATGGTTTTCCAGCAACCTGCTGCCATCTGTGCAAACTGTTTCTTAAAATATGCTGGTAAATGCCTTTGGGAAGAACCACGAGCCTGGTTGTGTTTGCAAACTGATACGTTAGTCCTGTCTGCAAGGGTAGATCTCGGCAGCCTAGGTGGAAAAACGGTGACAGGAACAGGGCAGGTACACAGCGGGTGCGTGGGGTAATGCTGACTCTTTGGAGGTGGTGAGGAAGGAGAGGCAGCAAGTGCCAGAGAAATGAGAGGGTTTGAATCCTTGCTTGGCAGAGATGCCTCCCAGAGCATTAGTGTTACTACGCAGAGATTGGCCATCTTCGAGCAGTGCGGTAGCGGTGGTGTAATTATTAAATGATCTCTGTAGAGATCAGAGGCTGTTATTTCTACAAATTCACTTTGAGACAGATCCTGTGGTCTCTGCTAGCATTCAGGAACTTGGTTTTCTGAATCCCATGGGTTTTCATGAGAGCTATTGTGTGCTAAACCCTGCTCAGCTTGAATATTTGTGGAATAATCTGGTCTTATTACCCCAAGTGTTGTATTAAAACTCTGAATTAAAAGGGGGAAAGGGATCTTCAAAGTGTTCTGCTTTTCATATCACTGTCTTGCTCATAAAATGTATCTTGCCAAGAGAAGCCTTCACACTAAAACGTGCATCTCTGCAGAAGGAAAAACAAATAGCGACTCTGACATAAGCTCCATTCTTCCTTGAGGCCTGTGAGCTAGCAGCATAAAATGTGACATTTAACATCAGCCTTTTCTAAAAGCTTATGGATAATTGTGAAGAATCCCTTTGTCCAGACCAGTCACTTCTCACAGCTTTCCTGCAAAAACTCTGGAGGGGAGGATCAAGAGCAAGAAGCCCTCCCCTCTGGTCTGGAAAACACTGCATTAAGAGGTACAATTCTCTTGCCTCAAAATTGATAAGGTTTCAGCTGTCTTGTTCATTTTGCTAGAGACTGGTAGACTTACAACCATGGATTTGAAGCTGCCATACTGATGCCTGCCATACTTCAAATGATTCAGGACTGTAAAAGCCCAGTCCTGCAAAATGATCCATTATTCTGGTGATCTCTTGTCCTGGTTACCACTAGGATAGAGTTAATTTTCTTCCTAGAGGCTGGAATAGTGTTGTGTTTTGGATTTAGGATAAGAATCATGTTGATAACACACTGATGTTTTGGTTGTTGCTAGGCAGTGTTTACACCAAGTCAAGAACTTTTCTGTTTCTCAGACTGCCCTGCCCACCAGGAGGCTGGGGGTGCACAACCAGGACAGCTGACCCAAACTGGTCAAAAGGATATTCTATGCCATATGATGTCATGCTCAATATATAACTTGGGGAAAGCTGGCTGAGGGTTTAGACTGTGGCTCAGGGGCTAGCTGGGCATTGTCGATATGCAGGTAGTGAACAACCACCTGTTTTGCATATTTTTTTTCATATTTGTTATTTTATTCCTCTGTCATATTAAACTGTC
This sequence comes from Zapornia atra, assembly GCA_013400835.1. Classification (NCBI taxonomy): domain Eukaryota; kingdom Metazoa; phylum Chordata; class Aves; order Gruiformes; family Rallidae; genus Zapornia; species Zapornia atra. The sequence continues at coordinate 446,857 of VZTU01032991.1, read as the reverse complement.
TTTATCTGAACCCACAAGTTTTACTTTTTTTCCAATTTCCCCCCCCATTCCACTGTGGGGTGCGGTTAGTCAACAGTTGTGTGGTTGTTTCAGTTGCCCACTGGGTTAAACTACAAAACCCCTCCTCATGTGGAGGCAGGGTTAGTCCCCGTAGTTTATTTGGCAATCTGCTGTCAGCTGGCACTTGTTTGATACAGAAATTGAGCTCTTTGAGGTAGAAAGTGTCATTCTGACTACTTGAAGTTATACCACCTAGTGCAGCAGGGCTCTGAGCCAGGACTGAAGTCTTCATTTGGCTGAAATTACTCCAGGCAAAACATTTTGGTTTGCAACTGGATGGCCCAATAAATAAATAAATATAGTCCCAAGACCTTTTCTGAAAGATCAAGGAGTCTGTCTGAGGCTTGTAAGTAAACTGGAATATGCTCTCCATCAGAGTGACCTTAAACCAAACATGCAAATTCTATTAGTGTAAGTGGTGAGAAACACAAGTATGTTAGGGTGGTTGGACAAGGCCATATTGCAGATGGATTGCAGTGGCATAAGCAAAACAGTTTCCCAAACCCTAGAGCCTTGCCTTGGCCCACAGTCCATGCAACTTCTCTTAACCAAGCAGGGTAATAAGAAAGCTTTACTTCCATTGGGTATGACAAGCAGCTAGATTTGGCATGGAGTTTAACTTGGAAAAAGAGTTTGAAGCTTGCATGTGTTTATTGGTTTGGGATCATGTGTGCTCTCTTTTTTCTTGTTGAACACTGAATTGCTGCTCTGAATGCTTGCATGGCCATCAGGTCTTGGGTTCAGACTGTACAAAATCATCTGTTTACATCTGGCTGTAATTCAAAGTCATAAATACTTCTGTGGCACCATGAGAGAAAGGCGATGGGGTTATCCCAATTCACAGCCCTCATTGGGGTGGTGCTGACTCTTCCCTGAACTTTTTTTTTGGGCTCAAGCCAAATTTCAGACTAGTGGTGAAACCAATGCAGGTCAGCACAGTGCTGCTTTAGAGACGGTAACAAAAACCTCTGCTCAGTGCTATTTATAATCTTTTAATTTGTATGCTGGCCTGCTGAGCTCTCTGGGGGGCTGAAATAATGGTGACCGTAACTCAGACCCCAAGAATGAACCAGTTCCAGAAGGGTCGCTCTCTTATGTGGCTATTGAGTCCAAATTAAATGATCCTGTTGACCTGTCTTTCCCCCTCTCAGAGGGGCCTTACAACATGGCATAAACATAGGCAGTGCTTTTAACAACCTGACCAGCACAAGGAGGAAGAAATTTGGTGTAGTTCCTTCCCCCTGGAAGGTTCCCAAAGACAAGGATCTGGCAGCACTGATCTTCCCCTCTTGCTCCACAGACCGTTTTATTGAAATTGATAGGAACTTGGCAGCACGTGTGCTGTGAATGACTTAAATATAGAGAAGAAAGAAATACTGGAAGGCAATCTGAGCAAGGAATAAGCTCAAAGAAAGGTGCCTGTGGAGTAAGGGAGCTGTAATCTAGTTGGTGATTGGAGAGCTGGTGATTTCTGTTGCCTGCCACAAGTCCTTTAACTTTTCCCATGTTTCCATCTTCAAACCATTGTGTTCCTTGCTGACTTTTTTTAATAGCATGCAATTGATGGAGAATCATTTGCCTGGTATTTTGGACTTGGCTATTAGGGGTTTTTACAGCTAGGATAGACTGTTAGCCTCATCCATTTTAATCTCCAGCTTTTTATTTTTTTCTTTGTGTGTGTTCCACGGTGCTTCTCCGGATCCCTGTAGCCTGCATTTTGAGTAGTCCTGAGTACTGCAGTTTTCTCTACCCTTGCTTGTAGTCAACAGCGTGTTGTAAAACACGTAGGTATCTCTGAGCAAAGACGTGTCAAGGCGCCCTTTCCCTCTTCTCCCTGTAGCACATCTTCCAACTGTGCAAGCAGCATGTCTGTGGGTAGGCAGTGCATGGGATCTTGCTTCTTTGGCCATTGTCCCTGTACTTCTTACAAATAATCTTAATGTGTATATTTTTGTTTGGTTGTTAGTTGTTCTTTTGCCCTCATCTTAGGTGTTGAAACTTCAGGACAGCTTTTGGTTATTTTAGTTACTTGCAGGAGAATGTCAGTTATTTGTATGTGCGGGATGTAGGGCAGAAGTGTATGCCTGTTCTGAGTACTCCTCTCCCAAGTGACTTTTAAATGTGGTATTATACTGTTTCTTTTGTAATTTTGGTTGGGGTTTTGGTTTTGTTTTGTGTGGGTTTTGGGTTTTTTTAAGGATAAGGTACATGGTTGTTATTTAGAACTGGTTTTTTATATACTGTGAATCTATAATATTTTTATAAAGCACTTTTACTAGTAAAAAATATATACAGGCTGCAGCTGACTGGCCAGATATGGAAGAGCTGTCTGCCTCTCATCCAAGCAGCCAAAATAAGCTGGGGGAGGAAACAGTTGCAGAGCAGGAAAAGAGAATGATTTAGGATTTTGTGCCACTCTTGCTTAGTGCAGTTCATCATTCAGAAATTTAAGGTGTGCTTTCTTATGGGGGAGGCTGTACCTTCATATGGATATCTGATTCATGGGCAAATTACTGTGAGAACCTGTGCTGGTACATCATGGTCTACAGGCACACATGTGCTCTGGTCCTGCAGGGAATATGAAATAATTTGAGACAGCTTGTTCTCCTGTGAGAGCTATATCTTGCTTGTCATGGAATTATAGCCTGTGTGCAGATTTACTAGGGAACATGATATAAGGTAGCTTGTTTCAGAACACAGTATTTGGGATGATACGGTGCTTAGACTGGGTTTATAAGCATGTTGCTTTGTGGGTAGAGTTGTCCTTTTGCTTGCTGGTCATCTGTAGTGTTATTTTGGCCTGGTTCTTGCGGTCTGCCTTTAATTATGATAGAAGCAATTGGGCCTCAGGAAATAGGACTTTTTATTGTTAAAATCTATTATTGAATTAAAAAAACCCACCACCTAGTAAAGATAACATTTCGTATTTACAGCTAGGCATCAGTTCCCCATTTTCTCATATCCATTGGTACTTCTGTATTTTGTCAGAGTGCAGTTTGGATGAGGCCATAACGCAGCACTTAAATGGTGAATGAACGTCTACTTGGGCTAAATCCTCACCTGTCTATGGCAGTTTTGTAGTACTTGGGTGTACTGGCTGTTTTGGCCTTGAGCGTAGTTTATTGAGCTGCTTCTTAAGAGAACAGAAGGTTCTTTTGGCTTTGTTGCTGAAGCTCTAGAGTCTCCCTTTGCCATACTCTCTCAAGAGAGGACAGTGTCTGGGGAAAAGGTGGTGTTGCCTTTACATGGGGCATGGTGTCTGCTGATCCACTGAAACGGGCTGTTCAAAATTGCTTCTTCCACCAGTTTCATTGTGAAACTCTCTGTATTGGTGTTTTTCTTGGAATCTCAGGTCCTTCCATCCCATTACTGCATGAGATTAGCAACTTCAGATTTGGTCTCTGAGCTGTGGAGAGAACAAAAAAGATCAGACAGCCCTCTGGTAAGGGGAGACACCTCCCCTTCTTCTCCACACCTGAAAAACCTAGAAGTTAAAGAACAATTCAGCCAGTCCTTAAGTGCTGTGTGTGTATGTGCTGCTTCTCCTGAAGAAGAAAAAAAAAAAATCCCAATTTTTGAGGAGAACAGTAATATTAGAGAGCAGTGGCCTGAAAAACAGGGGGTATGCTAGGGAATAAAAAAAACAGGGAGTGAAGGTAACAGGGCTGCATTTGTTCCACCACTTGTTTGTTTCATTTTGGCTTGGCACCAGTCATGAAGGTGCCAGCTCCCAAAACCTAGCCTTTTGATATTGCAAATTCTTTTCTTTTCCTCTCCTGTGTTCATGCTTCTCAGTGCTGGTGTGTGTTACAGGCAGGTGAGTTGGAGGCATCGCAGCAGGTAAAAACAACAAAAAATGACAAGTCTGGACATTTGGTCTTGAATTTGTTACTTGGTTACTCCTGTGATAGGTGCAACATATGTTGGGTTCCTTTAAACCTCTGTTAAGGTAATAGGAGCTTAGAAAAATAATGCATGCATACATGAACGCTGTTTACTATTGGTCAGTAAACCCTGGGGAGAGGAGTTTCATCATCTGCTGGCTGAGAGTTTAAAACCAACAAATCCCTCCCCTGTGGAGATAAAACCCTTGTGAACAGTTCATTATCATAGTCTGTGTTTTGCTCTTAAGTTCTTCTTTCCTTCTGAGAAGCACCTATTTAACAACCCTCTTGTGTCAAGGGCCTTGGGAAGAAGCCCATGTTTATGGGCTGTTGGGGCTGGCAGTCAGGAAGAGAGGGAAGGGTCCCTGTGTGAGGGCTGTTACTCAGCCTGTTGCTGACCATGCCCTCCCATCCCCTGGCCTGCTGAGGGGAGCTGCTCTGGGAGGTGACATATTACTTCCCACCTCTGTGCGAACCAAGGGCATGGCCGTGTGGGGCAGTGTGATGGCAGCTCTCGCTTGCTGTATCTGCTTCCTCACAGGGGCTGGGATTTGTGTTCTGGGGGGAATAAGCGTGGCCTTTTGCACAGATAAAGAAGAAAAATGTTTGTGTGCTTGACCTGCATTGCAGCGGTGCCTGACAGTTCGCTTTTTCAGCGAGTGCTTTGATGTATATTTTCAGAGCAGCTCTGACACTGGGAATGAGGGACAGTGACTGACCTGAATTTTGGTGGAAAACACAGGCAGGCAGTTTCATCAAGTGACAGAAGAAATAGATGATAGACTGGCAAATGGTGTTTTATCTTGAGAAACTCACAGCTCTTGTTCCATTGAACTGCTAGTGTGCATGGTTTCCAGTTGTTTCCCCCCTCACGATAAATGATAAACTCTTTCAAGGAGGGGGGCAATAATTTCTACGTTGTAGAAAGTGCCAAGATATATTGGTATATAAAGAAGAGATTCCCTTTTTTTTTGGTCTTCCCACCCCTCTGACTTTTTATTGCACTGTCTTCTACAGCCGTACTTGGACTGGATAACTTTATATTTCTTTAACAGCAATTGGGTGAAGGTATTGGACAGTGTGTTCTACTGAACAGCAGCCTCTGCATAGAATCACTTAGGGTGGTAAAGACCTTTAAGACCAAGTCCAACCATAAAACTCACAAGTCCACCACTGAACCATGTCCGTGTACACAACATCTACACATCTTTTAAACATCTCCAGGGATGGAGATTCAACCACTTTCTTGGGCCGTCCATTCAAACACTTGATAACCCTTTCAGAGAAGAATCTTTTCCTAATTGCCGATGTAAACGTCCTCTGGCACAACTTGAGGCTGTTTCCTCTTGTCCTATTGCTGGTTACTTGGGGAAAGACACCAACACCCACCTCACTAGAACCTCCTTCTAGGCAGTTTTAGAGTCCTATAAGGTCTCCCCTAAGCCTCCATTTCTCCAGACTAAACAACCCCAGCTCCCTCAGCCAATCCTCATCAGATGTGTTCTCCAGACCCTTCCCCAGCTTCATTACCCTTCTCTGGACATGCTCCAGCACCTCAGTGTCTGTCTTGTAATGAGTGGCCCAAAACTGAACCCACCACTCGAGGTGTGGCCTCAAGAGTGCCCAGTACAGGGGTGTGATCACTTCCTCAGTCCTGCTGGCCACACTGTTCCTGATAACAGGCCAGGGTGCTGTTGGGCACACTGCTGGCTTGTGTCCAGCCATCTGCTGACCAACACCCCCAGGTCCTTTTCTGCTAGACAGCTTTCCAGCCACTCTTCCCCAAACCTGTAGCACTGCATGGGATCAGACTATCTATCCAGCCTGTCCAGATTGTAGGCATGTTGGTAACAAACCTGAGGAAAATGTTACCAGCACCGTCCCCTTTATCAAGTCACTCCATCACCTGTTTTCTGAGATTTTTTGTTGTTGTCAGTAGTGTTGCAAGGCTTCCTCTAGCACACATCCTCCCAGGGCAAAGGGCCTGTTAAGTTATCCCCTCCCCCTTGTCTCTGACCGAATGTCTGTGATTTCACTACTGCAGTTCATCTAGTGCTTAGGGGAAGGTGATGCCAGTGTAGCTTCCCTTCAGCTTCCCAGTGACTGGAATTGGATGAAGCCAACTTTGCTTTGCATCTCTGATGCTCCACCAAACAGTGTAACTAGTATTGGGCTTTCTGCCCATCTGTGAGCTGAATTCTCACTTGAACTTCCATCTTTAGCTTGTGAGACTGGAGATTCATACAGCTGATGGTTACTTCTCCACAGGAAGTGTTGCTTACAGGACGTAAACTCCAAAAGCAGATTTACTGTTGAAAGAGATTTTCTAAATGATTGAATCTTCCAATTTTGCTTTCTTATTTCCAAGAACCACATGGGCATTTAGTGCTCTCTGTAGTCCACAGGAAATGAACTCCAGGTTGAATCAAAGGATGTCTCATGGGAGCTTTGTCTCAGTAAAACACTGTTGGCAAGTGAATAGCTTCTGCAGTTGGTTTTATTATTATAGCGTGCACATCCAAGTACCTCTTTTTAAAAAGAGGGAGTGTTTCTGTTTGCTTGTTCAAGTGCTTCAAACTTCCCCTGTCTCTGAATGCAGAGGAAAAAACCCAAAAAAACTTCTCTGGTGTTGCAGCATTTTTTTGCTCGTATAGCTGTGTATCCCTGTGACATCCAGCCTGGTCTCGAGTTGTACATGAGTGTGCAACCCTGTACAGAGCCTGTCTGGATGCAGAGAGGGCTTCCATTCATCTCCTTTTCTCCTGCTGTCACCTTATAGTTGTGTTCTGCCTTTGTAGATTTTGCTTAATGTTTGGTATTTCAGGCCAAGAATCATGCCTTTTAATCAGGCTGCAAATCACTTGGTACTTTTTGAGAACTGTTTAATAGTGATTTGCTGTCAACCTCTCAAAGCTGCAAAGAAAGTTAAAATAAATTCTTACTAGAACAAAGGGTGATCACCTTTTGATGAATAAACTTGCAGGCAGTTAACATAGTAACTATAATGGCTCCAGACATCTGTCCTCTCCCTTTTGCCAGCTCTCCATATGGCACAGAGTTTGTAGGCAGACAGTAAAAAGTAAAACTCCAATGAAATGTGTTGCCTTGTTTCATGGGACCACTTCCTACCCAGTTGCTATCATGATCCAACCCTGAAAATTGGCCACAATATGTGTGGAATAGGGTGGAGCTTCTTCATAACTGAAGTCCTGCATGGCTTCAGAACCCAGAAGGTACCTGCTGTCACAGCCATGCCCATCACTCTGTGAAAGAAAAAAATTGCTCCTGAGCACAACTTTGCTGTAAGGAAGATTTTGCTACTCACGGAGGTACAGTGCTTTGTGGAGGATATTCAGGTTGATAAAGGAAGATAAAGGTTACCATGCAGAGAGGGCTGTAGGGATGTCTATCAATGTATTTTCCTTGTAGTTTTGGACCTTAGGCAGCCAGATAGTCCAAAGACTGATATGGGAGGGATATAGTGTGCCTCAAACCCACTGTATCTTCTGGAAGAAAAATGAAAAGCACCTTTTTTCTTCTGGAAAAAAGAAAAGGCTTTTCCTTTAAATTCACATTTTCTTGGTATGCAGCAGTAAGTTTTTATATATATATATATATAAAAATAAAGATTGCTTATTTCTTTAGTCATTAACATAGAAGTTTTCTCTGATGTGCTCTTGCTTGGTTGTCTTTTATCATAAGTTTCTCTGAGGATGATGGCAAAAAATAGTCAGAATTCATTTGCATCCATGTTATCTGCTTGCTGCTGCAACAAATGGGGGAGTTCTTCAGTATGTGACTTTCCTCTATTATTTCCTTAGATCCTGAGCAGAAAAGAAATTGCCAGATAATCAGATAAATGATTCCAGAATAACCTGGTTGCAAGGATCTCAAGAATTAGGGGCTGGCTGAGATATAAACATCTGCTGCTGTTGTGAATTGGATTCATCACCCTTTTGTGACAGTGAGTTTCCTATCTTAGGTGGGACAGGGGGAATGACTTCAAGATGTTTTGATTTAGTACTTTTTAATACTGCTTTAGGACTTACCTGGGGGAACATCAGTGTTCAGGCTACCCAAATGTGTTTGCACACTGTGACTGAGCCCCTTCACTGTTGCTTTGGAAGTGTATTCTAAGCGATGTGCTTTCCATTGTACACAGGATGTATGGATGCAGGGTATCTCTGGTTGTGTGTTGGTGAGTCTGAATCACTGGTTTCCTTTGCACCACTAGGATAAGGAGACTGGATTTGTGCCAAGTTGGTAGACTGAGGAGTCTTCTCACTAGCATGCAACATGTTCCCCCTTTCTGAAATTGCAAAACTGCTTGTTAAATTACTGCCAACTTGTAACTAAAGGGGTGGTGGAGATTTAGGAGGCAATTCTGTCTGCAACCATAAACAATGTGTTGGGTTTACAATGACTTTTCCAATACAAAAAAAAGTATGTGCCTGCTAAAGGAAATAAAAGCTGTGGGGATGCTGTGTAGGGGGAAGAAGTGTGGGAGCATGGGAGTAGAAAAACAGGCAAGAAAAGAGAAACAAATGATTGCTGGCTGCATTGTAACTGTACTTTCTGATCCAAACTTTATGTATGTCCAAATGTCTCAAGTCCTTTCATATGTCTTTGAATAGGTTAGCAGTATTATAGGTCAAAATGCAAAAGATTGCTTTATTCAGCTGGGAGGGGGAAGTATTTGAGTCATAAGACTTTGAGTACAGCTCATTAGTGTAGAGAGGGGAAAAAATAAATTGGGGAGGCCATTAACAACAAGGATTAAGATTTATCACAGTAGTACCATAATTGATACCTCGGCTGAACGAGAAGTGAAGTACACCAAGCCAGTTGTATTAAATGTTCATTTCTGAGAGGCTGACAAAGATTTATGGCTTCTTTTCTGTAAGTCCCATTTAGTCTCTATAGCACTATATCTTTTACTGATGCACATAAGAAACAGTTACTGTTAATGCAGGACCATTTCTCTGAAGGGTATGTTTAAAATCTGATTATTTCAGAGGAGAGGGGAAGCATTGTAGACCTTGGGCTACCTTTTGCAAAAGCTGCATTGTTTTTACAGTACTTCTGTAGGTGTTGGTTGACTACTTTAAGTGCAGCTTGACCTCTACCTGGTGAAGGATGGCAGCTGTGTTCTCACCACAATTTTTGTCCCACTGGGGCATGTTGGGCCTCTCTGACTTTGAGGCACTTGATCTCAGATGAAAAGTCTGCAAACACTTTTTCCCACCTGCCTGACCTACAAGCTGTGTTCAAAATTTAATGGCCTCTGGACATGCCTAATACATCCTGGATTGGGATCTGAAAGTAGCGTTAGGGACCCATGTCTCCCAGGTGCTGGAAACCTCAGCCCCTGGTTTCCCTGAGGGCACCAGTGAGGATGAGGATGACTCTTTAGTGCTGTGGGTGTGGGACCTGGCTGCTGGAGCAATCCTGCCTGGTTGCTGTCCGGCCTGAGCTGGTGAGTGGGGGAGGAGGAAGAGAATTGCTGCTCTGACTCATCAGAGTAAGGCCTGGGGTCAGGGTTGCCACAGGCTCAGGGGCCATGGTGCTGAAGCCTGGGGAGGAGGCTGTGGGGCAGGACCCACACCATCAGGGGAGTGGTGGGCTAAAAGAACAGGTCTGAGTGCCCTGAGGTGGTGCTGCCTCCACCCAGGAGGGGAGAGGACAGGGCTTAGGGGTGGTGGCCACAGTGACTGAGCAGGGCTTTCCCTGAGATGCCACATGGGATGTGTGTGTGACCTGTGCAGCCCTTCCTACCCCTGCTGCTTCTGCCAGTCTCCCTGAATCACTGATTTGCTCAAGACGTTTCTTTGGAGGCCTCTGAGACAATGTTGAAGGTGTCCACCCCAGCACTTTATGGGGATGCACTCTGGTAGGAAAGTTCTAGTAAGGAAGGTAGCCCTTCGTGTTCCAGGCCTTTTTTAAAAATAAATAAGAGTAAAATTTACCAATACCATTTTGTATGAAAAATGGTATATATGTATAATATATATGTATGCAACTTGTGTATATTTCTTTGGAGGGAGAAGTAGTGCACACTATCTGCCAGTACTTGCTGCTGTTGTGGTCTTTGAACTTGTAATCTTCCTAAACATCTCCTGACCCTCATAGCTGTCTAGCTGGTATTTATGGTTTTACTGATGTGTTTATGCCCCAACTCCTTTCTAATCTTGCCCTGGTTTTCACCCTGAGACCAGGGGATCAGTGGAGAGGGGAAGGTAAATGCATCTCCAGAAGCCTTTCACCTGGCTGGGAAGGAAGAGTGGGACATGCTAGTCTCCAGTGGTACACAGACTTTTCTAGCTCTGGATGCATATTAAAATAAGTCTGTGCATTAATTTTACCTGCTTTTATCCCTACATAGTGATGTGCTTTGTCTGCACTCCTGTTCACACATCAGGAATGGTTTTCAGTCATGCAGAGTGTGTCTTGAACCAATACAAGTAGCCTTGCTGAACTGCCTGAGGTTGTCATAACTAAGTGTTCAGCCTGTTAAATCTGCAGCAGAGTAATCTAAGAAACAATTTTTGTACTCAATGTAAAGTATTTTGACAAATGTACAACATAGAGCATGCTACCAAGGGGTTTTGTAATTATCTAAGTGTAATTTCAGAATTTTAGGAAGTGTTGATTATGAGTTTCAGTCTCTGGTTTTCCATTTTGCAAGGTGATAGAAATGTTTCAGAACACAAACAAAACAGTGTGCAGGTGGTGTCTCTACAGAATCAATAGGTTCACATTGCTGCTTGTTTGGTTGGTGGCTTACCAATATTGGCACTGAACAGTATTGATTTATTTTTTTTAGCTGTCGCTACTGCATAGCTTTGCTTTACACCACAGAGATACATGTTGCATCTTTTCAGGTTGCAGTGATTTTCATGCAGGCTGACTTTGAAATAGCTGGCCTCACAGACACAATTACTGGCTCCGTGAAGATGAGCTCTCACTTTGCCGGTTACTCCTGCAATTGTTTCTCTCCTGTCTCTGATAGCCATGCTGAGGTTTTCCTGAAGTGATCCTCTGTCCTTTTGCTTGACATGGGAAAACCTTTCTAGAGGCTCTTTGGTGTAAGAAAACAGAGGAATGTGTTTTAAGGGTTGGACTTTGCTGCAATTCACAGGAGCTTTGCCAATTTAAGTTACAGCAATGAGATGTGGAGATGCTGAAAGGCTATAAAGAAGGCTTAGTCCTGGTCTAGTCTTGAAGTGTGGACTGCAGGTATTCCCTGAAACTAGATGTGACAATGGCTTCATTAGATAGCGTGAGCAAGTCTGACTGACACTTTCACTTAAAGTGGATGAAATCCTGCTGCTGACTGGAAGATTATTATTGAAAAATGAATCAAAGGTGCTGGCTGTTTTTTGCAAGGAAAGGTGGTGTAATGCTGTGGAGAGAAAGGAACAAGGAAGTCCTATGGATCAAAAGTACTATGCCAACCAATGCAGGATTCACCTTTTTTCTTTTTTTATTTTCAACAGACAACCCTGAGCTTTAATTCCAATTATTCCTGACATGAGTTTTTTAGGTCTATAGTGTTCACTTGGACAACGCTGCTATGCATGTTAAGGAAGACTGATCCTGCCTCTCCAATACCAGTCATTTGTAGATTAGGTCAGAGAAAGATCAGTGAAAGAACACTTCAGTCTCACACCTTGCTGCTTTGAAAGCCAAACATTAGTGAATGTATTTCAAGGCAGGTAGGAAAGGAGAGTACGTAGAGGGAGCTGAAACATGAGTTTCGCAGAGGAAAGTGCTTGAACTGATTGTGTGGCACTTGAGGATGGTGATGTTGGAACCTACTCCATTGCCTTACTCCCTGCCTTTTTGCCTGTGTAATGCTGAAGTTGATAGAGATGGACAAAAGTGTGTTGCATTCATCCTTACTCCTGGTACCAGTGAGTTTGCCACTAGGGAGAAGACCCACTTTGACTAGCTGTTCTGTTTTAATTGTGGTTAACTTCTAATTACTCAGTAAGGTGAATATAACTCTGTGGAGATCTGTGTTCTCATCTACTCTTCCTCCCATTAGTTTTTAGTGATGTGCTGATCTCTACTTCTCCCCTCAGTCTTGTTTTTACATATAGTAATGAAAGGCTTGTGCTCATAGCAGTGTTTCTGGGGCAAAAGGCAGTGGGATTGGCAGTGGGAAATGAGCCCAGTGGAGTGAAGGTTCAGGGTATTTAAGAGGCAAAGGGAATACAAGCTGACGTGTATTTGGTAGAAGGAAAAAGTACAGTTTGAAAATGTATGTGGCTTTTGGGTGGTGGAGGATGGGGGAGAAAGGACTTGTCCTTTTCCTGGTGGAAGCGTAGTGGAAATATGATGGAGAGTCAGGGTCATGGAGGTCCTTCCAGTACCAGTCTTTGTTTGCAGAAGAATGGTGATTCTTCCTGGTTCTTCTCTGAGCTCATAGGTGGTCTGACCATTTGATGTGACATTGCACATACCTTCTCTATCAAGTAGGGAGAAAACTAGGTTATTGGCAATTTTGAGGAGAAAAAAAATTCCAAGGAGGACTGTTTTCTCCAGCAGATTGACTTTTTTTTTTTCACCCCCCCTCAAAATCACCTATCAGCCAGGATGTTTCAACACATTTCTGTTTTCAGAGCACTGTAGTTTCTTCAAATTAAATGTCATGAAATGAAACATTATCAGAAAAGGTAATTTCTAACTGGATAATAGGAAAAACTATCTTAAAAAACCCTCAAAATTGATATATGATTATTTTCAGGAAAACATAAAAATCAGAAAAATGTCATATTGATTAGCAATACTGGAGTAATAGCAAATTGTTACTTTCTGTTGTTCTGGAGAAGAGCTTGCATAATTCTGCTTCTCAAAGAAAAGATGAAAGGTAACTTTTCCAGGATATGCCTGATACGTGCAGGTTGGTTGAGAAGCTCCTAACGTGCCATAATCATGTTGAGCTAAGGGCCTCTGTTGCTTTGGAGTGAAAATTGGCTAGGTAACCGAAGATGATTTCCTCTGAGATGCCTCTGAGATGATTAACTTCTTCCTCTTAGGTGATATGACTTGTACAGACTTCAGGCTTGTAAAAGCACCTAATTTTCTTGTGTTTGGACTGTCTTTGTCTCAAAATGGGAAGGTTTTAAAAAGAAAGGCACCTGTAAAAGAGAAAGAAATTTGTAAAAGTTCATCAACCTGATGGCCCTGGAAAGGCATTTTTGTTGGCTGCTGTCAACATGTGACTGGCAGTTCAACAAGACTCCATCTCTGATGTTAGTGGATTTCTCTTGGCTATGCATTGCTGTCTCCCTCTAGCTGTGAGTGACTCTGTGAGAAGGTGCTTGTTTGGGATTCCCATCCTGCTCCCTCCCACTCCATCATTCACTTTGCCAATTTGAGCCCCACTTGAGTCGTTTTAATTCCTAATGTAGGAAGAAGATAAAGTTCTGATAGCAACCTGTGTCCTACTTGGGGTTTCAATACTCTTTCACCCTAAAGCTCTCTACAGCTGAGATCTACTGGCACGTAATGCTTTGGCTTTATGTGTGTAGATTCCTGCAGCTTTTGGTGCTAAACTGTTCCCGGTGATCACACCCATCTATGAATGCTGCTTCACTTGTATTCCATAATGAGACAGTCCTGGCTGGGATCGTGCTCTGAGGGCTTGTGTACGATAGGCTGCTGAGTTATACTGGCTGTGTATATACTGCATGAAAGCTTAGGGTAAAGGCAGTGTTAAAGTGTGCGGTCAGAAGGGACACTGACGCAGGAAGCAACCTCCCCTTCTTGCCCTCAGAAGACACTCTCAGATCCCCTCCCTATTTCTACTGCAGTTCAGACAAAGTCTGAGTGGAAAAATGTTAATTCAGAGAAAATTAATTTTTGGCTTTGCTCTTTTAGTTGATGGTCTGTTTGGATCAACAGACACTCTTCACCTTCCTCGTGGCTGAAATACAGTTTTCTTTCAGCTCAGACATTGCCTCTGTGGGGTCTCTTTGCCTTGGAAATAAAATTTATGTAAATGTAAGGTAAGCAGTGGATGAAAGGATCTTAATGTTAGATTTTTAGCCATCATTTGGCTCTGTTACGTCTGATAGATTTCCCATCACAGGCGATCTGTGTTCTTGCTTGCTTAGATCCACACTGGTGCCAAGTGCTAAACAATGACACTATCTATCTTTCTGCACAATTTGCCAATTTTGGTTACTTTTGAAGCCTCCCGTTCTTGCTTTACCCTTGTGAATCTCCCTTTTAGGGAGAACAAAATGAACAAAGGAGTGATTGCTTTAACAAAATGTCTGGGGCTGATTTCTCTTTGTTGCTTATCCCCTTGTTTTATAAACTAGAGTGCTTACTCTCTTACAGTAAAATAAGTCAAAGTAAAGATGTAGTAAAAGTCGTTGTTTGTTGTTTACTGTGAATGGCTTTTCAGATAATTGAATGAAATACTTTATTGCAGTTTCACTTCCAGCTATGACCTTAAATAACAAAGGTTTTACTTGCTGCTTACTAGGCTTAGGGTGGTGTTTTAAAAGGCCCTTGCTTGGTTGTGTGTCTTCCTACAGAAATTGGTGGGATTTTGCCGGTGACGTCAGATGAGCTAGCATTAGAGCAGTTATTTGAAATCCTTGGCAGTGGAAGATGAGAAATGTGGTCGTCTTTTCACAGGGAACATTTCAGGAGGTACAAAACTTCTTCCTCCTCCTCCCCCCCAATTTATCTTGCACATCAAACATTGCTACATTTTGGTATTTATAGAGTCCCTTGCAAAATATCACAAGAGACAGGCCCATACATCAGATTAATTATCTTGCCTTATAGTTGCCAGAGGTGCTTAATTTCTTCTTTGGAATTGAACGTGATTTCTACAATAAAATGTTTCTTTTCAACTGCCGAGACAACTCACATTTTCTAGGTGAAAGCACTGCATTATAAGTAAAATCAGAAGTGGACCTGCATACTTTGTATATATCACCACAAATAAAGGTGTTACTGCAGTTTTACAACTACTATATTTAGGGCATATGTAAATTAGATGGTTTATAGTTTCCTTAAAAATAATGGATATTGAGTAATTAAGTTCATTGCAAATTCTCAGTGGTACAGCCATCCCATTTCAGTCTGACTATATTTGATATCTGATTTTTGCCTGATGCCTGTGACTAGGGTACACTACACATTTACTATGTTTTCTTGATTACTTGAAGTTCAATGTGTACCTCAATGTAAAATGTTAACAGTTCATTGCTCCAGTTGGTTAAACTACAAATGGCATTGCCTTTGAATACAGTGTCTCCAGTCCGGGAATAATTTATCTAAATTATTAATTTCAGTCCTTTAGTTTCAGGGGGGATTCAGGTAGGAGTAGACTTCCTTGGGGAAAAAAGCCACTGAGTAAGTTTTGGGGTTTGGGTATTTTTTCCTCCCCTACCACCCCTTCCCTACATGAAACTACATATTTTTCTAGAACTTTAGATAACCTTCTGTGGTAAGAACTGTCTTCAGTTTTCCCATAAATCTTTTTGTGACTGTTACTATATAGTAGGCCATTTAAAAAAATGTTTAATTTGAGGTTTGCTAAGGCAGACCCATTTTCAAAAGGCAGGCAAATTCTGAGAGATGTGTTTTCTCTTTTGGCTGGTTACTACTGATCCTCAGCTATGAGGCATGAAAATAGGGCAGGTGTCTCACATTCCATACATTCATCTGCTCAGGACAATTCTCTTTAAAAGCAGTTGGTCCTGATTGTCTTCTCAAAAGCTCTCAAGGTATTAATTAATTTTAGCCTTTCACCCACCCAATTGTCCTGTTTAGAAACATAATAGTACCCTTTGAAAAGTACACATGCTTACTGGGGCAAGCTTTCCTTTTGCAAAAAGCAAGTGTTTTGGCTCTTAAAATACCTGTATTAGAAGTTAGGAGGCTGTGGTAGGTTGACCCTGATCAAAACAGAGTAGGATAATGGGAAATAAAATTAAATCTTAAAAAACTTCCCCCCATCCTTCCCTTCTTCCCAGCCTCAACTTTATTCCTGATTTCTGTACTTCCCTCTCACCCAGCAGCACAGGGGGACAGGAATGGAGTTGCAGTCAGTTCATCAGATATTGTCTCTGCTGCTCTCTTGTCTTCAGGGAGAGGACTTCTCATACTCTACCCCTCCTCCAGTGTGGGGTCCCTCTCCTGGGAGACAGTCCTCCATGAGCTTTTCCAATGTGAGTCCTTTTCTACAGGGCTTCAGTTCTTTGCAAACTGCTCCAGCATAGGTCTCTTCTATGGGGTGCAGACCTTCAGGAACAGACTGCTCCAACGTGGGTCCCCATCGTGTCACAAGTCCTGCTGACAAACCTGCTCTGACATGGGATCCTTTCCCTGTGGGCTGCAGGTCCTGCCAAAAGCTTGCTCCAGTGTGGGCTTCCCAGCAGGTAACTGCCTCCTTCAGGTGTCTCCACCTGTTGCACTGTGGGGCCATCCATGGGCTGCAGGTGGAATCTCTATTCCCCATCACCCTGTGTGGCCTGCAAGGGGACAGCCAGCCTGCTTCATCGTAGCCTTCTTCAGGGGCTGCAGGGGAATCTGCACTGGTACCTGGAGTGTCTCCTCCCCCATTCTTCACTGACCTGGGTGTCTGGAAAGCTGCTCACATCTCGCTCCTTTCTCTTTTGACAAAAAAGTTGCCACTCGGGTTTTTTTCCTTGTTAAATATTTTGTCACAGAGGTGCTACGACCATTGCTGATTTGGCTCAGCCTTGGTCAGTGGTGGGTACCTCTTGGAGCAGGTACTCTTGGACCTGGGGAAGCTTCTAGCAGCATGTGTAAAAGCCACACCTGCAGCTCTCCCCTGCCCCATCCTTACCACGCAAACCCAAAACAGGTCTCTTTGGAGAAGAATTGGTCAGCATGTGGATCTTGGCGATGCCAGTTCACAGGGCAAGAGTAGCTGAGAGCTCCATGTAAAATTCCAGCCTGGTTTAAATGTTCTCTTTAGTTAAGATCCCTCTTACAGTTTCAGCTGGAAATATCTGGCCTTTGTTTTGTTGCAAAAGGGAAGAGAGAAGTGTTTAATCTGTAGTATATAGTGATTTTATCCATCCAGATTTTCTGTTTAAAATATTTCCTTGTAAGTGTTAAGAGAAATGTTGCTTTCAGCTGTAGTGCAGTGGCCCCTTTGGATTGCAAATAGCTGTTGTGTGTAGTTGTATAATGCTCTTCATTAGGAAGGAGTCCAAGGAAGTTGCAGTCATATCAGCTTGTGTTTGAGGGGGCTGGCTTGGGCTGACACCAGAGAACCTTCACACACAGCTGAGCCCTCATGTTTTCACTGGACAGGCTTACTAGAATTTTATACAAGACTGATAGTAGTTTTGTCCTCCAGAATTGCGAAGGCAATAAGAGGGATGCTGAGGATGTTACCTCATTTGCTCAAGGCTTGATGGAAGCTTTGCTATTTGTTCAGTAAGTAAGCTTTGATGCTGAAAGTAGTAGCTTGCAAAAAGACAGGCTTCACTGCTGACCTAGATGATTGCCAAGGTATTCCTTTGGAGAGGGACAAACCTAAGGCAACTGCGAGTTACTGAGATGTGGGGGAATGTTTTCATCAGAGACTGGGCTGAGTTTACTTGCTCTCATTGGAAGGGATGCTTCTGCAGGGATTAAAGAAATGTTAAGTATTTGATTTGAGTTTGAGACAGTCTGCTTTCTGGTTTCAGAGTTGAAGGGTACCAGCCACACTCTACACCTCTATTTTCTGCAAAAAAGTGTTTTCTTCCCATTTGGTGTTGATTGGCTCGTATGAGGGAGGAAAAGGGAAGGAGGAGAAAAGCTTTATTTTACTGAGAGAATGCCCAGGATCTTTCATAACTAGACTTTGGGTTAGATGGTGACCTCTGTTAGCAGAATATAAACACTGACAAAAGTATCTGTGCAGAAAATGAGTGCAATAATTAAATCTCTTTTTCCTTTTTTCCCCTCCAAAGATCAAAGAGGCTAGACTCTTGATTAATGTGCAACAGCAGTCATTAACATGGTAAAATGTGGAAAAGCAGGCTCTTTGTTATTGCTACGCAGGCATTTGCTGTAGGGAACTGGAAATACTTTCTGTTCTATTATTTGGCTTACTGCTTTTTCTGTTATTCCTCTGTGTGTGGCTGGTTGGAAGATACCTCTCCTAGAAATGTAGGTGGAACATTTACTCTTCCACATGCATATCTTTTTTTAATAATGCAGACTGTGGCTTCTGTGTTACTGTCCTGCTTTCACAGTCAGTCCATGGACTGGCTTTGCCTCGCTTGCCTGCTCTTTCTATACTACATCAAGTGCCGTTTGTTTTTTCTCCTAGCAACCCACTGGGCTACTCTCTGGGCTACTCTATTGCCTCTAGGTCAAAGAAGATCTTTTTATTTTTTTCATTGTAGGTATGAATGCCTAAAGTTGACTGCTTGTGCTGAAAAAAGAGACAAAGTTTCTTACCTACTGATACTAATTATTAAGCATGCCTGTAAAAGAACAAATTCTAGCTAAGATTTTTCCAACACAGCAAGGTCAGGAGTTTTTCATAGATTTTACTTCTGTCTGGACTGTTTCTTAATCTGCATCATTTGGTTGAATAATGTAACTGTCCTTATATTTTCCAAGCCACTTAGACTTAACTAATCGCTTATACTTATCTTCAGCATAAACCTCATTGATTTTTATTCTCATTGAAAACATCGCTAGTAGCAAATACGATCCTATTGGCTCACAGTCTATTAGAAATAAAATTATATTAAATGTCTTGTGGGGTGTGAAGAGGTTAAGTCAAGGAGAGTCGTCCAAGAAAGTCATCCTGGTGTAAAACATAAATCTGGTTTATATTTAAACTGTATGTCACCCACCAGCCAAAAATAGCAGTGATCATTAAAACCCAATTTGCTGCTAAACATTAATAGACATTTATTACATCATAACAGATCTGAAAGACAATCAAACTTAACTTTTTCGTAGATCACTTTCTTGTAAAAATGTGTTATTCACCTGGCTTTTGCCATTAATCTCATTTGCCAGCGATTTTTGTTTCATTTGATAGTGTGCATGTGTGTGTAGGTGATCTCTTCTTGTTACTCTAATTCTTCGAAGAGCAGTACACTTTAAATGGGGAAAGCAATTAACCTTGCTTATACAGCTTCTTAATTTCCTAATCAGCACAAAAAGTGAAGGAAATTACATTTTCTTAGTGGAAAACAAGTAATATCTGTTACCATCCATTTGAGAAACGAATAGTAAGCAAGAGCAGAATAAAAAGGCACTGGAGACACATTTTACAGATAGGAAATACATCACAGCTTTGCTGTTTTCACTGCAGTTGCTCAGTCAAGTGGCACTCGTTTCCCTTTTTTTTATTATTACTGCATATAGTTATATGTGTGAGTAGTGACTGGGGCTGGAGTCAGGGACTGAGGGACTCCAGTGTTGTCAGAACTACCGCTTGCTACAACAAATGAAGTTGCGACCCTGGTATTTTAGTTCACGTGTTGCTGTCTGTTGGGTCACTGCTGCTGCCGGCCTGGTGAAACAAGCCATCGTAGAGGCCAGGCTTTCTGCTTCAGCTTGGCATCATTTAATTCTCTGTAGTTGTTGCTGTCTTTAACTTTGCTGTTTAACCTTCATACCCAAAGAACTGTAGGCCCAACTGGGCTGTGAAGGAGTATACCGGGAGGTGGATATCAGGCAGTCCCTGTCCACCTTTTCTGAATTGCAGAGCCTACAAATAAGGGTCCACCATCATCTTTAGAAATAAGATTTTTCTATTGCATATAACGCTTTTGGAGAGCAAACAGATGTGAAAGCCTGTGTACCCACCTCCTGTGCCTGTCTGATGTAAATGAAGAAGGAGCCCACACATATGGGCTTTGAGATGCCTTCAGATGAGCTGCGGGCAAATGAGAAATGAGCCCTGCTTGCATTCCCCTGTGCCCTCCAGGAAGAAAGCCAACACCCAAAACCCAGTCTTAACTGCGATGACAAATTGCACTAAACTCTTCGCTCCCTCTATATCTTCAGCTGCTGGACAAATTTTGGGCAATGCAAGTTAAAGAGGTCCTTTCCTGCCAGGAAGAGGAAAGGAAGAAAATCAGAGGTGTTATGATGGAGACGGAGAGAGTGGGAAGGGAGAAATAGGGTGGATAAATGAATACTGAAAATTACCTTAATGGCTCCATCCAGAGTATTCCTTTTCTGGTCCCAATATCACATTTCAGTGCTATTTGAACTCTCCTGTAATTTTCAATTGTTTCCTGTGGCTAATTTGTGCTTTAGAAGCTGTCACTTCTTAAGGTTAAAGCAAGACCTTATGCAAAATCAGCACCATTGCAATTGCAGCCACGGTGAGATAAATAAATGGGGCTGGTACGTATAGGAGAGGTGATGACTCAAAATACATATAGCCCTGCTAATGGTAGCAAAAGGAAGTTAAATATGCTGACCCTAGTGATAAACTTGTCTCCATTTTCAGTGCACACACCACGCATGTTTTAATTGTCACAGAAGAATTGCCAGAGGCTCTGTGGAATGTGAATAAGCATCGCGACAGTATTGTCAAACCCAGGCTTTTACCATCATGAATCATTCACAGAAAAAAATTAAGAGATTTGATTAAAAGTCATGTGAATTTAAAGTCAAATAAACATGTTGAGCTGTGTTTATTTACCACTGGTTTACTACCTCTTTGAGCTGCATTTGGGTCCTATTTTTCAGCTGTTCTCTGTAAGGAGAAATTTACTTGAAAAGAAAGCTGAAATTTTCATTATTGCAAGGAGCTGAGACATACTGAGTTTTGCAAGGAAATCTTAACCTTTGGCAATACTGTGAGGAGTGCTTGCTCATGTATTATTGTCCCTTTATAAAGATGTCCTACAAATTAAAATGTGTGAGAAAGATGGCATATTATGTAGGTATAGTACACTTCTGAGAAGGATCTTAACGCTTCCGCAAATGTTTGCAGAACACAGTTGTAGTGATTGATGTGTACTGTGATGAAATAGGATTGTTTCAGGTGGTCAGAAATGTATAGTGCTGTGCAGCTTGTGTGAACTTGTGTACCTTCAGATTCCTTGGATGGTTTTGAACCTGACATTCTACAGTGGGTGGTTCTTTATTCTTCCAGTCCCTTCCTTTGCCTTCTGTGACTTGGATGGTGTGGCTAGAGGACTTGCCAGGGAAGACAGATGCAAAAACATTCATTGAGTTGCTCAGCCTCCTCCATATTCCAAGTAACCAGGTTTCCTGTTTGCTTCTAGAGAGGGATCACGTTTTCCTAGTTTTAGCACTTAGGTACCTATAGAAACTTCTTTTTGCCCTTGATGTCCCTAGCCAGATTTAATTCTTTCAGGGCTTTAGCTTTCCTAACCTGGCTGCTTGAACAGGTTTTCTGTATTCTTCTCAGGCTACCTGCCCTTGTTTCTACCCTCTGTAGGCTTCATTTTTGTGTTTGAGTTTATCCAGGAGTTCCTTGTTCATCCATGCAGGACTCCAGGCATTTTGGCCTGTTGTTTTCTTTGTTGCAGTGCATTGCTCCTGAACTTGGAGGAGGTGATTCTTGAATACTAACCAGCTTTCCTCTTCCCTCCAGGACATTATCCTGTGGTGCTTTACTAAGCAGGTACCTGAGGAGGCCAAAGTCTGTTCTCCTGAAGGCCAGGGCAGTGAGCTTGCTGTGCACCCTCCTTGCTGCCTTGAGGATCTTGAACTCCACCATTTCATGGTCACTGCAGCCAAGGCTGCCCTTGAACTTCCTGTTCCCCACCACCCACTTCTTGTTGGTGAGGACAAAGTCCAGAATGGCATCTCTCCTTGTTGGTTCCTCTGTCATTTGGAGGAGGAAGTTATCAACACATTCCAGGAAAGTCCTGGATTGCTTGTGCTCTGCTGTGTGGTCCTTTGAACCAGTATTTGGGTGGCTGAGGTCTCCCATCAGGACCTGGTCTTGCGAGTGTAAGACTGTTCCTCTCTGTCTATGGGGGATCCCATCCACTCAGTCTCCCTGGTTGAGTGGCCTGAAGCAGACCCCTGCTATAGGCTCATTGGTCCCTACTCTCCTTTTATTCCTGTCCCATAAACTCTTGGCTGACTTCTCATCCATCCCCAGGTGACAATCCCATTGACATAAAGTGCAACACCCCTTCCTTGCCTCTTCTGCCTGTCCTTCCTGAAGACACTCTGTCCTTCCATCCCAATACTCCAGTCGTAGGAGCCATCCCACCAAGTCTCCATGATGCCAATGAGATCATAGCCTTGCAGGAATATGCTCATCTTCAGTTCCTCTTGTTTATTCCCCATGCTATGTGTCTTGGAAAAGAGCCTATTTGTGGGCTGGAGTGGCTGGAATTCCTTTGATGTGTTTTACCATTGCTTCCCTCTTGGCTCATCTCTGCTAGACTGCAAGTCTGCTGCAGTGTGTCCACTGGCACTTCATCCTTCCAACCTTAGTATGTAATCCCACAACTTGTTGCAGGAAAGCCTGATGTTATCCCACTCCCCCTCCAAGCCCATTTAAAGCTCTGTCAATGCAGGGACCTTGTGAATGATCTATATTCCTCTTGTAAATCTGAAACTTAGTGTGATGCTGACGGTAACCAGCAGATGCTTAAAGAAAGGCTGGAGCATTCAGTAGCTTGATACTCACATACACAATTCAGTACAGTCTTTCTAAACTTCTGGACCATGTTTCCAAGACTCTTCCTTTTCTCTGTTCATTCTCCCCTCATCATCCCATGTGAAGTTGCAAAATGTGTGAGAAGCTTCACTTCTAGTTTTGTTATAATTTTTTGCTGATATTGCTTTGATCCTGGATTGAATGGGAAAACCAACAAGCAGCTGATAGCTTAAATCCCCCTTTTGACCATTAGAAAAGTACAAAAGCCTTCATTTCACCTATACAGGAGAGAAAAAACTACTACAGTCAGCTGGTCTGTATTCAGGTGTGCTCTTATCAAAGGCTTGATTAATCTGAAATTAATTAACTCAGTTAACACTTAAGAGTTATTTTGCAGCAAATCCTGTAGTACACCTAAAGAGTTCTATGTCATGTTGAATTATAGCCCAAACGGATGGTGGTTGAGGCTTGGTTGGAGCTGACAGTGGTTTCTTGCTGCCTCTGTCCCTCTTCCCAGGGGAGCGTTAAGTACCGCTGCAGGGATACCTGAGAATTTCAGGTGAATGCAAACTTACACACTGTTGGTGGTGTTGCTTGCTTTTAAAGGTTTGGTTTTTTAAAATTCCTTCTCAGAGTGTTGCATAAGATATAAAGGCATAAAAGGTAGTATGGTCTTAGGTTTTCAAGCAATATAGATGAAATGAATGTTAATATAAAGGAATATGCAATTGGGGCAGAGGTGCAAGTGCTCGTTTTAAACCTTTGTTTGGAAATAAGGACTTGGAAATAAATACCTTGTAGCTTTGTGCATATGGAGTGGCAGAGCTGAGGAGTTTCCTTCTGAGTTCACAGTCCAGAAAGAGGACATAGATGTGAGCAGGCTGAACCCTAAGTTGGTGAGTCCACTCACCCTAAGAACGTTCAGCGTTTCTCGAAATGCATCACATGTAGCAAACATAAACCTGAAAGCAAGAGCCAAAAGTCAGGGCTGCCACTTGATATTTTGAGAAACAAAAGCCTGCTTTCCTGAACTTTGTGAGACCTCTGACCTTACGAGCATTTGCAGCATAGGATGAACCTTTTTCTGGGCTAAATGTAGTCACAGGCAAAAGTTTAAAGACAATTCAGTTTTTGCATCTCGGAAACGTGTTCTGGACTTCTTAAAAGTGCTCATGAAATATCTACCCATAAATAACGTCTCTGTAGTGGTAATTTTGGTGAATGGCTAGGAGTAAAAGTGCATGTGGTTCCATTGAAGTGCCAGGGTGCAGACTGCTCCCATCCTGCTCCCCTGGTGTTACACTGTCAGTAAGATCTGCCTGACCTTCTATATAACAGGTTGTGTTGCTGCTACTTCAAAGTGATGGTGGAGCCATGTCCTGAGTACCTGACAGGGAAAAGGATTTGGAATATAGAGGTAAAGGTGGGAGGGGCAAAGCTTTTATTTTTTAGTAATGTTGCAAAATACACGTGTGTTTTGAGGACAACTCATGCCAAATGTGTTGCAGCAATTCTTTTGTTTAGTCATTCAAAATAGGAGTGGCAATATGGGTTGTTCTTAAAGGAAATTTTTTAACATTGAATTGCAGTTAATTTGCTTTTGTTGAGATTGCATGTTATCTTTTTCCTTGCTGGGCTTATTTCTTTTCCCTCTCAGTGAAATTCTGAAACTGTTGCATGGAATAAATTGTTTCAAGTAGCAGATACTGAGAACGGGGAATTAAATCCAGGGCTCCAGCTTCGCCGAATTGCTCTAAGGAGTTTAATTACTTCCTAACTTTTTCCCTTGTAAATAGTGAATTTAATCAATATTTGTTTAAAACATCACACTCAGTTTCTACTTAGTAAGCAACTTCTGCCAAAGGAGAAGATAAGTGCAGGAATCCTTGGATCACTGATTTGCTTAAACTAGTTTTGCAATGTGTGTTTTCAGGGGTGGGGAGAAAATTGCTTCAAGTAAAATGGTGTAAGTAAAACAGGGCATTTCTATCTGGCTTTTGCTAATGAACCCCCTCGTAAAAGACTGTGTCTGTACCCCAGCTGTCTAGAAAATGCTAGGTACCTGAGGAAGGCGGGCAGTTTTTTGCCATGTGAGAAGGGTAGTGCCCAGGTCTGTGCAGGTGCAAATACTCATGTTTGGAGGAAGGCAGTAATTAAGTGGATTTCTGAGAGGTTTGGCTTGTGCTGCTCTACATTTTACTTTGAATTCAGCCTATCTGCTCACTTACCAGAAGAACTGGTTTCTTTTTCTTTTTTACCCTCCCTGTAGACCGTTGACAGATGAACTCAAAAAATGCTCCATGTGCTGCTTGACATCAGCTGCTGAAGAACAGACTTGGGTAGATGTTGAGTTTGTCAGTGTATCTATAATGCTCTTTTATGAAGAACGCCTTGACAAATACTTCATTGCTCATATCTACGCTATGAAGCCTTAGTTTCCTTTGGCTTTCTCCTATTCTGTCAGTACCACTTTGAGTTGGATTTTTGGAAACAGCTTGCATGCAAATCAGGTTTGGGTGATGCTTGGCAGCAGTTCAGACTGTGTGGGCGTGTCAGGGGCAGCCCTATGGGTAGAAAGGTCAGTGAGCAGACCAACTTCCTTTTAAATCAGTGCAGGCTGCATCATCTTTGTGGTTCAAGTCCAAATCCCTTAGGTCAAGCATAGCCCTTAAATTTTTTACTGTGATGGTGTATCCCCATCTTGCATCAATAAATTTAACACTCTGTACCAAACAGTTCATAGATACGTGCTTTTGTTTCTCTCTTTGGCTGTACTTTACCTGGAGTTAATCCAAAGATTAAGTGAATTTTGTTCTGTGGGCCTCTTTCTGCATCTGATAATGCTGCTTGAGAGGCATTGTCTGACCACTAAGATAAATGGTTCCTCCACTCATTTGCTATCTAGTTTTTCTCCTGCAGAGCACCAGTTCACAAATGCACTATTGTTATCTCATTACATGAACTACAAAACCCTCTAGAGGTTTGTAGCATTACAGTGTGTTTGGTTGATACAGTGATGCCCCATGTTATTAAACAACTCTGGCGTTTCTCCATGCACATTGTGGATTTGTTAAGATTTGTGCATGAGCTTAAGCCTAAGGGGTTGAAGTCTTTGTAGAAGCAGGTTTAAGGGCAAGGTTATGCCAGACCGGCCGTGTGCAGACACAACCTGACAGGCTATCTCTGGCTTGCTGTACTCCAGCAGGAAGGAAAGTAGGGCTGGGAATGTTGGACCAGATTTACAATTAGAGTAAATGGTGCATAATACTGAGCTTCTCCTGTTGCCTCTGTTTTCACAGGAGGCTAGTGACTGGATAATGTTTTTTTGAGTAGGATAAAATGTTTATTTGTGTTTCTGATTATTATTTTTCAAATTTAGTGTTTGGACTCTTGTGGGGGGCAGATGAATACTTTAGCTCATTCTGCCCCAGCCCATCGAGACCATATAGAAAAAATCCTTGAATCTTACCATGCAGGAATATATAGATAGATTTTTTAAAAATAAATAATAGAAAGTTCACTGTGTAAATATTTTATTGACAATAATCCCTTCTCTGGGATAGTTAGCATAATTAATTTGTGTCTTCTCAAGTTTACACCCAAAAACCTTTTACTGCACCATAACTTCACCATACTGTTTTCTCTTTCTAACAGATTTAGCTTAAACAAAAATCAGAAAACAATCCTCCTCTCGTTCACTGTCTGGCTGAGGTTTGGCTTCAAGGAAGTGTAGCTGAGCTTGGATAGCTTTCCTCCATCTCTGTGTACCTTTTCAATATTACGTGGCACAAAAATCTCACTTTTAAAACTTTACAGAGGATGCTCTAGAAAAAGCATGTATAAATAATGGCCAGTGGTGTAGTTTGATGTATACTGGTATCCTCCTAAAATATAAATGGAAAACTTGATCACTGTTTAGAATGTATGATTTAAAATATTCATGAATCTTGTCACCCTTTGGAAAACAGACTTCTAATCTTATAAGTGACTATTCAGATTAGTCCTAGCTCGAGCAAAGTTTTAATTTCTAGGATGTCTACAAAGAAGCCACTTGACTGCATATTGACCTTGGGCTTTTTAGTCACCCCAGTTACAGAGCTGAGGAAAAGCTTTGGAAACTAAATGCTACATTTGAGAGAACAAATTGCAGGGATAGACTGGGGAGGATAGTAGAGTGGGACAATAAAATCTTGGCAGTGCAAGAAGATATATTTATCAGAAAAAAATGCAGCTTCCTTATAGACTGGTTCTGAACAATGTGGGGTTTTATTTAGTTGATCTGCTAAGATAGGAGGCAAAACAAAGGCCACTTTGTCATGCCCAAGTTTCAGAAATATCCCCGCATCACAATGGCATGCAGCACAGTTTTTCATATAACTTTTTGGCTCAAACTGGGTTTTGCCTAAGAACAAAAGTTGGCAAAAACAGCTGCTTTGCTCAGAGAAGAATAACTTCTGTTGATCAGAGATTTTTTGAGAGATTTTTAATTAGACCAGTGCTGTGAAGGCTGCCGAGCCTAGGAAGTTCAAAACAGATATGTAAAGTACTTTTCAATTCCTCATATTTTATCATCATTTCAAAGTCAGCAGGGAGCTGAGTCTCAAACTGATGCCGTGGTTTAACTCTGTATAGTTGTTTTTTTCCTGCCAAGTTTGAGTCACTGTGGCCTTCCAGCCCCTTCTTGAGAGATTAAAATGGTGAGAAACTGGAATACTTTCTCCAGTTCAGTGAGCAAATGTTTCTATTCAATCATGGATTCAGATTTCCCCATCTTTCCTGTAAGCGTGTGGGATGGATGAAACCATTATTTTTAATGCCACAGTGAATAACTGCAGAGATTGACTAGGATTGAGTGGCTGAGTCACTAACAGTCATCACAGAAAGCCATAGACTGTGGGTGGCTTTTAGGCTCTACTTGGGCTGAAAGCCTGGTCTAGATTCAATGTTTAAAAGCCATACAGGATGACACCTCAAGCAGGCAATAAAGAGTCTTTTAGGCATATCATTGGCAGACATGCTCCCAAAATGTATTAATGATCCCACTGCCTTGTATCTTGATGTCAGCCTCAGTGGTGGAGGCATGGGAGAAACACAAAAGAGAGGGAAAGGGCTGAGCAGAAGAGTACAACCCCTAGCTGCATAGGGAAGCACTGGACTCAGTTTCTGTCCAAGTCATTCAGGAGATGTAGCAGGTGTTTGCATAGGTAATTTATAGCCAGCATGTCCACCTGCATTAGATCCTGGGCAGGGGGATAAAAGAGCAAGCGGGACTGTTGTCTGGGGAACTTCTCTCCTGCACTGGGACCAGTTGAGTTGGTGTGGAAGTGGTTACATGCACTGAAGAAAGGTTTCTGTTTGAAAGGAGGGGGAAGCAGGCCAGGGGGTGCAGCTCTGTGTTGCATGTTCTCCTAAAACACGGTGATTCCCATGGGTGCTTTCCGGTATGACCTAGACCCAAGTGGCAACATGCTGGCAGTCTGTTGACTTGGCAGCATGCTTGCAAGTGTGCTCTTTCAGGAGTCTGCATTTACTTTTTGACCCTGCCCCCTGATTCCATATTTGAGGGTTTTGAGGGGGAAAGAGGTATCTGAACTGGAAACTTAGTTCTGTTTAAGAGATCAGTAGAGCATCTAGGCACCAGTTAAACCCATTTCAGCCCTGGAATTTCTGTTGGCTTGTGATTTATAGACACCCAAACGTTTTCAGGAGAGCAGTGGCCTGTTTTAGAAGTCCCATGCACATAGGATGCGATGCAATACTTATAGACTTGTTTCTAGTTGACTTTCAAGCTTATGGGCTCTCTGGACCCATGGGCATCATTGTTCAAAACTGCTGTCTTAAGACCTGTTCCGAGAGAGGAGGCAAAGCATTAGTGATGCACGAGCTGTCTCTCCACACAGGGACAAGTTCTAATTCCTTTTATACATAGAAATGTGCATATGTCTGAAGGGCCAAGGGTGGGGGAGAAACGTTTGCCTTTACAGCTGCTGGCAGCAAAGAAACACAGCAAGACTTGATTGAAAACGCCTATCATTGTTTTACTAACTGCATTTTTTTTTTCCTTTCTTGTTTGTAGGTCTCAAGACTCTGGATACTGGCTGTGGGATTTTTTTGTTATTATTACTATTATTTTTGATTGGTTTTTTTCCCCCCTTTTTGGATGTGAATTGAAGGTCAACAGTTCAAGTGCTGGAAGCAAGTGCAGGAGGACACTCACCTTGTTTTGTTTGAACCCTCGTTTGCTGGGATACTTTCAAGCCCTCCTTCACAGTCATGTGGTCATCACAGCTGCTGTTCTTCACAGTGCTCTTAACACCGTTAGCCCATGGTGAGTGAGAGAGAGTGCAAATTTACCTGTGGGAAGGGAAGAGAGAGTATAAAATAACAAGAATTTTGCCTATGTCTTTTACTTAACAGTGTGGTTTTTTTCCAGGATGTTGATTTGTCTCCCTACTTCCACCCCAGGTCTTTGAATTCCCACACTACATTATGACTGGTTAAGTCCTGAAACAAAGAACTCCGGTCACACAGTACAATTTCTGTTACCTAGTTTAGCTGCTACGTTAAGGCAGACGTTCTTCTTCATGGCCAAACCTGTTCTGTTGGCTGTGTGTCACTGGGATTGTCTCTCCTGGCCTTTGCATGGAAATGAATTTCCTTTCTGTGAATACTGCTCAGTAAGGGGCTGCAGGTTCCCCTTTAGCCACAGCTCCAGGGTGGGATTCTGACCTCTGTGGGAGACTGTGATTTCAAGCACTATATTGAATGTTTCCATCCCCTGTTAAAAGATAGAGGCTTCCATAATCTCAGTGCCCCTGAGCAAAGATAAACCAAAATGAGCCTAGTTGTCTTTGCTTGGCGTGTTCTGTAACCCACCCAACAGCATGGAGTCATTAGGTGTAGCACTGTGCTGCGCAGTTAGGCTGCATCTGAGACCTGAACACTGCTGTGCGGTGGGAATGTATGAGCTCTAACAGAAAAAATTGGTCTTCATATTTTCATGGCTAATAAAAAGTGGAATCTGACATGCTTAATTCTTTGGAGCAAGATTTTGAGGCCTGCGAATCCTGGTGTTACGGTTTTGGGGTGGTTTTTTTAATATAACAAACCCAAATGTAGGCCCCAGAAGTAAGTTGGCAAGCTTCAGAAGTGCTGAAGGGTTCAGGGGTTCCTGTTTGCAGCGATGGTTCCTAAATGCTTGGAGCACAGCTTTGGAAAATCTGGCTGCTTGATTTTCTTCATGCCTAAATAGAAGATGAGCTCTAGCAAGGCTCTCATTTTAATTACAGGTCAGTGGCAGCATGTTTGTAAATAATGTGACTCCCTGTATGTGGGCTGTGGGCCGCTGCTTTTGAAACAGTCATCAGACTTTTTGTGCTCTATGTGCACTGTTTATGTGCTAAGACACTACAGCAAAACTTTCCAGTGAGAAAGGAGGTTAAAAAATGGAATATGTGTAATTGGCTGAACGTATCTGTAGAGCACAATCTGTCTGCTCATATCACTTATAACACCTTTGGGCACAAAGGTTATCAGTACTATGGTTCTTCAAGCAAAACTCCTTGCTGACTTGAAAATTAGAATGAATATATGAACTGAGCTAACCAATTGGGGAGGAATGAAAGAGCTATTAGGAAAGGTGCTTTCCATTCTTCTCCAGGAAATTTAAATGGTAAATGTTTTTTAAATCTTTCTAATTAAACAATATTAACAGTTAAAGCAATTAACAATTTAAATATGCCTCCGGCGTTCTGTTTTAAATCCGCAATGCCACTGGAGCTGGAAAATGCAGCGTGACGGTCTCACTACATGAAAATGTCACGAGTATCCGAAGAGCCACATTATGCTACAGATGAGCAAACACTAGAGATGCAGAAAGCAGGTGCCGGGAAATACTTCTACCCTTTATGTTCTCCCAGAAAGTAAATGAGCAGGGTGGCTGCCATGTTTTTGGCAGCAATCGGAGCTGAATCTGAACACCATACCCCTGACTAAAACATGTTGTCGGATCCCTGTAAATTAGTGGTGGAAGTATGGTAGAGGCTCATAGCCACCTTTTGAATAGTGGAAAGGGAAGACCTTTGGTGTGAGCCAAAGGACTTGGTCTGGTTCTCCCTGTTTTGATCTCTAAACTTGGCTAGGATACAGCTGCCGTTTCAAAAATTTGGCTGTTGCCTTTTTGGAGGAAGCAGGTACTGAGTGTGTGTCTGGTTGTTCAAGGGTGGTACGTTCCTGATACAGAGTGAAGGGAGAAAACTGCCGTTTAGCTGTGTGGTGTGAGGTTTGGTAGCTGGCACTGGGCAGTCAAACCCTCCCAGTCTCTCCTGGGGACTGAAGGACATGCATGTAAAAAATCAGAGCTGTATCAAAGATCAGAATAAATAGTCTAATGGGGCTTCCAAGGCCTTGAAATCAGAGTTTGATTATCTGATGGCTTTCGTTGCTTTCTCTAGTTGCCCTCCCTGTAAGCACTTGCAGAAGTCATTAAAGTGAATGTCAAGTTGGTATCAATGCAAAGGATCCTCCTAGCCTGGAAACAGTACATGTGTGTTTAAACGCATGCTACAGCCTCACCTTGAGTATAAAAATAGTCCTGTTAAGCCCTGCTTCCCCTGTCCCACCCCCTCCCTTTTAATAATTCCCTTTCATTGTGTACAGAAAGCTTTCATGTTTTATGTTTAACTGGACTCAAGCACCCGAGTTCCTGTTTCACAGGCTGGAATAACTCCTCTCCTGTAGTGATTGCTGGAGTTGATCCCAAATACTTTTACAGACTGACCTCGCTGCATCTCATTTGCTTTTTGAGTTTCCTGACACAGCCTCTTCAGCTATAGCTGTAGCTACATTATAGACATATTTCTTAGGCCAGTGATCATATAAATTTGTTGGTTTTGTTTTGTTCTATTGGCTTGGGGTTTTTTGTTTTAGCTATCTCATTTCTTGAACTATGTTATGTGTCTTAGGTTTTGATGACAGGTGTGGAGTCAAAGGGTGTATGACTTCAGTGATCTGCAAGATGAAAAGTAATCTTCCAGGATACTGCCCTGGTACAATGTCATCTTGTTGATAAGCTGTAGAAATAATGAAAGAGGAAAAAGTCATGAATCCTTGCAGTTTCTCAGTGATAATGTTAATCTGCTGTATCCTAAATGCTCAGGTATTGTACTGTCTAGTTTTGCTTGGACTGCTCTGAATCATAGCTTGCAAAAATCTGAAACCATGTGAAATGCTTGTTATGAGCGGATTTGAGTAGTGAATGCTTTCTTTACTGTTGCCCTTCACTTGGATGGAAGTAGTTTACAGCTTGCATAGACAACAAAATTTGGACCAGTGTGGAAGCCCCCAGAAAACTATCTCTTCTAAGCTCTATTAAAGCCTGTAAATCCATCAGTTGGCTAAAACTAAACCTGTTATAAAAAATTAGAGAATTAGCCAAGATAGAAAGCAACAATACCCAGGAATTAAAAAAACACAAGCCATTGTCAGCAACAATGAAAGCAGAGGCTTTATCATCCTTTGGAAGCACTCTGCTATGGACAGGGCTTTTGCTCCCCGCCTTGGTTTTGCCCTTGTTTGGAAGCTTTTTCCAAAGCATCCAAATGCCTGGACCCCCAAGAAAGTGCTCCTTGCTTATGTCCCCTCACGTACACCTGAGCAAACAGATCCTCTTTGTCTGTAAAGGGTGGATTTCTCAGAGTTGTTTTTGAGAATGAGCAGCTGTTCTCATCTTCCTCAGCCTTCCTCCCCTTGACCCCAAACAAAGCAGATTTCTCTTTACCCACAAATGACCGCTGTCAAAGTTCACCCAAACTGAGATGGACGTGACAGGCAGCAGCTCAGTTTGCAAGCCTGGAGAGATGTACACCTGCTCTGTCACATTGCTGTCATGCTCATGTGTGGCTGAGAGTTGAGACTTAAAACTTCCAGACTGCTGGACAAAAATAATAATAGAAATGAAATGATTCAGAACTGCATGCTGTATGCTGTTAAGAGCAGGGTAGGAAGAACTCCATAGTGATCGCTGTGGGGTAAAACATTGCATGTCTCCAAACAAGTGACTTATTTTAGACCTTGGAAAAAAGCTGAAGGGCCGATGTTTGCAAAGACCTTTACCATCCTATCAGATTATTATTTATTTGAATTTGTTTGTTTAGGGATTGTATTATGTGCCTACTTTCACGATGAGCAGGGAAGAATGCTTTTATTGTTGTTACTCTAATGCTTTAACAGTCTAAAGAATGGACAACCACTTACTGTTACTCAGGTGAAAGTAGCAATGCATATTACCCAGCTTCTGTTTGAGTGCATTACAAATGCAGTAAAATCAACAAGCATGGCGATCTGCCTGTTTGCTCTGATGCTAAGGTCCTGCCCTGCAGTTGTGTTGTGGGGGTGAGCTGTCAGCATCCTGGTTCTTGTTTGGGCAAAGTTTGGTGTAAGCCATGGGGGTTGGTCCCACCTTGGTCTTGCAGCTGCTTGAGGGTATTTTTTGCATGGTTTAACCCTACTTTTGTTAATGAGTTGCAGGCTGTTTCCTCCTGATGTTCCATGTGGTTAGTCATTGCTGTGATTATGTAGCTTTCTTAATCTTTTTCTCCATTTTCCATTTGATTTTTTTTTTTTTTTTTTTTTTTTTTTGTTTAGAACCACATGCCTGCCTAAAGACTGAAGCCAGCACAAGTTAGGCAATAAAACCATAACTTAGGTGAAACTGCAGGAGGAACAGTAGGTGCATGCTATTAGTTTTGCTGTTACAGCTAGGACCACCTAGATGGGACACGTATGATCCTAGAGCAAGTTGAAGGTGCAGGACAGGTTTTGTAAATAACTTTGGAGATGAAGCTAAGTTTAAGCTGAAATGGGTTCTGGTTTAGACAAAGCCTGACAAGTCCCAGAGCCTGGTATTGTTACAAACCTTAAGGCCTGCTATTGACACTGGACAGCACCAAACTGGTGGGGCTGCAGTTGCTGCTGGCCCAACACTGAACTTCCAAAGAACAAGTTGCTTCCAAGGATGTATTTATGCAGAGTTGTGGTGTTGCTGTGAAGTGACCTTCCTGCATTTAGGGACACATGCCATCTTGTCTCTCTGTATGAGAATTAGTTCAGGATGGGGCTGAACTAATTCATTTTTTGTAGGGTAGAAAATGAATTTTCAAGTCCTTTCAAGTCATTGCAGCTGCAAGGTAGAGAGCCTCATCTGCTGTCTTGTTCTGACCCTCTGTGCTTCTGTGTCATTTTCCTGATGTTTCTGGGAGACAACTGTGGTGAGGGAGGGCTGCATCTTTGTGAAAAGATGGTGCTCGAAGGTCAAGCTGATCTCTCTAGGCATTAGCAGGTCCAGATGCCAAGCCAGTTTCTGTGGGAACAGTGGAAATATTTATTACTGAACAGCACTGGTAGTTGCCTGGTGACAAGGATTCTGTTAAAGCAAGCAGCATTATCTTTCTTGGGGGAATATATGATGCTAGGAAGCTGGTCCTTGGTGACAGAGTGCTGTTTAATGTGAGCTGAACATTTGCCTCTACTATTTTAATACAGTGGAAATACTGTCACTGCTTAAAATACATACTGTATTTCTCTTATACTTGTACAAGTGTTATGTTAGCTAGTGAATGGTGGATAATTGCCTTTTACTACAATACTCTTTATATAGTCAAAATGAAATACAAGAGACATGTTTTATTAGTTGTGAAATAGCCAAGTTGACTTCCAGGCTTCTGCCTAACTTCATTGTTTTAAAAGATTAATCGTCCTTGAAATATTTATAGTATTTGCTATTCTTGGTAATTTGTATTACCTGCAGCCGTGCCACCTTTTCCATAGTGGAACAAGTGATGGAGGAAGGCTTTTCCTGGTGAAAGGGGGTGGCTGTTCTATGTATATACTACAGTGCTTTCATTAGCAGCAATGTACTAAAATCAGGAGTATTAAGTTCCCCATCTGATGACTGACCAATCTATAAGCTGATAGAGGGTGAAATTCAACCTTGCAAAGACTCTATACATCATTTAATTCTCACTTAAGCCATTAAGCAGTGCAAAGGTCTGTGTGGAGACCCACTTCTTTCATGTCTAAATTTCACACTAAATAAGGAAGGAGATTTCAAAGGGGTTTTCTGATAACATTGGGGTTTTTTTTTTTCCTGTGTCTGGCAAGAGTGCCTGCTCATAGCATCTTCCTGCAGTATGGAAGGAAACAAGATCTTGTACTATTTTCACTTGCCATTAGTACCAAAGCACACTTTCCATGGAATGTGCAGCCCTTAGCTAGCAGCACGGCTCTAGTTGTGATTAAAGCTTGAACTGTAGAAGGCAGCTAGTGACTAGGGCCCAAGTTAACACATGGAAGTTATCCTTTCCTATAGGCTTCTTAACACACACGGCAGTGGGGCATGTGGGTTTCTTTCTGAGCTACAGCAGTAGAAAATATGCTTGCTCTCACAGCAGTAGGAAAGGGGGAATTGTGTTGCCCTGCAGGCCTGTAACCTCCAGTGCTTGTTTTGTTACCATTTCCTGGCGAGTCTGGTTTTTAGTCTAGTGACCAACTCTGTGCTGGTTTGTTGGGGGGTTTTTTGGTAGCATTAAGCAAGCCATAAGTTGTGACAGCATGTGAATTACAGTGTCGTAATTCACGCCTAGCACATTCAGGCGCAAAGATGAAGGCCAAATGGCTTCTGTGCAGCTAAGTGTGAATTATTGTACCATTATTTAATTCCCATTCTATTTTACTGTGATTATAAAAACGTTTTTGTCAGTGAAATTCTTTGGAAAAAAATTACCTATTAACAAACAGAATTGAAAACAATGCAGATCTTGTCGCAAAGAGGGGTAAGTAGCTTTGGGAGATAGTTTTGTTGAATCCTGAAAATTTTTCTTTGTGCAGTCATTAACCCTATGTAATGAATGAGCACAGATACCTGCGCTCTAGAAAAACTGACCTAACTTTAACTATTCATTTCATATCAGCTGCCAAGCAGTTGCTAAGTAGGATGACTAGGATCATTTGTTCCTGATCTGGTGGTCTTGATTTGACCTGGAAACCTTAGCTCGCAACCAGTCTCTTTTTTCCATCTAATCTTTTCCAGTTCATTCTATGCAAATGCACATATCAGACACCCTTATAGCTGGTATGTTTGGTTTTGGTCCTTGTGAATGCTGAGTGAATAGAGAAGGCAGGTTGTTGCAGCAGTGTGAAAGAGCGCCAGAGGGACCAAGCTGCATGCCTGCTTTATTGTGTGCTGGGAAAAAATAAGCCAACCTGGAAAGTGTCTTGGGTGGTACTGGAGAGGTGCCAGGAGTGCCTTAAAAATCATTCTCGATATTTCTTTTTACAAACTTCTAAAGCTTTTTGTTCAAGACAAAGGGCAAAGCTTGTGCAGTTAAGGTTGCTTAAGGGTTACCAGTATGAAAACTTATTCCCAGTGAATTGTTTTTAAAGAAATTAATGAAGAGCAGCCATGTACTTGGCACATTGCTCATTTAGATGACAGGATCTCTGTGGCAGTGCCTGGCTGTCTCCTTGGATTCAGGAGGATGTTTAGTTTATTCATCCACACTGATCCTGGTGTGTCTCTCTTGCAGTAGTCCCTGGCTAGCAAGCACTGTTAGCCAGCCCTGTTCCCAACTGGTCCTTGTCATAACTAAGCACAGAATAAATAAATGATAGCTTTTAAAAGTAGGCTCTACCAAGGGACTTTTTCTCTGAATTTACTCATGCTCTCAGCAACTTTTGGCTGATCAGGATATTGATGCGGCCAGAGCTGTTTCACTTTCGGTGGATAGCTGGGTTTTAGGAATATTATAGTGGCTTAATGAAAAAACATGATAATTTTCCATGTAAGCAGCAAGTCTCTATGGTATGATTACTGTGGTTTGACTTTAGATATGAATGCTTCTTAAAAAAACCCAACAAACAAAAAACCTGCTTGGTTTCTCCAATTCAACACATCAGAAGAATGTTGTTATACTTTGTTTTGGAGTTGTTAATCCCAAGCAGCCAGGACTGAAAAATCTATGGCACCCCTTAGCCAATACCCAGAGGTACTGTGGAATACCAGCAATATTTTCACATCTGCAGTTGTCTCTGCATTTGAGAAGACAGATTGTCCCTTCTCTTCTTAGATATACAAGACACTCCAGAGGGACTGGTGTGGGGCAAGCTGAGGTTGAATGAGGCTGGCATAGTAGAGATAACAGGATCAGAAGTAGGCATCTTCACTTTTATTCTCCCAGCAAATAAGGGATATGATTGCCTCCCCTTTCCTTGTTTGCTTTCACCTTTCACATTATTACTTGAAGGGGAAAATTAAGATCTACTTGGCTAATTGTTATTCCTTACCTAATACGTTGTTAATGCTAAACTTCCATATAAAGCTTTTATGTGGTGAAGATGGGAGGAAGCTACCAGGGTTGGAGAGAACCTGCTGTTCTGGGCTGTGTTAAAGGCGTTTGATGGATGAGATGCTGCATCTTTTTCACAATACATGGAGAAGTGCAGGACCTGAAGACAGCTGCACAGCTGTGTAGCGCTAGGGCAGAGCTATCCTTTCCAGCAGTGCAGGTGGGGAGCCATGGCCAGGTTTTGAAAGCACAAAAGCTTGATGTGCCCATCCTTCCCATGCAGCTGTAAGACCTCTTTTCTGGATGTATGTTCACAAGTGGGATGTCATTCCTAGTTCTTTTTGTAATAACTTCAGCTAAGCTTAAACTATTGGAGTTGGGGGTGGAGGGGAACAACAGATTTACTTCTGACAGTTGTCTTGCCCTAGTTCTCTCATCCATATAAGCTGGGCAGCACGTTGAAGTAATTTAACCTAAAATGAGAAAAGAGAGAGGGAATGAATTATGGCCACTTTCATTTTTGCACCATCTCCTCAGTTGGTGCTAGGCTTCCACAAGATCTGGGTAAATCTGCTGTTTTCCTCTCTTATGAAGAGCACCCTTCACCCAAGAAGAACAGCAAATGAAACATCCATTTTATCAACTACACAGTCATGTTAAATGAATCCTAGACCCATCTCTTATTTATTACTCCACAGTATATTCACTGTTCGGTGCGGGGCAGCTGCCCCAGATATCCCTCCTAGTGCCTGGCAGGACCATCTTTGCTCTCGCATGAAGTTGGTCCAACCTGTGGCACACTCAATGGGTTTTTTTAGCCAACGCCACACAGATGATGCAATCTGCCCATTGCAGAGAGCATAGGACTGGGCTGGTGGTTTTTTAGTTATGGGGCAGTATTGAATGCATACCGTAAACTCAAATATTGATAATCAGAGCATTTCCTTAGATATTTCCTTGTGTTTTGCCATGTTGGGCTGCTTTCTGCAGTGCCTGATAGTGTTGGGTACCTTGACACGCATCCTGAGGTGGGAGTTTGTTTCTCCTAAGATTCATGGATGTTAAACATTCTCCCCAGTCAGTTTCTGCATTAGAGGGGACAGAGGAAGAGGTAAGGGCTAGAAATACGTAATTTGAATATCGTCATTCCCTCCTATGCTGTAATCTGTAGGATGGATTTTAAAAGCTTAGTCAAATTGTTGGTTGTTCTTTAATCGCCAGAATGTGGAGCTGTAAATAAATGGCATTTTAATACTGAGTTTTTAAAGTCTGGTCCAAATCCCATGGCAAGTTGCTGATTCCTTGTTAAATGCCCTTGGAATCTTCTCTGCCCAGAGACATAGTTCTGGGGAAGGCTGTAGTGTAACATGGAAGAGTTTCATACCCTGGTCTTGTCTTTGAATCATCTTCTCTCAAATTTTAGTGATTGCAGGGAATTGACTAGGCTGTGGGCTG
Source organism: Zapornia atra (assembly GCA_013400835.1). NCBI lineage: Eukaryota > Metazoa > Chordata > Aves > Gruiformes > Rallidae > Zapornia > Zapornia atra. The sequence goes on along the minus strand of VZTU01032991.1, from coordinate 408,506 downwards.
CTCCCCTGCCCCAAATGCTGCAGCACTGTACTTGATCCTTATTCTCTTAGGAGGCTGTTCCCCTTCAAGCTCTTCTAGGAGCAATTAACAGTCAGTGCTGCTGACTTAACTAAGGATCTTTTTCCCCCTCTGCAGTTTTTGTTGCTGAAGGTCTGTCACCAGTTCTCCAATTTTTAATTCACAATGTTTTGTTTCTTTTACTGAAATGCTGGAGGCCACAGTAAGGGTTGATTTCGTATCCAGAGCGCAGATGACGAAGAAAATTAGCTTTGGTATGTCAGTCTTGTGTAATACTACTGTAGCAGGGTGGAGTAGATGTGAATGTCAGGTTCATAAGCAAGGCAGTTAGATTGGCTGTGCTTGTTGTGTGGAGTTGGAGTGGAGCTGGGAGCTCCTTTGCAGTTCAAGGTGTGGATGAACATACACTTGTGGCAGTGTCTCTGCAGGCAGGGAAACCTGGGTGGTGCTCCACAGAGCCAGGGGCTGATAGTAACCTTGCCAGCTGCTGCTTGCCATGCATGTCTCTAAATGCATCATCTCCCTTCTAATACATCTGCCCCTCTGCTGGAGGGGAGCATTTGGCACTGGTGCTGACGGGCTTTTCTGCAAGCAGGTATCCCCTTTATTCGTCCTGTGGAGGTATGGCTCTTGGACAAGTCCTTTTTATCATTTGAAACAATGTTTTGCCAGCATCACTGCTCACTCCTGTGTGCATGCAATTTGTATCCTTAAGGAAGAACGCCTACTTGGAGTGCTTGTAGGACCCATTGCAGGTCAATGGGTTTGTGTGTGTGTCTGTATATATATCTATCTGCACGCATATGTGCTTTAAATATAATTTTCACACTGTATATATAAATAAACCCATAGAGAACTGGTCTATCTAAACTTGGAATAATGCAAGGAACTTTTAACATGTCTTCATTTGATGTGACTTCAAATTGGCCTGTAATCACAATTCATAATCTTATAGGCATATACAATTAAAAATCTTGCTATTAGATATTACTCAGGGGGAATTCTGACGACTAAGAAATGTAATAATGTTTAGTTGATTTTCTTAATTTGATTGGGAAAAAAAATATAATTTGACCTCTTGGTCAGATGCCAAATACATAATGAATTTGTATCATCATCAGACACCTCAGAGTCTCAGAGCCCTGCTGACAAAAGTGCTCAGAAGTCATGTGTTCCAGTATCAGACAGTCATTGGCGGGGGAGGGGGAAGTACTTGCTCACCTTTATGCTTGTCTGACAAAACAGATCTGGATGTAAATGTTGGGATCTGATGCTCCCTTATTTGTGAGAAGCTATTTTGGCGTGTCCTTAGCATTCCTATCTCTCTGGTCACAAAGCAGTTGCTGGAAGGAATCGCAAGCATGTCCTTGCATCTTGACAGCTACAATCCTTGTTTCAGACTTGTTCTTGAATTCACAGGAGCCTTAGATTAAAGCGATGGAAGACAATAAGATGGAGGAGATGAGGCACAAAATGTATGCTCTGTTTAGTGTCCTTGGGGAACTGAATTCAAAATGGGGGGTGGGGGTGGGAATCCTATTCAGTAGAAACCAGATGGTTTAGATGACTTGCTGTATGCCGTGATATGTAGCGCTGGTGCCAAAAACTTGCCAGCAGGCCCCAGAAGGTGGGACTGCTCTATTTCGATGCCTAGCTTGATGTAGATTCACATTTTGTCCTTTGCATTCTTTGCTTTGGTAATGCTGCCTGTCCCTCATTCACCTATATGATATTAGAGCTCTTCCTGCCTTTCTTTCGCTAGGGTGTTGAATTGTGGTCTTTTCCTCTCTTACCAGCCAGGAGTTCTTACACAGTAACTTCATTATTTAGGGCCTGCACTGATTGGCCTCATGTCTTGAGGCTACTACACAGGCCTTCAGTTGTAGAACATTGGGTGACAACCATGTTTCTTGGGACTCTAGTCCTTGCACAGATGCAGCCTTGTTCTTTTTGAATAGTAAATATATTAGACATGTGAAATTCTGCAGCTCTTGGGGGTGCTGATGTGTTGAATTTCATTATCTCTTCTTGGTCAATTGGCAAAATGCAATCACGAATAACTTTTGAGGAGTGCTGGCATATCCTGTATTTACTCTGGAACACTGTTATGGTGAGGAGCTTAAAGAAGGACAAGCTTATGGCACAGAAAAGTTGACGTAAGAAGAGCAGATCAGTCTGTCTAGTACTCATGAAAATGCAGTGCATTACAAAGGGTAAACTTTGAAATCAGTGGGAGCTGTGAGCTACAAACCTGTGTGAGAGTTACTCGCAACCGGTTTAGGTACCAATACCATTTTAGTACACTCCACTGCAGTGTGGGATTTTTTTGATGGTTTACACTTGGATATGGCAATCTGAATGTCTTATGCAGGTGGTAACTGCAGAGCTGCCAAATGTTCCATGTTTTTATAAATGTATCCATTCATGGTTGTACAGTAATAATGCTTAAACCACTACAGCTTTGTGTGTGAAGCCAATTATACGTATAAGATTCATAGTAGCCAGATATATTACCTGGAAAGTAATGGGAATGCTAGTTAAAGCTGTAGGAAGAGTTATAGTAAAGAGATTTTTTTTCTGGGGAAGCCTGGGAGAATGTTTATTTATAAAGCTGAATATGTGGCTTTGACAACATTTAAAAAAAAAAAAAAATCTGTTTTTACTTGGAGTTTGCTATGATGTCTCAGGTGAGTTGCAAGTCCCAGGGCTTCATGTGTGTGCCTTTCTCTCCTAGTCAGGCTTCTTGTCTGAAATGCATTTCCTGGGGTGATGCACCATTCCTCATCAGGTTGAGAGGAGGTTCCAGACTTGATAATTTAAATTAAGCTGTGCAAAACAAAGACTATGTATACAGACACAAGTTCCTCAGTTCTTGAGCGGAGAGGTTGATTACGTTCTGCTTTTATTAGATTATAGAGTTCAAAGCAAAGTTTAAGAGAAAGTGATGCAAAGAACGTGAATGAACTGTGAAGCTATGTACAAAGCCAGTAAAATGATTGTAAAAAATTACTACTGTATAGTAAAGGACCTTTGTCATTATAAAGATCCTTAACTAACTTATAAGTGTTATAATCAACTTTTTTTTCCCCCTCCCTCGCCTTCATTCCACTCCTGCTTCCCAAACAAGGAGTGAAGAACCCCAGCCCCCCTTTAAAATACCAAACCCAGCAGATCATCTTGTCTCTGAAGAATTTGCACTGTTCTTCAGAGACTGTCTCCAGGGTAACGCTGTTTGCGAGGTCCTCAAGGGGATGTTGCCCTTCAGGCTTTGTTCTGGGAAACAAAGCTTTAGCTCTATGCCCTCAAATGCATTGCATTATAATGCTTCGAATGTATCTGAACACTCACTTGAACCCTGCAGAACGCAAGAGACTGTGGTGCCAAAGTGGGCCAGGATTGAATAGGTGTCAACAGGATGTCTTGCTAGCAAATGTAACCGCTTATGTATTAAAATAGATGTCCAGTGAAGCAAGATACTGGCTTGAATCCAGAGGTATCTGGATCAAAAGCACAGTCTTTGTTTCAAGAACCGTGCTGTTCCTCTGTTCATATTGTTTCTCACTGAGTATTAATTGATGGCCAGTTAACTAATTGACATGCTTTCAAATAGAGGGCTGCAGTAAATTATTACTTGACTGGTTATGTGTCAACTGAGATTGTTGGCATACCACATGGAAGGGAGAAGGAGGGAACGTAAGAAACCATCCTAAGTCTTTGCCTGCACCTTCAGGGCAGGTCATAAATTGACATCAGGAAACTCCTGTCCTGATGTACCTGTGTCCACTGAAGAGACTTTAAAAGTTAAGAACTCTTGCCTGTCCTTGTACTTCTAGGAAACAGTCTGAAGAGCTTTCTCTGGTGTTTCTTTGGGAAGATACAAGTAAAACCAAATTTATCATTCTGAAAAAAATGGTTTGTTTCATGGGCAAAGGAAATAATGGGAGACTGATTTCTATGTTGGATTCTATCCTTCACTGAGGAAGCTAGTAGGGTCAGTCTCCACTGCTGGGCTTCTCGCTTCCATGAAATTGGCAGAAATTGAATTATTTATGTTCTCTGTCCTTTTTGCCAGACAGGGTTCCAAACTGACAACAGGCTAAAAGTGGCTAGGGGTTAGTGGTTACTGTCCAGCAGACGCGGTCTGCAAGTGCTTATTAGCTTCAGTGCCCTCAGAGAATGAGCCAAAACAAGCAAAAAAACCAGCCCTTCTGGTAGGCAGTTGGTTCATTGCTGCCTGCTGCTTCCTTGTGTGGATGGCATCTGTTGGCCCAACTTTTTTCCCTTCTCTGTATTATCAAGGTTGATTAGAACTGTAGGGCTGTGTCATAGTAGTCTTTGGCCTTGAATGTCAGAAGCCCATCATTAAGGGAAATGTGGGCTGTCATGTAACCATGCAGGTTCAGTCTAGCACGGCAGAGGCCTCGTATAGCACTGTGCTTCACGTGGCCATTAGAGCATCCATTGTTTTAGAGGAGGAGCTGCTGATTGCATATAATCTGTCATCAGTACTCATGGCTGAGCCAAGCAAGGATGCGTGGAAGGAAGCCTTTTCATGGAGGTGGGGGTCTATGAGTCAAATGCTGCACTGCCATTAAATTATGTAACGTTGCTGTTGAAATGAAACCCTATAGGGTGCTATTACTGATAGGGCTTCATTTTCACAAAGTTTCTGGACTTGACACCAGTTTCCTTAATTTGACACATCTTTGTTCAAACAGAATATCAAAATGGCACTTAAATTACACTGTGAATGAAGAGCTTAATAATAACTATGCAATGTAATGTGTTTAAATTAAAGCACAGTGTTGTTTCAGTCTGGGGTTTCAGATTTAACTTTCAAATGCTTTTCATCTCTGTATTGCAAATTTGACAGATGCCTTTTAGTGGTAGAAGGTTTTAAAGACTATTTTCATTTACCTGACCTAAGGGACACAGAGTTTATTTGTGTTTGCAGCATGGGGAATTAACAGTAAACTGATACTTCAGTTCTTGTGATTTAAAAAAAAGATTCTCCCAGACTTTGATTTTATTTTTTTTTAGTTCCGTAATGTATTTATATAGAGACTTTTTTTTTTAATGATGGGTTTTTTGGTTGTTTTGTTTTTCCAGACAAAGAAATCCCATTTTCTGTTCAGGAGATTGTATGGAAATTTACACAGACAATTAGCAGCACTCAAGAAGAGTAATCATAAAATAGAATAATGTTTCTTGAGACTGCTTTTGTATTCCTTTTGGATCATAACTTGAATGCCTTAAGTTTCATGTGCGTGGAATGTATCAGCGTTGATTTGCAATGCAGACGCCCGGTCTGCTGTGTACCTTATGGATATGTTCGGTACTATTAGTATTTGTATCCTGTGCTATTTTTATTCTGCTGCTACTACAAGCTTATATCTTAAAGGCCAGCAATGAAAAATTGGGAAATATTAAAACTCAAGTGTCCTTAGCATGGCATCTGACTAACTGGCCCTCGCTGCTGAGGTGCTATAACTTTATCGTGCTTGCATTCTAAACCTTAAGAACCAAAGGCTGCTTGCTGGATAATTGTAGAGTATCTAGCACATCATCTTTGCAGACTAGGTACTATCAAGTACACTTCATTTTTCGTTTCATTTAATCTTCCTTGTGCCAACATCTATTCCTCTCTGTCATTTGTTGCTATTTCCATCTGCTTTGTGGTAGTGGTGCGATCAACTGTTTTATCTTCCCTGCAAATATTTCTCCATTAGATTTTTATGGATGCTGTGATTTCCAATTGACGGCTACACATGAGGCATCTGCATTAATGTGTCTGAAATGTGGGCAGCTTTCCTTTTTTGGCAACAATGTAGTATTCTTACATGACATGTACTGAAGCCTCAAAGCTGGTGCTTGTGAGCATATTTTAATAAGAGAAAAGCACAAGTTAGAGTGAAGACTTGGAGGAGGAAATAGGCATTTGTGTGCTTTAATGCTCCTAACACAGAATAGGTTTTCTTAACTGGTTTCAGCTAAAGTCTCTCCCACTGGTCATGTATCTGTGAGAGGGAAGAAAAGAATTGTCACAGTAATGTTGTAAATCTGCCTGTGGGCACCATGCTTCACCACGTACTGGATGGAGATCAATCTCTGAATATGTCATGGTGGGCTTCATGTAGGACCCTTCTTGGTACTTTCTCCTTGGGGGATCTGCAGGTAGGGGAGAAGGCAAAGAACAGCTATAAAACTCTCATGCCTTGGCAATCTCTCCCCCTTTTTTCCGGGGCTCAGAGGGTTCATTCGTTTGTTGATTAATCCATTTATTTTCAGCATAGGCTGCCTACTTTCTCTGACTGGTCTCGGATGATGATAAATTGAGGAGGCGGTCCTTCTCAGAAATAACACTCTTTTTGGCGTCATTCCTTTCACTAGGTGATATTTCTCTGCCTAGTGAATAGTGTTGTTAGAGTAGTATCTAAAGAGGAGCAACAGCTGGTCTTTGTGTGCATCACTAGAGATGGGAGAGGCATACGGTATCAGGGATACTCTTCCCCAGGGGATTGAGATAAAAATGACTAAACCCAACCTTGTTCATTGCATTGTAGTGCTCACTGAAGCTTAAGCTATCCCCTGATCCCTTCCCACCTCTGTGGGGAATAGTCTTTGGGTATGTCCAAGAAAATAATCCAAGTAAAATATTTGGTTTAAATAAATTCTGCCCTTAATGGCTTTTATTAAGTATTTTTCTAGTTTTGGATCAACTGGTTTAATAGCAATGTAACATCATCAGAAACAGTGTTACATGGATAGATCCCTACTAAGGTGTAAATAATTTCTGAAACTCATGTTAGAGATACTCAAATGCTGAAAACTTTAACAGAGGGAATAATTCACTTATGATTTAAAAGAAAAAAAAAATCCTATTTTGAGGTTTGACATTTTTTCTGCTGCAGCATGATTTTTCCCATCAGAGCCAGCTGTTGGCTGAGTTTTGGTAGAGACATATTCAATATGTTCTTGTTAAAAAAAAACCCAAAGCTGTATCATTGTGAGGGCTGCTGGAAACCTCTTATGTTTCATTTGCTCTTAGTAGATGGAAAAAAACAAATTCACGTGAAAAAGGTGATTTTTATGCATAATGGCCAGGTCAGAAATTTGAGCAATATAAGAAGAAAAATAGTTACTACTTTTAAATCCTTTAGGGGTGGGAGTGTCAGTTATCTAAGGGGAAAACTTCTAATTTTGAGGAAAACTCTTGACTAAAATGAGCTCAGATTAAACCGTATTTCATCATTTCCAAATGAAATTTTTTTCTCTTTTAATTTAAAAGAAAAGTTACAGTTGAACATTCTCCTAGATTATGTCAAAATAAACTTCCAGGAGGTACTTGATGACTTTAGAAATGCTTTTTGATGACTGGATTGTTTAAATGTTGGGGTTTTTTAGTTATTTTCTAGACAGGAAAAACTCATGTCCTGCATCACTGAAATTGGCATCATTGTCTTGTATCTTGTGATATCTTGAGGCATGCCTTATGAGATACAGCATTTTTCTTAAGACCTACAGTTCAGAAATAAGTGATCAGCTTAGGCTTTTGACTTCTGTTTTTAAATAAATAAATAAAACCAATCACAAAGCAGAACTGCCCTTGATCTAGTGCAGGGAGCCTTTTGAAGAGATGAGTTGAAGTTACTGCCTCCCTTAGACAAATAAGAACTTGACTTAGGTGACTACAAATGTATGTGTCTATGAAGTTCTCTCTCATGGTAAGCTGTGTTTTGCTTTCCTGTTTGTTTCTTGAGACACGTGCTGCTCTTTAACTTAATAAAAATCGGGGTTGTGTGGTGATCATCAGAGAGAGGCTTGCTTCTCTGGAGGCATTGTCTGCATCTCTTTTCAACCAAGTCACATGAGTAATGGCCTAGGTGGTAAGGGACATATGAGGTTGATGAATGCAGTGAAGTAACAGGAAAATACCTCTTACAGAGCTGGTAGGACTGGGTTGTTGCATGCACAAATGCCAGTCCTTCGGTTCCTCTTCATGCTCCTTGCCTTTTTCTTCTTCACTTGTTGCCTTCCTACTCTTTTTCCAGGGCAACCCTTCCTTTCTAGCCACTTGGTGTTCTTGCTGTTTCTTGAAGGGCTGCTGGTGTGTGTGGCAGAAATGTGAGCAGGGTTGGGGGCAGGAGCAGCTTAAAGTGATGAGCTTCGAGAAACATTACAGGCTTTTAAAAGAAATGAAGTTACATTGCCTATCTCAGGAGGGTGAGGCAAATGCTTTCAAATTAAGGCCCCTGCTGCTGTGGGCAGTGCTCGAGGAATACATGCTGGGGTTGTTTAGTAAATAAATGCTGCCATCTACTAGTGTTGGATGCCATTTGTTCATGTTAGCATATAGCAGGTTTTGGGGAGACAGAGAGAAGGCATGAAGAATGTATAAATAGCAAGTAGTGTATGGAAGACAAGCTTGGAGCATGCTGCGTGCTAGAACATAATAAACAAATCCTAGCTGGGCATTAGCTAGAACCAAAAACATCGGAGGAGCATAAATTAATAGTTTTCTTTTTCCTTACTATCTAGATTAGTTTTAATCCTTCACTGCTAAGGCTGGTGTGTGCAGGAAAACAGGTTTTACGAGCACAAGAACCACTCCTGTCATGTCAGACTCATTTGGCAAAGAGAGAGCAAGAGCTCATGTGCTTTGTCTTGATGGTTTTGCATTTTATGAGGTGATTTACCCTTCACTTTTTAACATTCTTCTAGGTCTATTTTAAGACTAAGTTGGGTGGAGTAACTTAGCCAGAAGAATGGACAGAGAGCAGCAGTAGGCCCCAAAGGCTTTCACAACCTGTAGCGTCCAAACAACGATCTCCAGTGTCTGAGTGCCAAAGGCACACAGATGCATCCTTCATGATACACTTGATAGCTTTGGCTGGCTTGAACTAATGTGTCAAATTTCAGCCACTGTCACATAAGCAACACAATGAAACCATACACTTCAGAGATAGAGAAATTCAAACCCAAATAATAATATACTTAAAAAAAAATATATATTGTTTCCTACAAATTCTATATTACAACTGGCTGCAAAGTACATTTGTTTCAGTATGTATCTGAATGCAGAACTGGTTTGCTGTTACTGAATTCCTCAGTCTTGAACTGGGAGTGTCCTCTAACATAGGCTCCCAAATAGAGGGGGCAATGCAGTTGGAAGACTCATGGAAAAATGCAAGCTCTAGATGCTAACCATCTTGTAGGAAAAAAGGTATGAAAGCACCTTCACGTGTACATCAGCACTGAGGAGAGGTGCTAGAAAGGTAAAGGGGTGCAGCATGTGGGTATTTGTCAACATAGATGTCTCTAGAAGTCTACTATTAATTAGAAAAGTGTTCCACTACAAATTATGAAAATTAGCAGGAGACTGATTTCAGTTACTCTCGTTTGCTCTCATTAACACTTTAGCATAATGTGCACTTCAGTCAAATAAAGAATGGAACCTTTTCTGTGCCTTTTGAGAGTGCCTCAAAAAGGGCCTTGATTTATACTCTACTTTTTATCCTAATTAAAACTGATGATTAAAACATGCGAGTCCCTTAAGATGACTGTACTAAAGTGATATTATTTTTTTTATAAGCTGAATAATGTTTAATGTTCAGGGTAAAACTGTCTGAAAACGGAATTACAGCATCTCATTATGTTTTGTATTTAAACTTAAGTAATATCAACACCACCAGTGATTGTGGATGTTATTGTGGAAGATTATTCACAGGTACTGAAATGACATGTGAATGACTCTTCAGAAATACAGAGCCTTAGGCCTTGCATCTCCAATATTGAATAACAGGGTGGCTGCTCTCATTTCACCCAGGAACTCATAAGACCTGACTGTGTGCCTGCCATGCATTTTGGAGAAGCAGTCACCGTGTTTATAGAAGTGCCCAACTGAGCTTTATCATGTTGGGTCTGGTAGTGATGGGAAAGAGGAGCTGTAACACTACACATTCGATATAACATCTTGTGGTTTTGATGACTGGATCTTGCACTATTTCTGGCTAATTACCAGATTTAAGCTGTCTTTACATGCTGATTTACACCTTGACAGTTCTTAATGACACTTCTCCACCTCTCATTTTAGAAATCTCAAATTTGTTATCACTGTTTGAAAATGTGGCATTATTTTTCTCCGACTACATTTATGCTTTTGATGCTTCCACCCTGAGTACAGAGGGCTTTGCCCTGCAAAAGCAGGGCTCAGTCCCACTTCTGCAAACTTTTATAAGGATCCTCCTTTGCAGCCAGACTACTCAAAAGAGCTGAGGTTGGACTGGAGAAGCTGAAATCTTGGGATGGAGGAGACTGACCATGTACTTCCTCCTCCTTGATAGCATAGTTTCCAGCACTTCTCGAGGCAGCACAGGGCTTTCCATGTGTGTGGTGTCTGTGAAGACAGCGTGCATAGTCTGGCAGGAAAGTCAGGCCATCATACCTGCTTTCTTCCTTGTTGGTACTTTGGCAAGCTGCAGAAGTCTGCAGGGATGATTCCTCAGTGATTGGTTCCCAACCTGTGGCTGTCGTACAGTGTGAAAATGTATTTTAAAATGCTGCTCTAGCACTCCTGCTTTTTATACGCTGCTGTCATATTATTTGAGATGACGGGCTCTGTAGCTGTCACACTTACAGTAGTGCATGATTTGGTCTGATTTGACTTTGGTTAGTGATTCAGAAAAGCCACACCACATGGCTTATGGATAACAAGAGACCAGTCAGAGTTCAGTCCTGTGAGATGCTATAAAGCGTCATTTGCCAGAAGCAGAGTAATCTCATTGTTGAATAGCTTATATGGGAGATCTGGGCAGCTTGAGTCTCACAAGATAAAATTCTGAGTATTACAACCATTATTCCAAATTTTTAAGGCATTGCTCTGGGTCACATTATCTATGTGTGATGGGTATAGTTTGTGCTTGGGAAAGAAAAGACAAACATTTGGTGATGACACCAAGCTGTCTTGTGTGGCTAACATGTTGGAGGGAAGGGATGCCATTCAGAGGGTTCAAGCTGAAGGAGGGGAGATTTAGATTAGTTATAAGGAAAAAATTCTTTAATGTGAGGATGGTGAGGCCCTGGCACAGGTTGCCCAGGGCAGCTCTTGCTGCCCCCTCCCTGGCAGTGTTCAAGGCCAGGTTGGATCGGGCTGTGGGCAACCTGATCTATCTAGATGATCTTTGAGGTCCCTTCTAACCCAAACCAATCCGTGATTCTATGATTAACTATGCTACCATTTTATAAAAGCTGTTGCAAATCATCCATTGCAATAAATGTCAATGCACAAAGAGGCAATGCCAAAATGTACGTGGTGGGCTGAGAGAGCCTGGTGTCCATAGCATCTCCAGTGATGAGGCAGGCTCTGTATTTAACCTGATGAACCAGAACAGTGCTCTACCATTGTCAAATTATGTTGAGAATTCACTGGGGGAATCAAACCTTAACATGCTCTACTGCATTACATGGGGGTGTTTGAAGGACTTTAAAGTGAGACCCGCTGAAAACAATTCCCTTGTTCATTGTATGAACAGAATACAAATGCATGGCTGGTGTAAACTTGAGGACGTTTTAGCTTGTCTGCCTGCTGGGCTGGGAACTGTGTTCAACCAGACCCTCAACAGTTTATCTCTTCGATCCTGTTCTCCTAGAAGTTGTTCACTTATTTAGTCATTCTTGGACAGGAGTGATCAGATTACCCCTTTTTTGAGGACAGCAAATCTATAATGTGTGCTTCAAAGTCTTACACTGGCCTTGCTATGGTAGCATCCAAACACTTGACAATTTTTCAGGGACTGGTAGGAGAGTCAAATGCACTCTGCTCTTTACCCAACTAATGAACTGTGATGTCTGACTGCCTTGCTCCAGTTTGGTTATACTAGTATTTCCTATAGCTCTGAAATGAATGGTAAGGTTAGGCTGAATATACAAAGGTAGCCCTCCAAAACAGGGTGGCTATCTCTAGGTGATTTACAGAATTTGGCTCTTGCAACCCTAAATCCTATGTCTGTCTTAGATATTGGAAGAAGGTTGTTGTTGGAGCTGAAACCCATGCCAGGAACAGCACTAAACAGTTTATGTGTGGATGATCATGTGCTACTGTTTGTGACAGTGTCCTGGCCTTGATTAATTCGCTAGTATAACTGTAATCTCAGTGTTGGGATGGATTTTTTTTTTTTGGCAGCATTTGCTCTGTCTTGCATGCATTGTATTCTCACATTGCCCTGAATTCCTACATCTCAGGAGCGTGCCTTGGCTTGCACAAACTGGCAATTCGCTCAGATTGACAGTCCTGTGTTGGTTTGGAGGAGGTCCCACCGCTGAACATACCACACTTGCAGATACTTAGACTTTACTCCAAAAAACCTGTGATCAGTGGTCTCTGGAGGTGGTTCTACTTTGCTGTGCTCTGCCTGGATGAGCTGTGCCTTACAGCTGCTGATTGGCAGCTGCTCTGAGGCCTCAGTGTGACCTACATCAAGTGGCACTGAACCAAAATCCCCAAATGAGAACAGGAAAGATGATCTGGAGAGCAACTGGTTGCATGGCTCGTATCTCCTACAGAGCTACAAATACCATGAAAGTAGGGCCGTGCACTGTGCCTCTGGGTCCAGCTGGCACCCCTCCAAGGGACTCCCTCTGACTGGGCCCTGTCACCCTTTGGGTTTGCCAGTAAAGCCTCTCCTGTGACACAGTTCCCACTGTCTTCCACATCAGCACACCTGGGTTGTGTTGCAGAGATGAATCTGTAACAGACTCTTAGACTTTTTCTGGTTGTTGTTTAAATAGCTGGTGCCATTCAGCGATGTAGATGGGGAGGAGGATGGGCTAGGGAATACAGGGAAAGGAATGCAAATGCTAATATGAGAATTTAATTTTTTTTTCAGAGATGTAACCTGCATGTTTTCACAGTTACTTGAAAAATAGAAGGTTTTAGCCTTCTATGCTTAATAGGTTGCAATAAAATGTAGACATGGGTATCAAATGAAACAGAATCTCCAATTTTGCTTCTTTGAATTATTGTCCTTGAAACAAATTGTTTTCACTTTGGTTTATATAAAAAAAAAAGTCATAATCCCTCAAACATTTATCTAAAGTGCAATAGCCTTTTATTTCTACTACTTTTCTTTCATGGGGGAAATATGTATTAATTTGGGTTAGATTTTTTGCAGCTACTTACAGTTTAGTGCTTCTTTGTACAGTTTAGAGTTGGATTAATTCATACTTCTTGGCTTCATCTTTTGGCATTCTGGGACATGGAGGCACTCTTTGAATAGGTGTAAATAGCAGTTTATTGCATGGGAAGTGTTGGTAAGCCTGGATTACTGGGAAGCAGCTTCTGAAATACACAGTTTATTTGAGCTTTGTGGTAGAGAGCTCATGTTGTGTTGGTGGTGTATCACGTGCAACGATGTTGGCTGCTCCTTCTCTTGACTGCCAGAAGGAGTGAAGAGAGCTAACAGAAGGGGAGATAAAATGCATGTCTTTGGTACTCTCTGGCTCAGCTTCCTCCATGTGCTGCGTGTAGCTCTTTTGACTTTAATACATGGATCAGATTCCTGGAGTCAACTCACCAGTAGCCTGCCTCTGACCTCGTTCTTTAGGATTAAAGATCATGATGACTTGCTGCCCTCGAAGAGCTGGGGAGGTGTTAGTTCTTGGGAGAACTCAGGCAGTGCAGGAGGACCTGGGAGACAGACAGGTTTAATTTCAAAAGGGCTAGAAAATGCTTCCTATTCTCCTAATAAAATTGCTGTGTGCTTCTGAATATAATTACTGTAACATTCATAGCTGAAGAAGCAAGTATCTGATGAGAGATTGCTTTCTTTTCCTGTTTTGAAGAAGGCTAATGATTTCATTTTCGTTTCACTGTTCCTATACGTGGCAGTTAAATAATTTAGTTGTTTTGTTTCCTTATTGGAGGAAATCTCTGCTTTAGAAAAATGAGATCTGTTTTTACATTCATTCTCATAGTAAAAGGAATGTGAAAGGAATTTCACAGAGTCAATGAAAAATAGCTCTATTACAATAGCTACTAAAGGTGAATCTTAAAATTCATTTTTTAATGAAGTCATGAAAGGCATTGGCAATATTAACAGTGTGCTTAGGTCTCTTTCTCTCTTTTTTAATTAAAAATAAATCTTCTGGTTCCATTTATGTTAATGCACTTAGTAAATAATTTGGTAAAGAAAGAGCTGTAGGAACAAGGCTTGGAGTTAACAACCAGAAGGGGAATGCAAAGGACTCTGGTTCTGAAAGGCTTTTTTTGTCTTCTAAATTTTTAGAAGCTCGTGGTCCTTTAAACAGATCTCTGCACTTAAGGTCACTGTAAACCCTTTGTGCCAGGGTTGAATGTGCTGTGGATGCTCTGAGACTGTCTTGACATTTTGAGTGAGACACACGAGGATGCTCTCTGTGTTCCTAACACCTGCTTATTCTCATCTCTTCACTGGCTTGCTTTTTCTTTCTGCATTTTGGTAGAGATTCTTATTTCCTCCCGTTTTATGTCACTGAATCATTTCTTTCTTCCTCCTTACCTACTCCCTTCCTCTTTCCAGCTGCCTTTTGTGCGACACACACACACACACAAACACACACCCAACTCTCCCAGCTAGCTTCTTTTTTCTCTTACCTTTTTGCTCTGTTTCAGTCTCTTCCTTTGTCTCCAGGGTGACCCCTTGCCCTCTCATGCTTGAACTGTTGCTCTTTTGTCTCAAGGTGCGTCAGAAATTAAGTTCTCTGGGGCATAGAGTGTTTCATCTGTGTCACCTTTATTTGCTTGGGAAACTGCTACAGACATGGTAGTGGGGAAACAGAACAGCAGAGCAGCCAAACTCTGCCTTTGCTGAAACTTTGTTCTCCTTTATAGTTCTGATGCAACAGCCTGGCTTGGGGAGGAATACTGAAGGTCATTTTAAAAAAAAAAAAAGTCATGAAATGCTGTTCCTTGCATCCCTGCCTAACAAGATCTGATGCTATTGACATTATATCAGTGACAGGATGCTGGAGTGCCATATTAATGTCATAAACATTGAGATAAATGACAGCTACGTTAATTGGGTAGGCATTTGGGCTCAACTTGAGAGCCTAACATTTTTTATAGGTGTGCTTGGGGCAACAGGGGATAGTGTGCTGAAAAGTTACTGGGCAATGATATTAACTACTAGGTATGGTGATGTGAACAGAAGCGTTGCTCGCTCTGTGAGGCTTGCGTTGCTGGAGAGTGAGCTCAGGGATGCTGTGCACATAGCCTGGTGCATGTATCAGTTGTTTTTAGCTGCAGTACCTTAGCACAAGGGGAGCTGTATGCAGGCGTTAGAGCTGCCTACTAATCAGACACACAGCTCCTACTCAGTTGGAGTTTTTTGGGAGGTCTAAGGGATCCAGGGTAGTGGTTAAGCCCTTTGGTTGACATTGAAATCTTTGGGAAGTTAGGAAGTAAGTAAGATGTTAGAACTATAGTACTTTTGTGGATATCTATGTTCAGTGTTCAACAGAGCAAAATCTTTTTTTATATACCAGCTCTGAAATATCCATGGGTTTGGGTTTTCATGTAATGTCTGTTGCACCAGATGGTATGATGAAGATGTTTTCTTTGACCTCAGTAATCTCAGCAGGTGACAGAGACAGTGGGCTCTGTCTCCAGGGGCAAGGGGGAAGAAAATGTATGCTTTGCATCAACTGCCCCAATCCTAGACTGCAGTATTTAGTTGCTCGGGAATCTGTTGAACAAAACTGCTCTTTTTGATGGTAAAGAGTTCATGTGCTTTGACTAAGTTATTGTGCTGTAACATCACCTTCCTGGTGACAATAACTTGTTTTTTTTTTTTTATAGCAAATTAGAGCTAACAAAAGCAGTTAGGCTTCCTCTGCTGTGTTGGAGAAAACATGGCTTACTAATTTTTTTTTCCTACATGGATAATTTGTTACACTTGTGCAGCTCTAATAAATGCTACCAGATTGCACAGCAACAACTGTGGCTTAAGCTGCCTGAAGAACATCTATTTCTTACAGCAGTGTGCAAAAATGATGCATCCTGGGCTTATTTTCACATTCCAGGCTCATTTTTGGGCACTGGCAGGGAGGCATTGTTGTTCTCCATTTCCATTTTGTGAAAGAACCCTGAAAGCCTGCAGTCTTTTTGTGTTTGTTGTACGTGTTTAATATGGAAGTTTCAGAGGCAATAAAATCGGAGCCCTGCCATGCTTTTTTTTTAATCCAAGCTGCTTGTCAGAGTTGAATCACACTTGCAGGCTGCTTCTGCAGCCGGGGTGTGAAATTAGTAAAGAATTGAAATTGCAGCTGGCTCTGGAGATGTGCAGGTTTTTGGAGATAAATGACCTTAAAGGGACATTTATGGCCTATCTAATTTTGCACAAGTGGTAGACAGGATATATTCCCTTTAACTAACATTTGGATGTCAGATGATTTTACGTGCCAATTAATAAAGTTTGAAACCTGTTTGCTTTTTTATTTTATGGTGTTGATTAGTTAACAGGTTGCTGTTAATAAAACCAGATGGTTTTGGTTGTTCTTGCCCTGTGCTCAGCTGACAGAAAGCATCTGGACTTTGCCCCAGGCAAAGTGTAAACCAGGGAGGGCATTGCAAAAGTATGAGGCAAAGCCTGAAGTAATGGGTGATCTCATTTCCCTGAGGAGATTGAAACTTTGTCATTTCTTGTGACAGAAAGCAGGAGACTCACTAGCACAGAGCAGTTAGCTCAAACCCAATGCCTCGGCACAGCTGGTATCCTACATTCACAGTAGTCTCAGAGCTGGAGGGGATGTTGCTGAGCCAAAAGGGAGGTAACCAGCAGGAATACAGAGCCGTGCATTTATTAAAAACGGCTTTAATGTGGTGCTCATCACATAAATAGCACTGACTGTATCTTCAAAACTATCATAAAAGCAATAATGGCTGTGGGGGGAAGCAGAGGGGAGAGTTTATCAGCAGTAACATTAATAACCTAGGACTCAGGTTTTCAAGTTGCAATTAGGTGCTCAGCAGCTGTGACCTGCTGGAGTTGCCCATTACTGTCAATCTCCGGAGCTGACTCCCGTGCCACAGCTCACTGACCCAAAGGTCGCTCACAGAAACCGGTCTTCACATGCTCACTGTCAGCTCTGCCTATGCCATCCTGTGTTTCCTTAGGTTAGAAAAAGCAATATGTTGTTAGTATGGCTATCATAAAACCAGATGCTCAAACATGTTTAATGGGTGTGATAATCACTATGATTCTGATAACTTGTGCTCCCCAAAATGGCAAACTTTTGAAGGGTTGTGTTACTGTGCCCAGTCTTACAACTGTCCAACTAGGTGATGTCCCAATGCAGGAAGAAATTTTTAAACGACTTGATGTGGGGGGAAAATAATCAGGTAGAGGAATAAAATTCTACAAGAACTTTAGGGGGCGGGGGTGTGTGGGGGGCTGCTTTTCTACATGTGGTTCTGATGGAACCAGGTAGATGCTCAGGTTTTCCCAGTTGAGACAGAGTTTGGGAGCTGGAAAGGATGATTTTTTTTTGGTTAGTACGTTATGTTGTCTGTCATGGAATGCATGCTGTGTTGGGGAGCTCACAAATGATTATCTTGTGGGGGAAGCACTTGTACACGTGGCAGGCATTGTAGGATGCATGCTCACATTTCTTTCAGAAAAGCTTCTGTCCTCAAAATTGATATACTGGTAGTGTGGCCTCAACTTTTCCTGCTTTTTGAAGTCAACTCTTGTGGTAGAATGAAAATTAACTGACCTAGAAAGAGTTTTTAAAACTGGCTTTAAATCACGCTTTTTAAAAGAAATATGTACAATACATTCAGTGTATGTGATTCAGAAAGGCTTTACAGGACGTATCAGTGAGGACAGCAGAAACGCAGCCACATGCAGTAACCTGTAGGTCTCTGGTAGGCTGGTGCAACCAAGGCTTTGCCCTTAGCCATGTTCTCTCATTTGCAGGTAGAAATTGAAGGGAAAGCTGATTTCCTCAAACCCTTACTTTGCCAGGTCATCTTCTGGATGTGGGCTCCAGAGCCAGGCAGCACTTGTTATTCCAAAAAGTGCTGTTCCTGCAGCTGATGGTGCTTTCTGCTCATACTGGGCTGTCCTGCTGTGCATTGTGGTCTCTGATGGCTGCTTGCAGCTTGCTAGCCTTGGGGATACCCCCTCTGTGCTCACAGGAAAAGGAGGCAGCGCTGCAGGCTCAGATGCTCCAGTTTTTACGTTGCTGGAAATCTGGCAGGTTTTAATCGTCATTCCTACGTCTTTTAAACCACATTGTAAAATGGTGAATAGACAATAAAAGAAGGAAGAAACCTTTCTTTATATAAACACGTGTTACTTCTCTTCATCTCAGCATGTAACAACCTTGCCCTGAAAATTTGTAGAGTTTTGTTCCACAGGGTCCTGTGCACCCTCCAAGTCTTGCTGATCTGTGGATTGTCAGTTCTCTGCCTTGGAACAACTGTGCTATAGCTGCTGAAGCTTCAGTTGACTCCCTGTAGGCTAGGATGTGAGCACCTGAGTAATGTCTCACCTCCACGCAGTGGAGGCAGCTCCTGGGCGCCTGGAGAGCAAGGTGTGGAGTGTAACCTTCATGCCTGAAGGGAGGCATAGGTGGAAATGGTCTGATAATTTGGGGGGCTTTGACTGGGAAATGCTGTCCTGGGCCAGGCTGGTAGGTAGTCATTTTCTTGCTTTTGCTTTTCCCTTGTAATTTTAAAAATATTTTTATTATCGCTTCCCACACTATCAGAGGTCATCTTCATTTTTCAGCAGGCATATATTGTTTTTCAACGTCCTAAAATACAATGGTAGAGAAACTTCAGGCAGCCTGAAAGCTATGGTTCCTATGTCCTTAGAGTAGGAGAGAAAGGGAGAAAGAGTAAAGCAGTAATGAGTTATTCAGGCCTGGATAGTATTTTCAGCTTCATGCTGCTGTACATCATGTGATTTTGGCAATTTCTGTTAAACAAAATTACTCTTCTGATGTTTCTTTGGTTTTATTTTCTTATTGCGGTGAAGCCTTTTTAGTCCAATAATTTATTGTTTGAGTGACTTTCTTCCTCTGGTGGTTCTTCATGGCTCTGTTATTTGAGGACCTCGGCATCTACTTTCTGAAATAGCCTCATGATGGCATCTGTCTAGGCTACAGCTCTTTCTTTTCAATGTATTATGTATTTTTTAATATAAATATTTACAACATTTATGAAATGACATTATAAATGCATGCTGCTTGGTAAGCTCTTTTTGTCTTTTAGCTGGCAAATCTTGAAGAGCAGTGTGCTGTGTAAAGTAACACCTTGGTAGGTTTACACAACCTATAGATTTGATTAAAGTGTGGTAGAAAAGTGTGTTGGCATGTATGAGAGAGCGAGGGCAAACCTTTCCTGAATCATTGCGTGGATCTCATATGAGGCTTGCTGAGAGAGGCTGGAAAAGCTGAGTGATGTGTATTAATAGAATAGTGCTAGAGATCAGGGGAACGTGTTTTATTATATTCCGGAGATATTCTGTCTGTCTTTTTTTAATGGTGATTTAAAATGGCAAGAAGAAAATGAAGTCCTGGAATTAATTTGACTGTTAAAATGTAACTCTTCCGTGAGCTTATGGTAGGACTGGTAGTACAATTCTTATACACTGACAGAGCTGTTTGATAGCTGCACCATCTGGCTGGGTGTGGGATAGACTGGATTTGATCAATATTTATTTCATAATTAACCCTTGGGATGCTGGCCCCTGTTGAGGAAGAAGGGATTTAGAGGTGGAAACAGAGGGTGGACTGGGAAAGGTTCTTTGGTGACTGGAAGGCGGAGTGAGATCCCACTCTCATGCAGTGTGACAGTCTTTGGATATGGCATTGCTCATTGCCATATGCACCCACCTATGAGAGCTAGAAGATGGTAGCCTAGCAAAGGAGTGAGTGTACTGGATTCCTGTGTTGTTTAGTATGGGCTGAGCTGAAGCTGCAGCTTCTTTGCTAAAATTATTTCTCTTGCTCCTGCTAACTATTCTTACCAACTGGTAGGAAGTTAATCATTAGCTAAATCTCTTCGCCTTGACTCAAAAGTCAGTGACTGGGTAGGATGCACAAATACAGACCTGTACATAACAATATCATACAAGTCACATTCCCATATGAAATGAGTCTAACACTATGCCAGAGCAGAGTATAGGGATAAACTGGAGCTGAGGTCTCCAGCCTGCCTCCATTTCCACTGCTTTTGTGTGAATGACAAGCCAGGCCATGCTCCTGTGATCACACTTGACTTTGGTGTGTTGGTATCAGAGTGCTGTTTGTTCTGTTTGAATCCATAGGATTTAGTGATAGAGGCAGGTGATGTGTGTTGGGTTCCTGTTGAACTTTCCCTTAGTGATTTTTAGCTTTAGTTGGAGGATTATCATGTGAGTTGTTTTGTCCCCTGCTGCCACTGCTACCTCCCTTCAGTGCTATCACTGAACTCAATGGGAGTTTTAACATACAGTTCAGGGAAAACAGCATTAAGCTGGTGGAAGCTTTGCAAATCTGTTCTTTAGGAAATAACTTTTTACACAGATGAAATGATATCTTATTAAGTAGAGCAATAGGGTGCAGAGGAGAAGAGAATGTCACATAATGTCTCCAGGTTTTCTCTGCACAATCGCTAGGTAGAAGTTGACTTGTGTTAATTAGCTCTAATTACCCCCTCTTTCTCATAGTCACACTCATTTTTGTTAGGGTGTTAGAAAACACCTTACCTTACACTTCCCCCACCTGCCCCCCCACCCATTCCAAGCTGTGGGAGCATTGCTATAGGAAAGCATTACTGGGTCAGGCTGAAGACTTGCTGACCCAGTGTCCTGTCTCCAGCAGTAATTATCGGCAGATGGGGTGAGGGGAAAAGTAATGTGAGGATAATGGCCTGTCTGTGATCGTTCTCTGGAATACATTCTCTATTTCTGATGTAAAGACTTGATAATCTGGAGATAACAGTCTAGTTCTTTTTTAATATCTCTCTGGCTTCTATGTTATCCTCTGGCATTGAGTTCCCAGTGTTGTCATGTTACGTGCAAAAACTACATCTCTAGGCTTGTTTCACCTTAGTCCACTGTGAGTGGCTTATTGGCTTCTCTCATTTATGGTGATGTAAGAAGTACCTGTTGTGGTTTTGCCCCAGCTGAGAGCTGAGCCCCACACAGTCGCTTGTTCTTTAAAAGGAAGAGGGGGNAAACCTAGAAACCAAAACCCCGTGGGTTGGGATAAGGACAGTTTACTAAAATAGCAGAAAAAAATAGCTAATGATAAGAATGATAACAGGACTGTAGAGCACAAAATAAATGAAACTGGTGATACACAATGCAGTTTCTCACACAACTCAGGCTGTGTAGCCCAGAGCCGTCCTGGAACCGGACCATCCCCAAAAACCGTGCGTCCTGGAGTCGCCTGCTCCTCCTCCCCTCAGCCCCCCCTTTATGCTGAGCATGACGTAATTGGCATGGAATACCCCCTTTGGCCAGTTCAGGTCACCTGTCCTGGCTGAGTCCCCTCCTTTCTCTTTAGTAGGGAAATATGAAGAACGGAAAAAGTCCTTGACTGCTTGGCAACAACTGGAAACATCAGGGTGCTATCAGCACTGCTCTCATCCTAACTCCCAAACATGGCATTCTATCCGCTGCTAGAAAAGAAATTAACTCCATCCTAGCTGAAACCAGGACAGTACCAAACAGTTATTTCCTATTTACTTTATTCACACTGATACTAATGTTAGGATGTTTCAGGCATATCTCTGTTGTGTCTTTTCCAAGTTAAAGAAGCTGTTTCAGTACATTCGTATCATGTCTGTAAGGAGGAGCTTTTCCTTGCGTGGAAGCCATCCCAGGAAGGGGTGTGCTGTGGTAAGTAGCCTCCAAGTGAAGACTAAATTGGAATGCTTCTCTGATGGGTCAGTTCTTGCTGATGATGACATGTGACTTGCTGTTGTACCTTAATCTCAGGCTGCAGCTTTTTTTTAGCAAAGGATTCTTGCCTTGCATGTGCTCTGCAGGGATGAACTGCCTCACCTCCTCCTACTTGTCAGTATCTGATCTTTTAATGACCTTGCAGAAAGCTAGAGAATTTATTAGGAACTTCCTTGGTGTGGGAATGCTTGCAAGGGATAATGCCTAATAACAGGGCTTTGTGCTTTTTGGCATATGCTTCCTGCATGCCTTGCAGCAGAATGCTGCCTGTGTGCACTCTGACCAGAACATGGAGGTAATGGTAGAGGCAGAACAGTGACTCTTCTTCTCCAGAGATTTCCAGATCTTTCAGCTGGCTAGCAAAAACAGCTCAGCTGAAGATCCTGTTTTTTCACAGACTTTCCTTGTGACCACTGATGAGATGCTTGGGCTCATTTCCATGTGCTGAGAAGCCCACTGAGATAACTGATGAGTGGGAACAAAGTGCTTGCATGCTGCTGTGGCAGTAGTGAAGCTACCAGAGATGCTGACAGCACTGCCAAACTGAAGCTCATAGGGAGGGTGCAGCAGAGGGGTGAGCATTGGCTTTTGTGCTGAAGTCCCATGTCAGTCCTTGCACAAAGGCTCGTGCCAGTTCTTCTGACCACTCCTTGTGGATCTGGCCTGTAATTCCATCAGATCTTGGTGTATAGAGGCAGGAGGGCAGGAGTACTGCTCTGTCTCTTATTGCATGGGAGTCTGAAAAACATAAAACACATTCATGCTGTGGGAACTGAGTCTACTGAAGTGTGTAAAATAGCCTTGACCAAGGTCCTTATGTTGTTCTATCAACATATATGCTGGGAATAAATCAAGATAACAAGGTCAATATTGAGAGAAATTGAAAACACTGAACAACCACAAGGCATTTGTTTTGAGGAGCTAAACTAAGGCTTAATCTGGAAAACTACACTGAAAATCAGTGTAGTTACAAGTATCTATTTTCTAATCTTTTAGACCTTGCTTCTCTCCCCCCTGTTAGTGAATTGGTGATAGATGACTGCAGGATCATTGAGTAGCCCTGAGTACTGCTGTGAATGGAGCTGCTGTAATTTGCCACTGTATTTTCTGAGGTTTTTTTTTCTTTGTTGTTTTTTCTCTTGACTTGCTTTACCCACTTCCCTCTCTTTTGTCTATCAGTTTCTTTTGGTCTGAGAGCTACATGAGCATCTTGGACAAAGTGTGGAAAGCCAGTACTGAATTCTTAAGACAGGATTGCAGGAGATACATTTAGGGCAGCCCCTGTAAATAAGTAAGAGGACTTGCACTGAGACAACATGGTAACACCTTTGCTGACATGTAGGAGAAAGTGGCAGACTAGGACGGGCATATATGGTCCTTCTTGCTAGCGCTTGCCTTATCAACAGCTGGTTTAAGCTTCACCAGTCAGAAGTGGCCCTACAAAATGTAGTGGTCCCAATTATGTGGTGTGGGAGTGTGCTGTGTTGGTGTTGATGTACTACCTGACCACCCACATTCAGGGTCCAGAGCTGGATTTTCCCTGATTTGGGGCAGCTGCTTCCTAGTAAAGGCAGGTCTCACATAAAAGGAGTGCCAGTGGGGTGTTCTGGGTGATGAGCTCTCTGCATATATGGGGAGAGGCTGCATGTCTGCTGTCTTTGTGTGTTTTGGTGTCACCACCAAATCATCTACCAATTCTTTTTTGCACTCATGCACACGCATATGTACCAACTCTGCCTCCCCAAGCATCATGTGTTGCTGGGGTGCCATTCACAGTGGCTCCCAGCTCTGTGAGGAGCCCATGGGTGTGATGAGGAATGTGCCCACAGAAAAGGAGCGTTTTATGGTCTGTTCTCTTCATCAGTGGCTTTCTAGCTGAAGATTGGGGGAAAATGGATTTATTAACACACAAAATATAGTACTGTTAATGTTTGTTTTTATTTTCCATGCCCTTCTTGGTGCTTTGTATTTCTTGTATCCCTTTTTCTCTTTGTTTCTGAAGAAATCTCCATAGCAACCTCCCTGGTACCAGGAGGAAAGAAGTCAGACTAGGAGAGGCTAGAGAGGCAGCCTGTGAACATGGCCAGTGTGCTGTAGTCGTAGCTTTACCTTTGCTAATTCTGCTACTGAAGAAACTGCGTTTTGGGGGTTTTATCTAGAATACAAAGCATAAAGTCTAGTGGTACCAGTGAGATCCACAAGGGGCGCAAGAATTACTGAACTGCTGATTTGAAACCTCTGGAGATCTGTAGTCCAGCCTCCTGCTCAAAGCAGGACTGTTGCCAACTGTACATCAACACAAGAGTGTGATTAAAAAAGAGGAGAAACAGAAAGCCACTGTCACGCTCAAACTAATGTGAAGAGCTGTATGTAAGATATCAAACACACACACACAAAAAGTGCATTTTAAACAAAATTTTGTTGCAGGACCAAAGTGATAAAGCAAGACATCAGTCTGTTCACAGACCTACCTGAATGATAAAGGTAAAACAACCATAAAATTTGCTTCTGAAATTATGGGAGAACTGTGACCCCAAGGCTTGACTGAGAATCTGTGGCTGAGAACACTGCCCGAGGCTGCTTGGGGTTTGTGGTTGTCCTTCTCCAGGTGGAGCAATACTGCTTCTGTTGTCCAGAACCAAGATTTGCAAGAAGATGTGGTTAAGTCCATTAGATAGCTGACAACTCTGGCTCCAGCACATAATTTCTGGACAAATTAAAGACACCCTAGCAGCGAATCTACATAATGCATGCAGCTTAGAAGGAGGAAGGGTGTAGAGAAAGCTGGCTGAAAACCTAATGCAGAAGCACATGTGGTCTGCAGGAGGTATGGACCTGCTTTTTCTGTCTGTAGTGCTAGAGGAGGTTGCCAAATATTCACCTGCCATATTTGCAGCTATACTGTGAGTCAACAGCCCGTTCAGTTTGGTCTGGATTGCCAAGCCAGCTGCTGTGTAATCCCAGCCATGCTGATATGTGGAAAACAAACTAGGGAAATATGACCGAGCCTTGATGAGATACAGTGCAGTCATTCTGCGGCTAGCAGACATATGCAAGCATGCTGTGATGATAAGCCCATGCAAGGGGAGAGATTTTTTTTGCCTGGAGGTTTGTCCAGCTGACATATGGCAACAGCACTTTTGGCGGGGTATGGGTGTAATCCTAGAACGACACTGGAGAATACCCTGGAGCAGTGGGGCAGAGCAGATATCTGGACCCTGTCCGGTGTTTGAATGTAATGTGAGGATGCAACTGAAGGAGGTGACACCAAACTGGTGTGAACCTACAGGGCGAGGTGAGGATAAAAATAAAAAGAAGCCTCTTCTCCCAGCCTTATCTCCTACTCCCTCCATCTGTGCAATGCCTCTGTGTCTTAGCATAAAGCACTGCTAATGCTAGTGAAGAAATCACTGCTTCCCTTGAAACTGCCCCGTTCTTGCTGGGTGGCTGACAGCATCAAGAGAGCCCTTTAGCAAACTGAGGAGTTGGTCCTGTCCAAGAGCACTGAGGAGGATGCAGAAAAGAATCTGTTACCATTGCCAAGGAGAAAAGATAAAGTGGTGCTTAACTCACAACAAAAATGGCCTTTACTCTGTGTTACAGGGAGCTGAGCAGGATGAGTTTCCTCAGCTTCCTGACCTCAGGAAGTTACGGTGTTTCTGAATCCACTTGCCTACTGTGAAAGAGCTTCCAGGCATGAAGATGTTTGTTGGTTGCATTTATATGGCAGGAGTACAAAGATGCCACAGAAAATGATCGTTGGGAAGTGCAATACAAAGGTCTGTGCACTTTTAGATGGGTGACATTGCACAGTACTAGCAGGTTCACCCACCAGAGACAAGCTCTCCACTACTGATAGCCTCCAGCCTCTTCATCTCCTACCAGCTATCTCTCTGCCCTGGTTCCCTTGCTGAAACATGGGAGAGTGAAGAAGGAAACAAAAAAACAAAAGCCCTCCTAACCACCATGTGGGATCCGACTAAACTCTTTGGTTGGGTTGAAAGGAAAGGTTACTTGTAAGTCTGTTTATTGATTTTTTTGTATGGCTGTTTTAAATTTCATTTAAAGAAATATAAAAATATCTTTGAAAGGTATTTGTTTTGTTTGGAAGATATTTCAAGAGAGCAGTGTGTGCTGTGTGTTTAAAAATAAGAAGGAGATACTGCTTGAATATCACTTTCCAGTTCTGGTGTGCCTTACGGATTGCTTTGTTCAGTGTGATGTGTGATGCTGGGTGAATAGCATGTTTGATGGAAACGACTGCTGCAAACTCCTGCCTGTGGCTTTGAAGTGAAGTTGTGGCACCTCTTTATTTTAATTTGCTAATGAAGAGAGTTTAATTTTAGAAACCTGGTATTTTGTCATGTCCTTGCCTGGCATGAGAGACATGGAGATAAACTCTCAGTGCTTACTGGATTCACTGTGCTTTGCGTGCGTGTGCTGAACAGGGATGGTAATGCTTAAACATTCACAAAAATGGTAATTGCAGTCTAACTCAGGGTCCTGGACCCAAGGCATGCCAGAGAGGAGTCACCGCTACAGAGAAGGGATCCTTTCCAGGACTGTGTCTTTGTGTGACAGATGGATTAACAAGTATCAATCAGAGTAATTTTGTATTTTGTCTTGTTTTCTTGTTGCCATTGATAAGTGAGGATGGAAGCAGAAAAGACTACTTGCAAAATGGATATCATCTGGGCCTTTGGGAATTTTTTCCTGTACTGCTTAAAAGGTGAGGGCCTTTCTTCCCTCCTCGCCCCCCCCCGCCCCAACATTTTTGGCCTCTTAAGAGCCCTACCATAGCCTGGAAGAGCCTCCCCGAGGTCTATTCTGGACCTGTCAGGCTTTATATGTGCTTGGATGGTCTCTTGCGCACTGCTGTTGCTGGACCTCAGTTATCTCTGCAAAGAGAGAAAGGGTCAGGTGGTGACAAGACAGGGGAGGCTGGCATGCTGTTTTTCCTTCATGGTCTTGTTATCTTAAGGGAGCTCTCAACATGCTGCTGAAGCTCTCCTGTCATCTTTGGTGTTGGAGCAAGGACCATGGCCAAGCAGACTCTAAATTTGGTTCAAGCTGGGCATTCCCTGCCAGGCAGATGCTGGGAGCTATCTGTAAGTGGAAAGAAATGGAAAAGGAGGGGGTGAGAACCTTGCCCTTAGGTTAGAAAAAGGACAATGATTGAAAAAAGTCAGTTTAAAGTTGGTGTGACAGTGTGCATTACAGCCAGGTTTTTATGAGTCTATCTCCCACTTTTTAGATGGCTTATTTCTTTAATTCTAGTCAGTTCAGTGAATTAAACTTTTTCGCTTCACCTCACTTAACTTCTGTGTGCAGAGAGGCCTGAGCAATTGATATGACTTTTGCTTTTTGCGGCTGTTATTTTCTCAGGCGTGTTTTTGATTACTGTTGTCTCTAGTGCAGTTGTTTGCTCTTCTGCAAAAAGGGGGCAAAGCGCTCCTACTCTACGTGGATTTTATTCCTTCATCCTCATCTGCATCGGTTTAAACAGAAAATGCCAAGAGGACACGGAGGGAAGGGGGGGTTTCTCCTTGCAGACCTTCCTTTCCAAGGGTCTGGGTTCTCATCCATCTCTTAACAGGCAATAAAAGCGGTAAAAGCAATATATTACTTGGGATTTACTCTGGAAGTAGCTGATTTTGAGATTATAGGAGACTCATCTCATTGAGCAGCTGAAGAACTGACGATGCTTGCGATACCGTGCCTCTGCCATTTCTGTGCTCAGCTTCTGACACAAAGCTCAGCTTGCCAAAGGCGTGATAATACCCAGGTAGACACACGTGTGCTGTTGTGCCTGTGTACTGTAAATCTGTAAATTAAAAATGTAGGATTGTTTCACCAAAGTAACTGTAACCCTAAACCCTTTTTCCCCCTCATCTTTTTGTCAGTAGCAATAAACAAATACTTTGAATTTGATTAGTGTAACAATATTATGATGTACCCATCTTATTGTAGGCTTTTCCTGAAGCCTCGCTGAGTAGCAGTTGACATGTTCTCCGCAGCCTGTTTATGGCAGTAGCAGGGGGACTGATTGGCATGCTGTCTTCTCCCTGTCTGCTGGTATTAGTATTCATATCAAAGAAAGCTGTTTGGTTCCCTTTCTCCTGGGCAACTGCAGGAGTCAATCATTGCTCCCTGATGTGAATGGCAACAAAGACAGGGAAACTGTTCGTTGATTCAGAGCAAAAGAGCCCAAGCGGGTGCTTTGATTTCAGAGAAACTCTGCCCTGTGAGGGATCTGCAAGGTTAGTCTGCCAGTGTTCTTCTGAATTGTGACTCCCAAAGCATTTTGGCAATAAAGAAGAGTGAAAGATAAGCAGGCAGGCCTCATGGATAATTTTACATTAATAGTGAAGACTTATAAATGCTGCTGTAAGACAAGTGATTCAATGGTGAGAGTCAGACCATCGTTAAAATATCTAACTCTGTAGAGGGGCTATGCTGGTGGTAAATGGGTTATTGACTTTCTTCTCCTGTTTTGACTAAAACTACATACAGGATGTAGGGACTCCAGCAAATCCCAGTGCCTAAGATGGTAATGTATTCTGTAAATCAATAATATATTAGTAATAAAAATGACCAAAGCATGCATCCATTAAGGATTCATAATAGAAATTTGTTAGGTTATATACTGGGTGTATTGATTCCTGCTATTTAAAGGTGAAGTATGTCTTTCAAGCAGAGTGCTTTTATATGTAGTTGCCTACATTTTAAATCTATTTATTTTTAATATGAAGATGAACTTAAATAACATGGGGAAATATGTATGAATAGAAGTCAGTATTTTATATTGCAAAGCATGATATGAATATAAGCATACTGAGAAGCCACAAGTAGATGTCTGATGTTGCTGAAGCCTAAACATTGGACCTGAGTGAAATAATAAGCAACATAAGTGGCAACCACTGTTTGCAGTTCCAGGCTTCCACATAGCTTCAGTTCTCTTAGCTTTGTGCCTTAACAGGGAATTGCTCACCTTTCTGTGTTGTGGTATGGTGTATGATGTCGTATGATGTAACACAGTAATAGTGTACCCTGCTTTGCCTGAGTGGCAGGGACAGATTTGTGGTACAAAGCTGCTGGCAGAATAGAGTCCCTGCTTCTGTGCAGTGCTGCTGGCTCTCTGCAACTTCCTGTATCTGGCACAGTTGAAAAGGACTTATGGGACCATGTCATGGTCGGGGATACTTGCAGCACCTTCACTGGGAAGTAGGACTGGGAAAAGAATGTCTCCAACCCATCTCAGTAACATCATACTAGGATCATAAATGCTTCTGCTGTAGATATGATATTATAGGGTGTACACTGCAAGGACTTACATAGCTACTAGCACCTAGAGACCAGGTAACAGGGTTTGCAGATTTATGATAATTTATTAGATAGCCATGTTGGAAGANACCAAAGTAGACAAACTTACTAAAAAAGTAATGCCATACGTACCTATGCATTCATCCATCCTTCTAACCTTAATGTGGCTGACTTGTGGGGGTTCAGTGCATCCTCAGCAGTGAAGAGGTACCTTCCGTGGTGATGAATGGTTGAGAAAACAATTCACATGCCATAGCTACAGTCTTTATGTTTCACTGCAGCAAATAAAAACTGTTTTAGATTACACAGATTATAGTTCATTATGAAAACAAAGCAAGCGTCTAACTGAAATTCCATCTGTTGGTTTGCATTAAGCAATCCCTTCCTCCTCCTTGCTGTTTCTTATTCCTAGGAATCCAAAGAAGCTGTCCTGGAACATTTTTTTGTCTATTCACATACACCAGAAAAAGGCAGGATACAAACCTCCTTTGCATGGATGAGCTCAGCAGGTATCTGCATAAAAGCTGTCTCAGGATTTTTGTTGCTTTGTTTTCGTTTTGGTGAGGTTTTTTGGTTTGTGGTCTCTTTGTTTGGGTTTTGTTTTTTTTTTTACTCTAAGGTAATAAATTTAATAGGTTCCATGCTGCCAAATGTCCCTCAGTCTTCCTGGTTTCTTTCTCCCAAGTCTTCATAGATCTTTAAAATATGAAGAGACCCTTATGATCAACAAGCCAGACTGTTTGCACAATAGAGATCTCACCCAGTCATTTGTGAATCATGCTTCTGTATCTTCTGTTAGAGCTGTAACATATCTTCCAGAAAAATACTATAGTCATGATTTAGGGACTTCAGCTGATAAGGAATACATCATATACCTAAGTAAACTGTTCCATGGCAAATTACTCACACGGTTAAAAATAGGTGCCACATTTCTAGCCTAAATTTATCTGGCTTCAGCTCCTGAATCTTGCTTGCCTTTTTCTGCTAGATTAAAGAGCTCCCTGCTCTAAGAATTATCTTTCCTCTGTAGAAACCTGCAGACTGCAGTGGTCTTTTGGAGTAGAGACCAAGCAGCTTTGGTATCTTACCTGTAAAACTGGCTTTCCGGACTCTACTTAATGGGTTGGGGGTTTTTTGGTTGGTTTTTTTTTTGTTGTTGGGTTTTTTGGTTGTTGTTGGGGGTTTTTTTGATGGTGTTTGTTTGGGTTTTTTTTAATTTTCTTGAGTTAGTTTGCAAACCCTTTCAAAGTTTCCAACACACTTTTTGAAGTGTAGACACCACAATGTATGTATGCTAGTAATGGACTCATTAATACCATATGCAGGGCAATTCTATCTTCCCACTTCTGCTTATTATTCACCTCTTAATACTCAGAGAGACCATGTTTGCCCTTTGAGCCACTGCTAAGCATTGAAATTCTTATCAATCATGAAAACAGTGCTGTTTCAGTGTAACTGCTTGCAAGGCTGTGGTCACACATAATGAGCACTTTTTGTATTCCTAGGTGGACTTCTATTTGTCTGTGTTAAAGCAGAGTCTGGTCAGACAGTGTATAGATCAATCTGCAGAACAGACAAGGTCCGTGTCATTACTTAACATTTCATCAATTTTTTTTCACTGACTGCATATTTGGTGAACTTTGAGTTTATTTTCTTTCAGATCATCAAGAAGTGTGTTGAATGATATTGGACTGATGAGGTTCTTGCTGGACTTCCAGAAATGGTTCAGCTGGGATGACAGTTCCACATTTACATTACTTTTTGAGAAGCAACAGCTACTGCGTTTTTTTCTGTGTGCAGTCAGACTTGTGTTCTGGTTTTACAGCCTTAATTTAGATACTTTATATTTTTTTTAGCCTTGCTAGTAGCAATGTGCCAGTGTCCCACATCAAGTTAAAAACAAGAAAGAGGGTCCACAGAGGGTTCAGGATTGTTTTCCAAACTCCCAGATAGAACTTACCTAATTCTGCAGAATGAAAAATATTGGGCTGCTTGCTATAGTAGCTTTCCTATTATGTGATAGAACAAAAAGCACCTCTTTATCAATGTGAACTACGAATACATCTGTTTGCTTCTTTCCAAGTACAGATTGGAGTTACTGAGTATTTGTTGGGGGTTGATTTCTTGATTGGTAACTGGTTGTCTTTGACCTGTACCTGTTGGGGTTTTTTTAAGTGAGATTACACTGTTCTTTTTCTCATGATTGCCAAGTTTGGGGATTTTGTCACCTGGAAGCAGATTTCTCAGTTCACTTTCTGCATTTTTAAGCTTAAATCTTTATTTCTGTATAACTTTGTATAAAAAGTTTTCATCCAGGAGCCATCCTGGGTAAAACCCTCAGGTATATGTTACCAGTCAGGACTGTCATCTTGCCTTACTTTACAAATTGAATTGATTCATGGCTGTTTGCTCATAGGCATCTGGAGTGGTTTTGTTTGTGGTTGGGGCATTTTTTTGTCTGTGACCAACTTACTTTTTAGAACAGGATCCTATATGAAATTACCAGAGACAGTATGGCTAATATTTCCTTAACGTTTTATGGTCAATAGTAGGCATTGATACTTTATTGTTTTCCCCAGTTGTGGTACAGGATTTCCAGCATATACTTCCCTAGTAGTAATGCAATGAGAAAAATTACAGGGAGATATTGAGGACTTGCTTTTCCTCCGTCCTTCTCTCAGTTACGGGTTTTAGGGCAACCTTCCACCAACAGAGACAGCATCCTGTGTGTTAGCACCTCCACCCAAAAGCAATAAAGGCAAATACTTCAGTGCCTCAAAAATTGTCTTTGAGAGAGGACTGGCTCAACAATAACCTTGCTCTGTGACCTTTAATATTTTGCCCAGGTAGTTCTCCCAGCCCCTGCAAAACATTTTTTTAACCCTACACAGTTATTACAGAATAGTAAGGGACATGGGGGCATGGAAGAGCCATAAGTAGAAAAACCTGATTTATTTTCTGGAGGTTTTTCCTCATGCTCCCAAAGTGCAGTGAGAGTCGAATGCTTTTGTTAAATACAAACAGCAAACACAAGGTGGAAATATGAAACAATTTTATTAATAGAGATACCAGAAAATTCTAGATGTGCAGTATAAATAACCCTAGAAGAACAATGCTTGAAATAGGTACAGAAGGAAATGGGTATTATAGGTACAGGGAAAAAGTGCTTGAAATGGATTCTTTGTAAGATAAAAGTCTGTTTCTACTTACACAGTGCACTTAAATGTACTGCAACATAGTTACATTAGAAATTTAACTAATAATCTCCCAGAAGCAGTTCTCTGGAAACCATTCAGTGGTGCTTCTTTCAACTCAGAGGAATGCTTGGGAAACCTTTAGGGAGGAGCAGTACAGAAGGATTTGGCAGATGTCATGCGTCGGTGCTGGGTGCGGGTCTTGATGCCTGTAGACTGTCTGCCATCCAGTGTTGTTGTAGGGGTACCCTGAACTCTGGACTGGAGCCCTAGGGACTCCTGCCATGGATGCAGTGGCACACCAACCTCACCTGTCTGCCAAAATCAATCTGAGTGAAGATGCCTAATAAAGCTGGGACTCTGTAACAGAATCACAGAATTGTAGGGATTGGAAGGGACCTCGAGAGATCATCGGGTCCAACCCCCCTGCCAAAGCAGCTCCCTATCCCATATTACAGGCTGCCCAGGGGGGTTTTGGAGTCTCCCTTCTCTGGAGATACTCAAGATCTATCTGGGCAGCCTGTCCCAGGGCTCTGTCACCCTCAGTGTGAAAAGGTTCTTCCACATATTGGTGCAGAACTTCCTATCCTCCTGCTTGGAATCCACATTGCCCCTTGTCCTGTCTCCACAGACCATTGAAAAGGGGCTGGCCACTTCCCCGTGTCCCACACTTGAGACATTTATAAACATTAATGAGATCCCCCTAAGTCTTCTTTTCTCTGGCTGAACAGTCTCAGCTCACTCAGCCATTCCTCATAGGGGAGATGCTCCATTCCTTTAATTGTCTTCGTAACCCTCCTCTGGACTCTCTCTGGGAGATCCCTGGCTTTTTTATACCAGGGAGCCCAGAACTGGACACAATACTCCAGGTGGGTGGGGCCTGACCAGGGCAGAGTAGAGGGAGAGGATCACCTCCTTTGACCTGCTGGCCA
The DNA here is from genome assembly GCA_013400835.1 of Zapornia atra. Classification (NCBI taxonomy): domain Eukaryota; kingdom Metazoa; phylum Chordata; class Aves; order Gruiformes; family Rallidae; genus Zapornia; species Zapornia atra. The sequence continues at coordinate 375,110 of VZTU01032991.1, read as the reverse complement.
TGCTTCTCTTGATGCATCCCAGGATCCCACTGGCTCTCTTGGCCACCAGGGCACACTGCTGGCTCATGGCCAACCTGTCATCAACCAGTACCCCCAGGTTCTTCTCTGCAGAACTCCTCTCCAGCAGGTCATCCCCCAGCCTGTACTGATTCAAGTGGTTATTCCTTCCCAGGTGCAAGACCCAAAAGTCAGTGTTATCCAGGGTCTCCTAAATCTCCCCTGGCCATCAGGGACTGAGTGCTGGATCCTGCATCTCTGCATTGGACGTTGTAACATGGCATAACACGTTGTAACATGGACGTTGTAGCATGGCTGAGCTGCAGTGCCTACGTGTGCCTGAATTGATTTTGGCCTCCCAGCTCTTAAAGGGCCTTCTCTATAATGTACCCTTCTGTCTGGGCATCCTCTGATGTCCCAGCAGAGCTGTCTTGTTTGGGGCTTGATGAAGTCCTGCTCTTTCTGACCCCTGATATATAGGGGAAGGATGGATGGAGTCTTTCATAAGGTTATTCCTTTGAAAACTTTCCTTTGCCTTTAGCTCTGATATTTCTCTGGGTTGTTGGGCAGCTAGATCCTCGTTTTTCGTTGGCAGAAAGATCATCAGAAGATTTACTTCTTTCATCTACCACTTGGAGGAGGAAAATTTGAAACAAGATTAGTGATTGAGTTAGGAAAAAAACCCCAACTTCCATCCATCAGTAGCTGTTGCAGTGTGTTTTTCCTGAAGAGAGAGAACTTTTTTTCCCCAACCATACTTTCATTGAACTGGGGAGTATTATGTTCTCTAGTATTGCATCTGTTTATTACCTATGCTGCATGGCTATCGGTTTCTGTGCCACCATAGCTCCTGTCTCCAATCTGCATTTACTTCCTCTCCTCTTTAAAGTGTCTTTTGGGACACTCTTTTTATTCAGTTGTACACATAGGTGTCTGTGAAGGACCCCTACACTTTCCCATTGGACAAGTGATAAATCATGATATCCAGTGCTGTACTGGTTAAAAGGCAACCATGTTTTTTGGAAGTTCCTACAGCGCTGGATATCATACTTGTTACTGGTGCTTTTTAAAATGCTTTCTAGGCTGTTAACCACTTTTGAAGGTTGGAGTGACGAGTGGAAATGTGTATCCTGGTGTCCCCTGGCTACTTTAAACTGAGATTATGGCATGTGGAGGGTAGGATTCAGAATACTTATTGCAGATAAAAATGTTGTAAGGCAGGTTTGGCTGTGCTGCCTGCCCCAGCCACCTTGGGTCAGTGATGGTAGATCTGGTGGTGCTGCAGGATGTGTGTCAGCCTCCTGGTGTGGAGCACAGGAGCTCTCAGCTCTCTTGCTGAGGTCTTCACCTGTCTCTTCTGGGAGCAGTTAATCTGTTCAGAGCATTTCTGTGAGCCTACAGATAGAGCATTTTTCCAGACTTTTTTGTGTCTCTCCTTGAGATGTGTATGTGTGTATTATATGTGCACACACGTGTGTATACAGTGTTACTAGAGCAATATTTGCACAGGCCGCATCAGATGGAAAAATAATTAACCACGTTTGCTGAGCAGGTGGGTGCAAAAGGAGACTTCAGCACTCAGGATTTTAGGTCTGTTTCTTTGAGTGAGCTGTTTGTGGAATTAATTTAATTCATTAGTTTTAATGTTTTGCTATTTTCCATTGAGGGGTATCTGCAGGCAAAAAAATGTGATTTCCTTTAAAATCTGCTTTTACTTGGAATATATTTTCACCTGGAGCAAGTGTGCATGTTTCAGCTCATTCTCCAAATTTAATTCTCCTATTTACCTTCCCCAGTCTTAAAAATAAAATTGGGCTCTGTTCAGATGAATGTGTATGCTTCAGCAAAGCTCTTTTTAGCTGCTAGTATACTATAGGTGAAGTCCTTGATCTTTTCAGGTCAGAGAGGAGTTACACCACAGACTTTGGGGAGAGTCATGATTCAGAGGGCTGGAAAGAATGGCTTGCCACAGCCTATTTGTAATTCTTGTTAGCCTATCAGCAAAAGGTATCTTAAATCTCATGCCTCTGTTTCTGAGATGGAGCTCATAGATGTCATGCCTTGGAAATCCTCACCCAGCATCTGGGAACTGGCTTGTCTTTGTTGATTACTCACAGATCTTGCTGATAAGCACCCCCTGGTTTCTAAAAATCAGTGACCTTTAAGGTATGCTGAGTAGAGGACCCCAAATGTCATTTTGCCATGTGGAAAACTACACTTTCCATGTTGCATCTAACATTATTATATGGAGTGCATTTATAAAAGTCTGTGTATATAAAACACACAGGTATATGTATATGTAAAATAGGCTGCAGCTCTGGGAGAAGGCAAGATCTTAAAGCAGTCTGCCTTGTTTATAAAACTTTCACAGAGTTATGGTTAGTGGAAAGAACAAATTCTCTGTTGTTATTTATGGCAGAGACTCAAAGGAGCTGTGATGTCTAAAACAACAAGGAAAATCATAGTTATTTAACAAGCTACAGTTTAGCTATTACTTCCTGAAGAGGGCTGGTCATCAAAGTCAGGGTAATTTCTTGTAAAATTAACTCTAAAGGAGCCATTCTTGGCCTTTGATGATATAAAGCAATTGATTTAAATTATAAATATTTGAAGCTCCAGATTTTTTGACAGGTATTTGAATGACAGGCTCTAACAGGGAGAAATTCTTCTCGCTTGCTTGCTTGCTTGTCTTTTTCTCTGGACAGTTCTTGAGATTTCACACAGTTCTTCTTTTTGGGCAATACAAACTTAAAATAGATTTACTGCTCTGGTAAATAAGTCCATAAACAGCACAAAGTAATCCTCACTCTGATGTTCATCATTTCTTTAATAATGCACATATTTCTACAAGAGCTTTAATGTTCCCCTTCAGAGGCTATTCAGGGAACTGTAAATCAAAATTAAACTTGAGCTTTGACGAGGTGTTACTTGGTAGAATTCTATTATTTGCAGTCACTCTGCTCTTCAGCAAAGCTCCAAATACATCCAACCTGTACGATTCGCATAAGCCTTAGAAGGATTTCTAAACCTTCTGAGTTCACTGGATCTCTTCCTGACTTTTGGGAGTTCTGTGTTTGTTTTTCTGTGGGGTTTCTTGGGGTTGTTTTTTCTTCTTTTAATTTCTTTCTCCTATGATGAAATAGAAGTCAGATCTGGCCTATGTTGCCTGAGACCATCTCTGACTCTTGAGGGTGCATTTGGGTCTCAGTCTCTTCCAGCTTATCCTTGTCCTGCTTCCTCTAGCTGAGGCCTTCTGCCTCTCCATTCACAGTGATATAAATGATGGAGAAGCCCTTAGTCCTTGGGCAATATCTGTCTGGAGACACCACTAGATCCTGTTGAAGTCATTCTGGTGACATACCTAAAAAGCTATTCCAGGTTTGCATTATTTTAGCAAGGGTAAGAATTTAAGCAAGTGTTTTAAGTGAAAGCTACAATAAAGTGTAATATTAAATGAACTTACAATTTAATAGGAAATCCAAAAATTATAAACACTTTATTTTTCCTTAATGTTCTTAGGCTAAACCCTTGATATTCATTTATCTAGCTGCCTCTATCATTATACCTACTATGGTGGTTTATGAAAGTTTTATCTGAGATTAAAAAATTAACCTTACTAATGGCTACAATAAAAAGCTACAGTGGAATAATTTAAAATAGGATGAATTTTGTTATTACTCAAATTCTATTCGTTTGACCACGTTAATTTGTGCTGTATATAGTTTGAGACTTCTGGGATATTCAGCAATGTCAAAATCAAAGATTCCCTATTTTTGTGAGGGTTTTGTGAGTTGGTCTGGTTTTGGGTTATTTTTTAGGAGACATTTAAGTGTCTATTGTAACATCCCTAACTTTAAGTTGGGTAGGTAATAAATGGCATGGTTTTCCTTACTGAAAGCCCTGGTGTCATTTGTAGTATGTGGATTTGTAAAAATGACTAGTCCCCGCGGCTTAGAACCTAACACTTCCTTTATTAAGAACACAAATGTCTCAGTGTTATGGGTCGGGATCTGATACCCTGATATTTTAAATGTCACTGTTAGGCTGGAGGGCAAGTTTAGCATAAGGGTTGGTTATACATCTTACTGCAGTGCAGGGCTTTAGCTGCAGATGCTTTCCCTTTCTGTGCAATGTTTTCCAACACTTGAAAGTTAATTCAGGTAAAGGAAGCCTCTGAATTCAAAGAACTGTCCTATCCAAGTATCTTCTTGTGCGTGCCTTTCGTTATAAATGAGATGATCCACTGCAAAGGAAAAGATACTTGGGAATAGCTTTTTCCCATGATGAGGCCTAAATATTAATGTACTTGCATTCAACCTTCCCCTTGGAGACAATGTTTCATTTGTCTGTTCTCAACTTGTTGCTTCTGCTCTAATTAAATTCATTTAAGTGATATCTAGCTCCGTCTGAGACTGTGATTCTGACCTCTGATTTGAAGGTAGGCTGTCATGTATTTCTGAAAAGCACATTAAATTCAGCCTCCTTCCTTCTAAAAATCTTTTGCTTCCTTTTTATGACCTTAGCTGACCTTTTCTAGGCTGATTCAACTCTACCAGCTCAGCAGAAACCTCTCATTTCTTTCACCCCCACAGCACGCCCCCTCCCACCTCCCACTGGTTTAGTTTCTTGGGAGAGTACTGCTTTGACCTGCCTCATGAAGGAGTCCAGTGAACATCACAAAATGGATGCAGGTCAGACAACGGAATTGTTGCTGGAGATAAGAGGGCTTGGCCAGCATGGGGAAGCAGGACCCGTTTTCCCTTCAGCAACAGTGACCTCGTAGGTTGGCTTACCCCAGACCACTGCCTCTAGCAGCATCGAGGGTGACCGTCAGTGATACCTTGCCTTGCCTTATGTTCCAGTGTAAATACTAGCTGCAGAGTTATTCACCTGTCTGTAAGTGGGGGATTTGTGAAGATGAGGACTTGTCAAAAGAAACGTTTGTTGCAATTCTGAGAGTGTTTCCCATCACTCACTAATGATGCAGCAGTCCAGGAGTCCCAGAAGATGAGAACGGAGAAACAGAAAGACAGCACAGTGTTGCTGTTGCACTGCATTCCCCACAGGTCTAGTTCAGCGCAGTGCCACATCTCCCTGGGCCAGTGTGCCTTCTTGCCTGTCTCCCTTTACAGGTCTTCAGTTGTTTCCAACTGTCAAACTCTTTCATTCATATCTACCATCTGTTTTCTGTGGTCTTGCTCTTTTATCACTTCATCTTTCTTTCTCATAGAGCCTCACAATGATCTATTTCCCTCATGAACACCCATCCTCACATGCAAACGCATCCAATTCACCATACTTTCCTCTTCCTGGTCCGCGGCCCATTACCTGTGAATTTCTTTCCTCTTTACCCCTATAGAAGAGCTAATCTAAAAGAGTCTAAGAGAGTATTATACTATTTACTAGTAAGAAAAGCTTCTCCATTCCTTGAGCTGGGGTTTTGAAGAGTGAAGGGAGAGAATGATACCAGCTGAGCATCGCAAGAAGATAAGGAGTATCACTTGTATGAAGTGTGAGCAGAAGTGCCCCAGGATGTAGCTGTCTGGAGACTAATCCTTGATGCTGCTGTCCCTGGGCTTTCTGGGCGTTCAGTAGGTGGTGAAAAGGGCCATTTGTTTCTGCTTCGCTCTTTTCAAAGGATCTGGTCTTTAAGGTGTCTAGAAATGTGGAAGAAGACCTGTCATGGAAATAAAAGGTACTTTCCATGAGGTTGCTGCTTGGGCAAGAGGCTTGCTTCAGAGATGTGCCATTTGGGACTTGGCTGCACTTTTTATTGTATTCCTGTTTGCATCCTTTGCTGTGTCACCTTGGAAAATGTGATGTCTGTGTGTGGGTTTGGCAGGCCCTACAGAAACCCCCCTCTATGCTTACTATACCTTTCTGCTGTATCTCTTCTGCACTGTGGGTGTCAGATATAAACATGCTGCTGACAATCTAGTGTATTTTCACTCACATAACCTAGGAGCAAATCCCTAGAGAGTGTCATTTCAGTGTTAAAATGGCAGTAGATTAAGCAATGTATGGAACCATAATATAGTTGACCTCAACATAAAATGTACAGAGGAAAGGTTTTTTAGGTTTGGGGGGTTTTTTTGGTTGCCATGGCTGGGGTGTTGCACAGGTTGTGCTTTTTTTTACTTTTATTTTATACTTCATCTCACTGTATGAGATGGGCTTCTAGTTTGTGAAGTCTGTTTATAGCTGGATGTTTTCTGGCTAAGGGGAATCACTGTTTCTGGTGAATGTGCCCAAAGAAAAGTCATGTTATTTATTTTTACATATGTTTTCTGTAAAATAAGAAACCCATATCTCCCCAAGCTGTGTTTGGCTGTTTGATTCACGTGAGGAAATCCAGGCTGTAGCCATGTTTTTCACCTTCTGAGGATTATATCTAGCTTTCTTCTTCCTTTCCCTAGCAGGTTTTGGACTGCTTAATGGAGGAGATAAAATAATTTTCCTATTTTTATAGACAAGATAGTATTCAGCTGAGGCACAGAGAGGAGAGACAGGAGTGGAGACCAGCATTGTCCGGCTCCAGCCTCACACTGCTGATGACTCCAGCTTTTGGCCATGCTGGCTGCCTTCAGTCTTCATTTCCTCCCCAGAGGAGCTGGATATGGATGTTGCAAGTGTTTGCTGCGATGTCTTGGCACCAGCCATTGTCTGTAGGATGCACCTTTAACCCTTCTGCAGGCTGAAAGTAGAAGACAGGCTTTTCCACCCTGCCCCCTTAGAAAAGATGCAGAGTTCTTTGCTCTTCAGTTTCTTATCTGTAGAGAAACCTGGGAGCGAGAATAGTATTTCCACATTTGTGTACTAATCAGTTTTCAGAGAAGTCTGGACCAACCAGGTTTTTTAAGCTTGTCAGAACTAAATTGATATTTATGAGCAATGAAAATCTTGGGGAATGGAATTATTGTATATTGGAAAAACGTTTGTTGTCATTTTCTAACATGAATTTTTGTTTCCTACTAATACTGTTGAAATCAGAGGCTAGGTATAATTAGGATTAAGGAAAACAGACAGAAAAGTAGTACTAGGCAATGTTTGCACCCTGAAAATGAATGCACTAATAAGACTTTATATCTTAATAGGGAAAAGGAGGCTCCTGCTTTTGGAAAAGCAGTTCAGCATGTACTTCTCTTCAGGAAGTGACAGAATCACACACAGCCTGCTGATTAAATGACTGAAAGGCATTTCAGCACATACCCAAACCTGAGTAGGCTTCAGAATGGAGGAGTGGGGGGAATTTTTTATTATTACCTTCTGATATTTTTTTTCCCCTTAGAGCCAAGGTGAACTGTGGGAATATTGTGAACTGTGAAATTACAAGCACAGAAATGGTCTTCCAAATTAGTAGGAAACCTCTTTCTCCAGCATGTTATGTTTGCCTTTGGGAACAGTAAGTCAGGTATTTAGTGGGCCAGACCAAATCATGTGCGGAGCATGTGGAAATCATTATCTCTACACTTACACTTTTTGTTTCACCTCCCTTAAATATGCATTGAAGTTTCACTATGAAAATTCTGAGCCAGAACATCATTTTGCTAGGAAAATTGCATATAAACCCTAATTAAAAGCATCATCCCACACTTCGCTTTTGAAAGTACATCTACTACCATCATGCCTCTAAATGTAACAGAGCTCAACAAGTCTCTGGCAGCCAAGAAGACACATAATTTAAAGGCTATTTCAGTATTTGATTAAGCACACAGTGATAACTACAAGCCCATGCCCTGCAGGCATGACAAGAGGCAATTATGTTCTGAGGTCAAAAGCAAGGGGGAGAAAAAGCACAAGATTTTGATGACTTATTTAATTTTCCAGCTCCTGAAATTAGCAGAGACAAAGAAGTTCTAAATCGTCCAGATAAAATCCTGTCATTATCTGTTGCGGTTTCGTCCTCTGATCTCACTTTGCCCTGTAGAAGCTCAGGAGGATGATTTTCCACCAAATGGCTGCACTTAGAAAACTCAAGTTGGCACAAGTTTAAATGTTAAAAAGAGTGTTTTTTTCAAAGTCTTTCAGTTCTGCCATCTGTATTTAGATGGCTGTCTGCACATAGTATCCTGGAAAAAGACACCTGTTTTCCAAAGTAGTGAGTAGACATCAGCCTCTCTTGACTTCGCGCCAACAATTAGGTAATTTATTTTGGAGATTAAGTAAGGAGCTCAGCAAGACGCTGCAAAGATAGGGAGCTTCTCAAAGGAGAGAGAAGTGTATTAATGAATTAATATAACTGAGCTGCGTATTTCATAGATGGGCTTTGATGTATTTTATTTCACAGCAAAAAAGAAAAAATATCTTCTCTCCTCACAGGAAACCCAGTAAAAAAACCCACATTTAAGTAAGATTATCATTTAGGGACGCCAACATCAAGAAATGTGCTTACAAGGAGATAAACAGCCAACCTCTAATCTCCTTTTGGAAAATTTATTGCAGATATCAGGGTAGAAAAAACAACCATGCAGAGTGACAGCTTTGGTGGAGGATGGCAGGATGGAAAACGTTGGGTCATGGCTTTCTCCTATTATATTGTATCACAGTGTTCAGCTATTACCATGTCTTGTTTAGGGTGGCACGTTTCTTTTATGCTGGATATCCAGGAAATAAGTGCTAGCTCCATGATACCAGAGAGGTGTCTGTAAGCTAAAGCTGCCCTTCTGATGGCAGCCAGTCTGGTGATTATTTGAGAAACAAAAAGGTGAATTCCAGGAAAGAGAAAAACACATCTAGAAATGTTTGCATGTGTCCAGAGGTTATTTAATGGGAAGCAGAATGTGAGCTGTTGTTTTGGGGGAGGGGTGTTTAGGGTTTGGTTTGGGGTTTTTGACAGGCAATTTTAGTAGACCAGTGCTGTTAAGTCTCATGTAAAGGAGATGCTTAAGGTATAAGAAATATGTTCTCACACCTGGTACAGAAACATGTTTAGCAGCTTTTACTAAGCCTCTTTATTTTCACATTTACTGAAATCCTCCACCAGAAGCCTGAAGTAATGCATTATCATTGTTGATAGAGTTGCTGTGAGATTAAGACACTGCCTTTGCACTCAGATAAACTACTTTTTTAATAAAACCCTATTGCTGGTTGCTGTTCCCAATATCTTATTTCCATCAAAACGTGATAGTTAAGCTTAGTTGCATAGGTATGGGATTAGTGTTTGACAGATACAACAGGTTCATATGACTGAATGTCCAAACAGTTAATTTCTGTGGTTTTAAGCAGGGTTTTCCTCAACTATCATGTTTAATGTCTGCTTTCCTTGACAATATGGAATAATTCCTGTGAAAAAAAAAAAGAATCATAGGAATTAACAGCAAAAATATGCTTGCTGAAGCATGTAGGTCAGAGGTTTGAGTTTTATTTTCTATAATGGGAACTGTAAAAAGTAAAGTAATATAAGCAACTGTCTGCTATTTCTGTAGCCTACAGTACCCTCCCAGAGAAAAGGATCTAAATTGCCCAAATATTGAGGCCAAGAACTGACCAAATCATAGCCCCAAACAGCAAATATTAACAGTAAACCTAATTTTGCCATTTTCTTGGTAGTTAAGAGAAGTCCTCTAAGTGCAGGGCAGGAGGAGGGAGGGCACTTGGCCTCAGCATTCTGCCAAAAGCTGCTAGAAACCTTCTGCCCACTGTGCCACCAATCTGCTCAGGTTTTGTACAGAAGAGGGTCTAAAAGAGAGCTCACTGCAGATACTTTCTAAAATCAACAGCCTGGCATCAGAAATTTTCTGGTCAGCGCTGGGCATGTGAATGCTAATGGTAATGCAGGCAAATGTAAACTTTCCCCCTGTTTCCATAGAGTGTAATGCCTAATCTAAATTTCCTCTCCTTCAGCTTAAAGCCATTGTCCCTTGTTCTATCACTACATGCCCTTGTAAACAGTCCCTCCCCAGCTTTCCTGTAGACCCCTTCAAATGCTGGAAGGCTGGAATAAATTCTCCATGAAGCCTTCTCTTCTTCATGCTGAACAAGCCCAACTCTCTCTCTGGCTTTCTTTTTGTGTGTGAGTTTGTTCAGGAGCTCTGTGTACATCCATGCAGGTCTTCAGGTGTTTTTGCCAGACTGTCTCTGTTGGGTTGCATCACTCCTAAACCTGGAGGAGGTGATCCTTGAATATTAAACACCTATCTTCATCCCTTCTTTCCTCCAGGGTTTTGTCCAGTGGTGGTCTACCAAGGAAATCCCTGAGGAAATCCCTGGACTCCCCTGAAGTCCAGGGCAGTGAGCTTGCTGTGCACCCTCCTTGCTGCCTGAGAATCTTGAACTCTGACATTTCATGGTCACTGCAGCCAAAGCTGCCCTTGAGCTTTCTGTTCCCCACCACCCACTCGTTGGTGATGACAAGCTCCAGCATGGCACCTCTCCTCATTGACTTCTCTATCACTTGGAGGAGGAAATTATCCTCAATGCGTTTCCAGAACTTCCTGGGTTGTTTGTGCCCTGCTGTGTTGTTGCTCCAACATACTAGAGTGACTGAAGTACCCCCTGAGGACCCAGGCTTGTGAATGTGAGGCTGCTCCTACCTCTCTATGGAGGGTCTCATCTGCTCAGTCTCCCTGGTTGGGTGGCCTATAGTAGATCCCTGCTATGAAGTCCCCTGTCTCTGTGCTTCCTTTGCTCCTGACCCATAAGCTGTCAGTCCTCATCCATCCCTAGGCAGAACTACTTGCACTTCAGCTGGTCATTGGCATAGAGGGTAGTAGCCTTGTGTACCCTGCCTGTCCTTCCTAAAGACCCTGTACAGCCAACACTCCAGTCATAGGAGCCATTACACTCAGTCTCTGTGACTTGATTTTAATAAGAATTTAATGCATTGCATAAATGTATGGTGCAATATGAGCTCAGGGCAAAACTTTCTTCAGTCTCTGGGAAGGAGGACATCTTTCATTATCCAAACACCAAAGCTGTACTTATTCAAGAAAAAATGCATGTTTGTCTGTGAGTTTGGCAATCAGTCTGCAACTCTGGCACATCAGTAAGAATCTGATACTGGAGTAATCTCTGCAATTTACAGAAATGAGAATGTTTATCTGTCCAATAATACAATCTAAATGAGACAACTTGACAATAATAGAAGGCTTCACAGAAGTTAGAGTTATGTTTTGGGTTGCTGCCTGACAGAGCAGCCTTCATACAGTTAAGGGTTATACCAGGAACCCTCAGTACACTGTGATTTCCTTAAGCAAATTTGGAGGTTTTATGGGACAAGGCAACAGTGCATTAGAAGAGATATTGGATTTTGGGAGGGTATTTCAGTGTTCTTATAATGGGGCCTGGTGGAAGGTGAATTGTTGAAAGATGCTCCGTATCAGGTGGGCTCTGTATCTGTTAGAGGGTTAAACCTTCCCTGACTTCTCTGTGATCATCACATAGATACAAGTTTAGTTTATATGTTGTTTTGTGGTTGGGAGCAGAATAAAATGGAGCCAGAAAGGCCCATCATCCCTTCAGCTGGAAACCTTTTTGGTGTGGGTGAGTTTTCATTCTCATGGAATAAGGAAGGGAAAGGGTTGGCTTTTGTTTCAGCTTGTGGCTGCTGCACTCGTCTGGAAAACAAGTATTTGGTTCCCAGTTTCCCTGTGGATTTCCTGTGAGATATTCTGGAAGCTACATAACCCTCCTGTGGCTGAGACAACAGATTTTATCATCACATATGACAACACGTAGCTACTTCATATGGATATTTGGGGGATTAATACATTCACGTTTGTTAAGCTGTTGAAGATGTTTGGATCAAAGAGGCTGTAAAGATGGGAAATATTATTGCTTGTTGTCATGTGAGCTTATTTACTAATACTCCAGGGCTTTGTTTTCAAGGCATCTCAAAGTGTGTTTCTTTTTTCTTTTGCAAACTGTAGCCTGGATTTCTTTTAAAACAGGTAAGATTTCTGAGAGCTCTTTAAATAAACTTTACGAATATGTGCCGGTATTGAACATCCAGGCAGATCCAACGTAAAGCTGAGACTGAACCTTTATCACCCAGTGTCCCATATATTGGCCTTCCCATGGAAGATACAACTGCAGGGCCCAGATTTTGGGATGGTTGCCAGAACCCGCAGGCCATCCCCTGGCACGCTGCAGGTTACAGAAAAAAACAATTAGACGCATGTTTTCGTAGGACCAAATGAAAGAACCGGGAGCAATGCAGATGTTACTGCATCTGCAGTAGGACAGATACAATGTCACTGAGCAGGTGGGATCCTGGTGCTTGGACTGCTTCTTGTCACAACATTTCCCCCAGCTGATCAGGTGCAACACAGGACTGTAATTTTAAATATCAAAGCCAACTAGCTTTTCACCTTGTAAGCAGAGGTACTAACAATGCCATAGTTGCCATTTACCTCTTTCAATAGGGAATTTCTGAGACTCGGTGTAAAAGGGATCATTAGCTTATTTTTGAGATGAGAGAAAATCAAGTCGCTGAGTGGAGAAGTGATTTCTCTGGGAAGCCAGCAAGCCAGGGATCCGACCCAGTTTCTGCAGACCATATCTCGATGGCACCAAAATTATCTCAGTACAGCATATGGATAAAACCTGCTGCTAAATGTCGTTCCACTTTTAATCCTAGCCTCAGTGTGGAAAGTAAATGTTTCCTGTGTTTCTGTGTTAATCCTTTCAGCTTTCAGCCGTGCCCCGGTCCCCATGGCTGTGGTCCGAAGGGAGCTGTCCTGTGAGAGTTACCCCATAGAGCTTCGCTGCCCGGGAACAGATGTTATCATGATCGAAAGTGCCAACTACGGGAGAACGGATGATAAAATCTGTGACTCTGATCCTGCTCAGATGGAGAATATCCGCTGTTATCTGCCAGATGCCTATAAGATTATGACTCAAAGGTATAGTATTTAATATTCTTTGTTTGCTGACTGTTGTTTTTTTAATCCGGTGTGTACACACCAGTTTGTGTGTGTGTTTGCGTGAGAAAATGCATGTGCTTTGTATGCACGTGCACAGAATTAGAGTTATCATTGCTAAACTGTGGGTTTAAAGTTGGGCTAGTATCATGCAACATAAATTACATTTGCTGTAAGTACTACTACTAAGTCATCTTTTTACTCACTCCAGCCCAACTTTACCTTTGAAATACCTAAATATCAAGGCTTTGAATGAATATTCTCAAATGGACATTCACTGGGTTTTGTGCTGTGTTGAAACAGATGGTCAACCATCTCCTTAATATTTTGTGTTCAGAATAACATTTATATTTTTCAAAATACAAAGTCTCCATCATTTGTCATGTTGCCCAGCTTAGTTTTAGGAAGGATCTGAGCTTCCAGTCAAGGACTCACATTTGCCATGGTTTTGCAGTGGACTTGCTAAATTCCTGTTTAATAACTATTGATGTGAAGTGTGGATACTCTATCCAAAATAGTAATTGAGATATACACCAATTAGACGTACTCCTGTATTGCAGAGCCACGGCCTAACAGTTCATTCCAACCTAGAGATGCCATGCTTACAAAAGCCCTTCAACTGTTGCTGAATTTTTCAGGGTATTTTCTGTCACAAGAGGTGTTGCAGGAAGGATCTGTAAGTCACAGCTCTTGACATGTAATTGCATTCAGTACATTTCTCCTAATAACTACACATGAATAATTACTCAGTACATTTGGCTGTTAATTAAATAGTAATATAAATTAGTATTTCAGGGTATTAATAATGGTATTGACATAGGAAAAGTGTTGCTAATTGAAGTCATGACAACAGTGTTTGCATGGTGACCTAATGGCTAAAGCAGTGTGAGATTTTAAGGGAGTATCATGCTGTTGTTTGCTGTGAAACACTTTGCACTAAAAATGGAGTTGTATGAGTAACAGAAAAGAAAGTGTGGGTTTCATCTGTATTTGTGATGCTAACAGCTATTTTTGAGCTCCCTTTATAATTGCTCCACATCAGGGATTTGGATCTCAAAATGCTGAAGGGTCTTGTGAAAAATGTCATCGTCACTGCATATGGCTCCTATAAGCTCATTCTTTAAGTTGAACCTCCTTGTGTAGTTGGTTGAAGTCCTGTTTGTAGGATTATCCCAGTTACGCTTTCAAGACAAGCAGAAAGAGTAACAACGTGCCATCAGCTGGTCCCTTGGATTCGGCATGGTTTTAGTGGAATTACTGTAATTCTCCTGTTCAGGTTGTTAGTGGCTTCAAGCAGAAACCCTTAATCCTCTGCATATTGGCAGAATAAAACCATGTCATCCCCTTTGTGGGCCATTACAGAGTACAAAGTATTAATATTTTTGTATATACATAGTACCATTCTCCAGACACTGCCTTCCAAGCTAAATGCAGAGCTCTGCAATCTTCTGGTCAGTCTCCACGTGTAGCAAGTCTGCAATAAACATCAGCCCTTGATCAGGGAGGGCACATAATCGTGTTCTATGCCCGTGGTGCTGGGATGAAAACTCAGGTTGTGTACTCGGCTTCAGACACCGTCAGGGCAGACTCAGGCTACTTAGCAGAGCTAGCAGTGCAGCGCGTTTCTGGGGCAAAGCATCTCTCTTTTCCCATTTGGGCAGAAAATGGTGCTGTAGAGGATGGCTGCTGAGCAGGAAATTTCTTGCAAGGGCAAAGAAAATCTCTACTGGGGCCTCGCCTGGTGCCGTTTATCAGCAGGGAGGCTTGGGAAAGGGTGTTGGCTCTTTCCACTTAAGCCATTTGATAATAAATTTCCATGAAGAAATGTACAATCGTGTTATTAATTGGTTGCCATTGAGTTTCTTGAAAATAAATATAACCTGGTTCTAGCTAAAAGGCGGGTTAAAAAGGGGGAAAACGCTCTGCTTTGCATTTTTATGTCAGTCTCATTTCTTTTTTCATCTCCATTAATTCAAAGAGTTGAAACAATTTAAAAATAAAACCGTTAAAATGAAATATATTCTTAAGATGCAAACCAGTCTGCCAGCTCACAGCTCTGAGAACCCTTTATAGCTGAGCCTCTGAAAAAAGTAGCTTAAAAGGAAAATCGTGACAGTCTTGTAGTTGTGGCGCTAACTATGCCATTTTCTTCTGAAAGCTTCTACCTGCAAAATTAATCAGTTCAGCAGTGTTTGGGTGGTTTTGCAGATGAATGCGGGCTTTAATACAATGAGCTTGTCTTTGCTAATGCTGCAGGGTGGGAAGCAGTTATTGGGAACTAAAGATTCTCATGGCAGTGTAACCCACATGGTAATCGGAGCTGTCTCCATATGGAAATAAAAATCATGCCTGTTGTGTGCGCTTATTATGCATTGATTAATTACTGCATTCACAAACACACGGCCGGTCCCCTTGTAGGTTTTATAACAAGTTGTCTTAACTGCTGGCAGTTCTTAATCAGCAGCGCTGTACTGCCAACTTAGAGACATGATGGCATGGCTGTGGGGAAGGGGAGAGGGAAAGGTGGGAAGAAAAGTATGTGAGAGGCAGATGTTGTTAGTACGTGAGCTAAGGCTTCAAGTGAGCAGATTTATGGTAGGTATTAGCAATTGCTCTCCAAGTGCACCTACCTCCACATCCAAATAAAAAAAAAATAAATTAAAAAAGGGCTAGCATGTTCTTTTCTTCTTTGTGCTTATTTAAATTAATTTTTCAGATGAGTACATTGGGTTATTTTGAAAGGGAAAGGCATAAATCTGGTGGTGTGTTTGTGGAGCCCCCTGAGCAGAGGGAACACAAGGAGTTCTTACTGCAAGCATTGCCCTGAAAATCTCTAAAATCTTCAGAGTATTGCTCTAAGTAAAGAACGTTTAAACAGCTTGTAGGGAGCTGTTTTATAGGAAATTAAATCTCTGTGGCCTATTTTGTTTTTTAACTTGCCAGCTCTTTCTTCAAGCATTCAAGCAGCAGCTGCCCATAAAAGCTCAGAGTGTGCTTTATGGACTGAAGTTTTTCTGATATGATTAGAGAAAAATGTATTTCCTAGCGTGTTTGCTTTGGAGAAATGTCTTTTTGAGGACTGTGACAAACAATTAAATTCTAACCATGCCCATTGTAAACTGTGTGCACTGTACCATGGGAGACTTCGCTATGTCCTCCCTTGAGCAACTGTGCTACAAAATTAACGTATCATCCATTCAAACAGCAGGAGTTCTCTGTGAACAATAGGGAAAAGCAGTCTCCTATACCCATAAGAGTTGCCTTTGTTTTTATAGTGTTAACAGTCCTGTTTAGCCTCTTAAAAACCACCCTAAAGAAAAAGAGAAAATAGCTTCATTGCACTGTCTTGAATTTCCCTGTGGATCTTACCCACCAAGAAATGCCCAGCTCAGAAAGACAAAACTCTATGTGTTACTTTTTGTGTCCTGGTGGTTTCACTACAAGTCAGTGGAGCTAGTCACCTCGTAAAAATGCCACCCAAATTTAAGGCTGCAGTGTGGGAAAGGGAGTTAAACATTTAGTTGCCGCCTCCTTGATTGAGACAAACACAGCAGCACATGCTTAACTGGTTTGTGTGGTGCAGACCTGCCCATGCACTTTGAGTTGAAACCAATGGAAGGAAGAGTGGATCAGGTTTTGCGTGCATGTTCACAGAACTGTGCATGGTTGATACCACCTTTGTGTTTAACTTTGTAATTTCAAAGTGTGGTTTACTGAGCTGCTTATCCTTTCCTGTGGGCTTTAACCTTGAATGTTAAACTGGAGGGGAAGTCCAAGTAGCAAAGCTGGCCTTGTAGGTACACATACACAGAAAAATGTATTTTTTGCCTTAAAGGCAAGTTCAAGGCTTTCCTTTTGCTGTCCAGGAGTAAAGGGTTCCTTGTCTACCTCAACCATTGTCTGCTACTCTTAAGCTGGAGGAAAGAAAGGAAGGATGGAATAATAAGACAAAACCAGCAGGCATGACAGAGGAGCCAGGGGAGAAATGTTCACAGCTCTTAGCAGCTGTTCCCAAAATCAAAGGAAAATTCCTTCTGCCTTTTCATAATATGAAGGTAACAAATGTGGAATGCTCTTGCTGGGGAGCACTCGTATCTGAGCAACTCAAGTCAGTTTGCAAAGGGGTCAGCCTCTGCCTTTTGCCACAGTAGAGCCTTGCAGAGCTCTCGTGCTACTGTTGCCACTTCTGGCTTGGGGGGTGAGGGTTGAAATCTGCTCCGCTCTCTCCTCAGTTCTCATGCGAAGGGAACACTGGACCCATTTTGTGTCCCACAGGCAAGACACTTCATGCCCAGAGCTTTCAGCTGCTCCCAGGACAGAGAAACTGAAGCTCCTCCGGTGGAGGACATGTAGCCTGTAGCCTGCACAGCGCAGCTGGACATGTGCCCTCTGCTCTGCTACAGCTGGACATGGTGCTGTCTGCCCCGAGCAAAACACCCTGGTGCAGTGCAGGTCAGGGCTTGGCAGGTCATCACTGAAGCTGCTCTAGTCTCCACTGGCTGAGCAGATAAGAGGATTTCTGGTAGCTCTGCAGGAGGCACCCCTGGGAGGTACCAGATGCCCCGCCAGGCTGCTGTTGCTTAGCTGAGCTAGTTTCCTAAACGTTCATCTCTAATCTGCGTGGTTTGTCCCTGTGACTTGAGTGTTGGCATCATTGACAAAGCCTGCAGGTCAAGTTGTAGAGTTAAGAAAAAGCAAAAAAAAAAAAAAAGGGAAAAAAAAGCAATTAAGAGTGTAAGACTGTTGGCAGCTGCTTGATGTTTCAGATAGCTTCATCAGAGGGCCTGATCCTTTTATGTGAGTAGGGGTGCTCGCCACTCTCCTGGTAGTTGGAATGATTGCACCAGGCACTTTGCACAGGGTGGGTGAGAAGATACTTTTCATCTCCTGAAGGGCTGTGTTTTGTTAATGTTTTTGGTTGATGACCTGAAAAATGCAGGTGTCCGAAACGAGTGCCATTATTATTGTAATAACACCACATCTTGTGGTGTGCTGTTATTGATGCTATCAGCGCCTGCGATTGTTGAGACACTTCTCAAATGCCAGTGATCTGCTCTTGCATTGGGAAATCGAGAGGCAGGGTTGTCTGTATTTTACAGATAGGATAATTTGTGTTAATCATTCATGAAGTGGCCACTGGTTTTGATCATAGCAATTTTTGGATATTCTCATGCAGTCTTTCATACTAAGTAGCTTGTCCTGTTGCATGTGGGGAGGATGCTCAGAACCAGGAAAGCTGCAGAGCTGGGGGCTCTGTAATGACAAGGCTGTCAGTTGGACTGAATGAGCAGTCTTCAGCTGAATTGCAGCACCGTTGTGTCAAGATCTACAAAGTTAATGGCATATTTCTCAGAAAACAGCCCCCTGCTTAGACGTTGTCATCACCTCTGACTCGGATACTGAATGCCCCATTTGGTAGGAACCCCTCCGCCTTCCTCTGCATTCTGAGTACATTTTGCAAAGACTGCCAAGATACTACTCATTTTTCTAAATTTGTTATCACACAGATGGCATGAGAAGTGCGTTTCTCAAGGACTGAGATGTTGCAATGGGATGCTAGGCTTTTCTCTTTCTGGGAAGCCTAAGTCTGGCGCTTTGGGATCACCACGTGAAAAGTATCAATATGGAAAAATACTAATGTTTCAGTTAAACAGAAGCTCCTGTAACCAGTATAAATGAACAGATAATATTGAAGCTTGTGTTCCTTGGATTCTGATTTTAAAGGCTAGAAAATAAGCCTCACCACTTGGCTGAACAATGTATTTTCTCACCATGCAGAAAGATATTTTAAAATGAAGCAAAGTCTACTAATCTCATCTACAGCTTGACCCTGGGCCAAGGGCACATATACTATTACTAAGAGGAGAAAAAATAGAAAAAAAAAGCCCAAACCGGGAAATGCTAGTGGAGCAGTGTGCACTGAGCTGTTGAATCACTCTAATAAAGGTTGCTACTACCCAGTCTGTATGGTCTTAATTTATCCTACCTCTTCCTTTCCTGAAAATGCTGTCAGACCTAAGCAGAGGAGTAAATTCTGAAAGCGACAGCCCCCTGGAATTGCCCTGGTACTCTAGTAAATCAGGGCTTGTCAGCCCAGGCATCTCAGCTGATTGCAGCTGCCATGGTAACAGATGAGGAGAAGGCAGTAGTTTCTGAAGGTAATTAGGTTCCAAACCATGGAAGGCTCTGTAGATCAAAAATAATGCCTTAGGCTTCCCCAGGTACCAATTGGTAGCCATGGCCAGCTATAAAACACCCCACTAATAATTAAATAAATAGACAGTTGCATTGTGCTGTGACTGCTGGTTTTTGGTTGCTGTTAGCATACAACTCCAGTGCGCTGTCATTTGAGAAAATCCAGACTTGAGCTGAGGAAGCAATGTGCAGCTGGAGGGCTCCATGGCCAAAGGGAAAGTCCTCCTTGAAGCATGCAAGCTTGGAGAATGCTGGAGGAATTCATCATTGCTCTCTTCTATGACCGTGTTGGTTTGCCAGATGTTTTGTTTAACTTCAGTTCTTTCCCCCTCACTGGCCTTTACTGACGAAGAGAAGACATGGGCTAATCTCTTGGATAAATCATGTCTTGAAGTGGCCTCAGAAGCACATGATGTGCTGAAAACTATGCAGAGAATATCTAGGTTTATTACTTCTTCCATTACTTTGCTAGTGTGAAAGTGGGGAGCTCCAGCCTGTCAGAGGGAAGGGACTGGCCAGCCCTTGGCAGCCTGCTGCATGCAGCTTTTGCCAGTGGGAGAAGGCCTATGTGAAACATGCTCCTGTCATCTTTTGGGTTTTGGGTTTTTTTCTGAGCTTGTTGAGAACAGCTACTAATTTGCAGCCAGGGAGGAAGTGTTGAGCAAAGATGGAGATGTTGTTGATAGTTCTGTGCACCAGTTGAAATATGTACTCCATTTATTACTGCATCGCAGAAGGTGAGTACAAGCACATAGAAAGCCTTGCTGTAACTGCAGGAGAGCAATCAGGGAAGATGCAGCTCTTGGGTGCTGTTCTCTGCTTTTGCTGAAACAGGTTTTGCACCATGGAAAGTGTTACCTGAGGTAACCAAAGAGCAAAGTTTAAAGCCAGGCATCTGCATGCTGCCCATGGCACCTTCTGCTCATTGCCTAAATTGCTGAAGTGACAAACATCAAAGATGCTGCTGCTCAGTCTTCATACATCTTCAGACCACTTGAATTACAGCCTCACAGCCTTACAAGGCCATAACAGAGCCTGGTCTTCAGCTGCTTGGTCTTTTTGACACAAGGTTTAAATTTGCTTAGAGCATCAAAACATAGCATATAAGATTTATTCAGGCTAAATAGACTTATACTGTCTTAAGACAACAAAGAATTAATTTGGTTTGAGTAGAAAAATACGTTGATGCTCCTTCTCTAGTTAGTCTTCTGGCTAGAAATAATGGCTAAAAGGCTGTGAGGTAAGATGGCTTTGAAGTAATACATCTATATCAGTTTCTTCTGCTTTTTTCTTTCTTCTTGTACAAAAGAGCTCAGTTAGTCTGTGCCTGAGGTCAAAATTGGGTTTATACACAGGGGCTTGTCTATTCTTCAGGATATTTCAAAGCTTTCATTCAGCATGTTTGTGACGGCATCATTTGTGGAATCTTTGGAGCCATATTCCATTCCAAGATGTACAAAACCAGCACTGGCTTATACCACACCCTCAGTGTATGCCTGAGATTTCTGTACTTCTCTGCAGGGCTGGAAACAGTCTCTGCAGATGCTTGCAGCTTGGCCTCCACACTGTAGCTTTGCATTTTGTGTGGTCGCTCTGCTGATACCAAATGCAAACAGGCAAAAGGTGGGTGTTAGGCACAAATCATTAACTTGCCAGTGTTAGAAAGATTGATGCAGAATCATCAGTTCAATGTGGTCCTTAACTGTAAGCGTGAGTTTTGTTGGTGGGATGAACTAAAGTTTATTTCAACCTCTTTGGGGAAAAGAGGGAACGAATGGCTTTCATCAGAAGCAGTGACCCAAGGAAAGGTTTTGCTGCCATTATGATTCAGGATAAGGATTTTATGTATCAGTAAGCAGAGTGCATAAGAGATGTCAGACCACATCTGTGATGTAAAGGAAGGGCAGGATATGGAATTTATGATTAGAGACATCTTCTATGCATTATGCATAAGATAATACATTGGTGTCGGTTATATACAGTAGAAGCCATAACTCAGCTGGAGTCCTGCTGACATCGTAAACTGGGAGACAGCGAGTAGTTCCCGGGCAGTATTAGAGCCTCGAGACTGAATTACAGCCTCAGCGTTCAGTCCGTTACCAAGCGTTGCAGTGGGTAGCAGGCAGTATATTACACCCTGTTACACCGAGTAGGACCGGTGACAAAGAAGGAAGAACTTTATTGCAGGGATGTGGTGAGGAATGGCGGGTGGAGTTATGGCCAAGAGAACCACAGAAAGCTATAAAACTAATGCAAAGGAAGGAGGGAGCTGGGCAGAAGAAAAAAGGCCAGAATGGGCGTAGGGTTTCCCCATGCAGTCTCTGGTCTGCCCCTGTGCCATATCCCGCCCACCTCAGGCCAGGGCACAGCATTCCTTAGTGGGCAGGGTCTGTCTGTGCTGCCCTCACACCTCTTTTCATCTTGATCCCTCATACTTAGATATGGTTTTTCACCCCGATGCCCAAGATTTTTAATATACTTTCTACATTTTCTTTGTTAGCATTAATTGCTGCCCATATAAATGGCCAAATGCTTTCTGAATCTCATCAAGTCCATGGTCATGACGACTTCAGAAGCTTTAAATCCAGCAAGATAATAGCTTATTGTGTGAAAAATGATTGCTTTTTGTCAGGTTTATAATTTCATTGCTATCTCTCCTCAAACTGTGAAGACAGAGGCATCCAAAACTACCTTTTCCATTTCTGTTCATTAGCTTGCATGCATTTGTCATATTGCTTCTAACTTAGCTGATCTCCAAGGGAGGCAGTTATGATCTTTCAAGTATTTCTTATGGGAGTTCTTTTGGGTTTCAGTTATGAGTGTGTGAAGGTTCATGTTGTTTTTCTCTCAGTATCCTTTCATTCTGTGTTACCATGTTTGAGATAAGATGAGCTGTACGTTCCAATTCAGGCTGCATCATCTACCTGGATAGAGGCAAGATGTTATGTTATTTTCTTATTATAATTTGCATTTCCCACCCCCTGTGAAGCCTACTCATACTTAAGAATACCTTTCTTTATTTACTTTAAGTAAAACCAAAAGGACAGAGGGAAGAGGAAAAAAATGTTTATGATAAATTTTAGAGTTTGAGGCCATTTCTCTTTGGAGAGCCTGCTTCCTCTCTTCCTTTCCCCAAGTGGCTTTGAATTACGTGGAATGTCCCATTTGACTCAAGAGTGTTACAAACCACACAAGTGTAATTACATCCTTCCTAGAAAGGCTGTTCTGTTCCAGATAAATTATTAGCTCTCTTGGTCACTTGGAACAGATTGTTTCACTTAAATGATTACAGTGGTGCCCAGCTAGCACTGATGGAAAGTACAGTTTAGTCCTCAGTGCTAGGACTAGCAAACATGCAGAATAAAATATAAAAGCAGCCATCAGGTTGGAGGGGGGAAGGTTAATTCTGGAAAAAATGCAGTGGCTGTTGCTTGTGATGGGGTCTGAGTCATAGATATCAGAGCCCTGTGCTCTCCCCAGGGATGTTGGTAGACTGGAGGTATGCTTAAGCTGGTACCTCAAGTGATTTTACTCATGCATAACAGAGAATTACAGGTATGAAGGCACATGAGTAATTTTCACTTTATATTTGGGTGAGCAAGGGAGAAATCCTAGGATTCCTCTAAAATCTGCCTGTGTCAGAAGTGTTCCTTGCCACTCTTTTGAAGTACTGACAAGGTTTCTGGCAGCTGAACACAGGCATGTAATTTCCAAGACACCTTAAAAAAACCCCAAAAAACAAACCACAAATCCCTTAACTATGCATGCACACAAAGCAAATAGGTCACCTTCAATGCAGTGGATTAGACTGAACTCTGGACAATCAGTTTCAGTTGATGAGTTGCACTTGTAGCTAGATGTAAAGAGTTAAAGCTAGGCTCCAAACAAGAGAGGCTAATGTCTGTCGTGTTGGACTTTGATCCAGAAAACACTTTGGTGCTGGTGGAACGTGGTGCACAGGACAGGGATTATCTGAAGCTGGCACAGAGGTAGAAGCATTCCAGGACATCTCAGCAAACTTTGTTTTCATGCCCTGGATGGCATCTAGGTGGCAAAAGCATCCAGTGTGTCATCTTACCAAGCAGCTTCAAGTCAAGAAGACTGAAGGGCATCTTAAGAAGCTGCTTTGCTGCAGATAATGCTCATGAGAATGTTGGCAAGCCAAAGGTGTATCTCATCCTAGCCATCGCTTCCCCTGTTTCTAGTGACTGCAGTCTTCTATTCCAGGAGGTGGCTGAAATGAAACTGAAGTTGTAAACACTCATCAATTATTTAAAACCCAAAAGTACTCTATAAAGAGTGGAGAGGAAGAGGATGGAGGTTTTCTTTTATAAGCATTGCATTAGCTTACAGATTCAGTGTCAGTTGACACTGCATCCCCTCTAAAGGTGTCATTTGACATTGGGCAGGAGTGGAAACCTGAAGTGTACTAAAGTATCCTTCAGGAGGACCCATGTTTTTTCTGTGCTAGTTTTGACAACAGATGAAGTAAATTCCTTTACGTGTCTTAACAACGTTTCTCTGTAGCTTAAATTTAAAAGGTTTAAAACACTTTAAAGCACCCCATTTCAGTCAGGAACCTCACTCCCACTGAATTGGCATGACTCCTGGGTTCCCAATGTTCAGAGTTTTGATTTGAGAGAAAAAGCTGAATCTTAAGTGTCTCTAGTCCCTTTTAATATTTTGCTCATCCTCTAATTTGGATCTTAAGCATACCAATTTGGAAACAGTCTGTCTGACACCAAGCTCTAAATTTTTAAACTCATGTGGTTTAATAAGATTAACTTGCTGCAGTTCTGATACAGCCTTCAGTGAAAGCTTATTCAAATTAAGAATCAGTCAGAGGGGAAGTAGCCTCAAGCATAAAGTAGGAGTGAGATGGTGCCAAAAATTGGGGCTCCGAGAAGCTGTGTTGTCTCACCCTTCAGTGAGAGCAGAAACCTTTAGCTGCCAAATTTATGCACTAAGGGAGGTGTGGGGGGAACATAATTAAGAGATGAAAAACAAATATTCCCTTTTTCAGCTGTCTTCTTTGGAGACTTACACAGATACACACACATAGAAAGAGATGCATAGTTCAAAACCTTTCATTTTTGAGTGTCTAGAGTATGTCTTAAAAATACACAGGAACTGGGTAGTTCCTTGCATGTCTCCTTGAATTACCAAGAATAATTCACAAAGTAGAGCATGGCCACTAAAATGAATGAATAAATAAGTGAGTTTTAGGAGTGTTCCTGCCAAATCTGTGTTTTGGGACTCTTCTGCGTAGAATAATTAATTCATGTTTTTTAATCATGTTAGTTTCTTCCAGTTTTTCCTTGCATTTCAGCAGCTGAGCATCTCCACCATGAATTTAATTTCCTCAGCGTTGGTGTGGGAAATCCTGATTGTGTAACCTCTTTTGACCCAAGGTTACATCTTAATCCTCTTCCTCCCAGGGGGACACCCTCAAGTTTGGCAAGTACAGTGTGATTTTCAAATGTGTACCATATTGATAACATGTATATGGAATCAGGGCCCTTCTAATTCTGATTTGAATTCTGAGCATGTCGGGCATTTTTTCTTCTTCCATGAAGAAGAAAATTCTTTTAAAAAAACCCAAAAAACCACAAAACTCAGCAGACTTTCCATGCATAATTTCATTATACTGTTTCAGCAGGAATAAGGCTGTTGTGAAAGAGGAATGTGAAATAAAGAACCCAACACTTTTTTCAATATCACAAATTTTATTAAGGGTGTTACAGGAAGGAGGAAAATCTGTAGGACAGATAGGGCTTTGGTCACACTCCAGCATTGCTCAGCTAGAAGAGGAAGAGCAACAAAGCCACAGTGGCTGTGGTGCTAATTTAAAGACATGTTTAGCATTGGCAGAGGGAATGGCTGGAGTGCTCAGTTGTGAGTATAAGGCCCTGGGGTAAATATTGGGTAATTCTGAAATCCCTTTGCTGCAACAGAAACCATTGTCAGCCATTTATTGCCCAGACCTGGCCCAGAGGAGGCCTTAACTAGAACAAAATGATCCAAAAATGTTTTAAACATGCAGGAAAAGAAAAGATGTTGAGAGACTGACATTTTCAAGGGTACATCCTTTGTCACTGTGATAAAAGTGTGCCTGTCCCATCTCCCACAGCTGTTAAAAATATACTGAAAAGCAAGATGGTCTTCTGCTGAAGTTGGTTGCTGTATAGTGTTTTAGCCTAGGTGTGTCTGTGTGGATAAAGCTATTGCAGTAATGGTTTATTTGCTTGCAGGGCAAAGCGTAGCTGGTAAATTTTCTTTGTGTAGGTTAGCAGAAGTGTACAAGATCCAATTTGGTTACACTACATATCTTTTTCTATGCTTTTTTCCTCTTCCAGATGGCTGTTGCTAAAATAGACTGTATACAGTGTGATGTTTTAAATATATGCATTTCTGTAATGTGCAACATTTGGCATGTTTGTTTATACATCTACACTGACTGCATATATGTAAAGAGGAAACTTCTCAATTCTTGCCTTCAACGTACATGAAGAGTAGAAAGGACTTAAAATCACAAAGGAAAGCAGAAGCAGCTCACTGTCTCTTCAGAGAGTTAAAACCAGTATCGATATCCAGAAGCCCCCAAAGGTGTTGCAGCATGGTAGCAAATCCAGGTTGGTTTGTGATATGTGTACTTGTTGGTTATTTGTTTTTCTTCAAAACTGCAAACCAAGCAAGAAAGTTGCAGTGCCTTGCGTATCTGTGAAGCCTGTGCTACTCCGCCACTCATAATGGTGAAAAAATCACTGTCTTAATATCCCACACAGGTGTCGTGACTTTCAGCTCAGCACCTCCAAACTTTTATGACTTCTAATCAATGAACTCACACTGTGACCATATATTCCACTTTTGCCCATGGTGCATAAGACTGTGGTAGGCAAATGGGGTCCAAGGGAGCTGGCTCCTTAATAGGCCCTAGAATTTAGCCTTTGACTTCCAACTGCTTAAATTTTTCTATCTTATCCAAGCTTTTCGCTTTATTATCATCTTATTATCATCTCATTATTAGGCAGTGGGGAAAGCTGTAACTCTTGCTTTAATGATTTCTGTTTTCTTCTGGCTTCGTATCCGCTGGATTTTTTTCT
This sequence comes from Zapornia atra, assembly GCA_013400835.1. Classification (NCBI taxonomy): domain Eukaryota; kingdom Metazoa; phylum Chordata; class Aves; order Gruiformes; family Rallidae; genus Zapornia; species Zapornia atra. The sequence goes on along the minus strand of VZTU01032991.1, from coordinate 348,955 downwards.
TTCTTACTAGAAGCTTCTCAGAATTCGCTGTTTTCTCTGTAACTGAAACCTGTGATGTTGTTGCTTATTTCTAAGTAATCCTTTGGTTTTTTGTGCGTGGTTACAGGGAGACTGTTAATTAGGCTGTGTGGGAGCCTATGTCCTGAGCTGCTCTGGGAGAGCTGCACTTTGCCCTCTGCAGTTGGTGTGCCCTGATTTGCAAGTGCTGAGGATCTGCTGTGTTTGATGCAGCCTTTGTGTGGCTGCACAAGCCAATGCCTTCTGTGGGGCAGCACCACCAGGGAGGGCAGTTCCCCTTTTCAGTCACTTCCTATGATCAGTGTTGTAACAGGAAGCCAGTTATAACAGGAAGGCTGTCTTCGCACTCAGGTTTGGCACTCCACAGGCAAGCTGTGTCTTGGTGGAGTGCATGGCATAATGGAGAAGAGGAGGATTTCTTTGAGGCTGCGTGGTCAGCTGCTGTGGAATTAAATTAGTATTTTACGATGCTTTTGTTCTGTGGCTGCGTTCAATCCCTTTGATCTCTCCAGCTCATAATGAGGTGAGGCCCCTGACTTTACCGAGTGGTGCGTGTGGTTCTGACAGCAGTAGCAGATAAATCTGTGTTCAAACTCCTGGCCTTGGGCTGTGCTCCAAGAGGGCAAAAGCCCTGAACACGGAGGCTCTTCCTGCCACTTCAGCTCAGCTATGAGGAAGCAGTCATGCTTTGCTGAGGCTCTGAATAACCTGAGATGGTGTGTGGTGTGCAGAGCAATCCGAGTGGCAGAGCAGGGTGCAAAGTACAGGAGCAAAACCAGAGCGGTTTATACCCTTTAGAAGTATTGGCAACAGTCAATGACATTTCAAATGGTGTTTTGACGCATCAAGAGCCTGGTTCTACAGGATCTGGGGTAATTTGAAGTACTCTTATGGATTAGTGGCTTAGCTCAAGTGAGAACACTTCCTGAGGCACAGTGATCATCCTTATGAGTAAATGTTTGTGGGATCCAGCCTGTTACTTTTCAAGGTCCCTCCCTGCAGATTTCAGGGGGCCACAGGGAGGACAGAAGAGAAATGTGCTGGGCAATAGGGAGAATGAGGAACATTTCAGAGTGAAACCTTGATTCAAGGAATTGGCTTTTTTCATCATGTAGTAAATTCATTAGTCGTGTACAGGGAGGAAGTTGATTTATGGCTTTTAACTATATTGAATTGATGAACGCAGCTTCTTGAAATTTAGTGGCCAAAATTAAGGCCTCTCCAGGCATTAATAGATTAGACCGCTTAAAACAATTTAATTATTTATCCTGTGCAAATGGGATAAGATATTTTGAGTGATGCCTGTATTGCTTTAGACATATATTAAGTATACGTGTGTTTAAAGCTCTATTTGTAATTCCCGCTAATTGACTAATTGCACGGAGTGGGGGAGGATGGGAAGGACCTTGGCTGAGGCTTAAGAATTTTTTTGGTTTGGGCACTTTGAAGAAAATAAAACTAAGTATTTCAGTCTGGTTTGAGCTAATGCTCTCTTCCTCTGCTTCCAATAAACTCTGTCAGCATCTGTTTGTGAAGGAGTAAAAGAAGAAAAAAGTGAACTATTAATAGCACAGTATATCTGCATTAAAACACAGTTTTATGCATATATACTGCTATTTTTATTACTGTAGGGGGTGATCAAGTGATGTCCCATCGTGATAGGTTCTGTGTATACATAATTCCCCACCTGGAGACCTTAAAACATCAGTGGTTTGTTTTGGGGTTTTTTGTAAGCTATCATGTCATGCAGTAGTATCATTTCCAAAGGAAATGATTGTGCTGCAAGTGGCTCATCCTTAAGTGCTATCCTACCCAGAAAGAGAAGGAAATAATTAAGATGACATGAATTATGTAAAACAGACTTGAATAAAGAGTGACAGAAGGGCTGGCTTTGACAGCTGGATGTTAAATGAAATTTGTTTCTGTTGTTATAGATGCATAGACTGTTTTTAAATGTATAATTTATTTAGATTTATTTAAGGGGTAGAGGAAAGAAACAAGAAATCCCTGATGCGGAGAATTGAAATAATGAGTTGTTTTACACACATAAATAGTCATTACAAAATATTTTATTGGTCTATTTTTGCTGTATTTATAAGGGCATTTTAAGACTCCTCAAGCCTGCGTTTCACATGCACGCAAATACACGCTGCATTTTGCCCAACAATCCTTATTGCGTGCTTAATTGAGTTAATAGCAGAAAGACGCGAATACTCCTGACTGCTCCAGCTTGGCTCTGGGGAGAGAATGAATTTTTCATATATTCCAAAAGAGAATTAATCCTGAACGGCTGTATCTCGGTCTGCACTTTAAGGGAAGGCATCCTGCTCTAAGCCACAAGAGCTTTAACTATGATGTTGAAACATTTACAAAGTGCCTTGGTTACATTACAATGGCGGGAGGAAACAGCAGTTGGGGAAAAGGGTCATTTCCAAAGAAAGCCTTCAGGTTGTTGGCTGGGGTAGAGTTGATCCTCTGGTTAAGATCCTAGAGTGCTTTGTCAGTGTGTCCAGCAGCACTGCAGACCAAGGAATTATACTGTGAGGGGAGGAATGATTTCTTCTGGGTTTGTTAGATCGTCACATCAGAACTCCTCTGTTTTGCTCGTGCCTTTTCCACTTATACTATATGCAAATACATGCTATCACCATTAATTTTAATCTTTATAAATTACTCATTTACAAAAATCAGAATATTTGGCAGCCCATACTGATTTTATGGAGATTAAACTAGAGTGATGCTTAGGACAAAGTAGTGGTAAAGCAGGCAATTGTGCTAAAATTTGGCCTCAGGGCAAATTCTTGCCCAATCTCCTCCCTGATCTTTGCTGTCACTGACCTAGTAGGTTTCACAAGATGTAATATTATGTGTGTTGTTCTCTGTTCTCTTTTTTTGGCATCCTAATATTGTGTTAGAGCTCTTAGGCACCCTTGGGGCAAGTGTCAGAGGTTTCTGTTCTCCTAACCAGCTGCCATGCCAGCACTGTGCTTTTGCTTTGTCTCAGTGCAAATACCTTCTGGGGTTTTTAAGGCTTATATATTGGTTTGATGTAGAGAGCGCTCTCTTCTTCTGTCTTTTCTTTCCTGTGAGTTGCTTGGAATGAGTTGATGTCACTGATCCTTATGCTTCTGCTGATCCTTTTTGTTACAGATCTAATTGATCCTTTTGATTGCTGGTGACAGCAAGATTGTCTGATTGTATAGCTGGGTGATTGTTTCATTGCCTCTATGACATCCATAGTAATATGGTCAGGAATTTCTGACTTTGGTCATGAAAATCATAAAATGTGTGGTTTGCTCACAGGTATTTTGTGGCACTTAGGAAGAACTCAAAACTGAGCCTCTTCTTTCCTGCTTTTTGTATATAGTGCCAAAGTTGCCGCCAAAGTTGCTCTTACATAATAAAATGGAGCTAGTTTGCAGTTTGATAGACTAACAGGCAGAAATGCTGAGGAATGGTGGTGAAAAGCTCTGATCCCTTCCCCAGTGAAGAAACACTGCCAGCAAGTTCACCAGAGGAAGGAGGGCAGCTTCCCATACCCTCCGCTCCTCATCCTGAATCCACCCAGAAACTTGCAGTGTTTGAGGATTGTTGGAATAATTCCCATTCTCTGTTTTCCTAAAATAAAAGCACATACCTACTCAGGCCAAGAATTAAGTTGCAATAATGGTATTTCAGTGTTGTTATAGAATCACAGAGTGGTTAGGGTTGGAAGGTACCTTAAAGACCAGCTAGTTCCACCACCCCCCACCATATTGTGTACATCTGTCACCTGTATTGGTGATAGTCAAATGAGAATTTAATCAGGGCAGTGGGTGCAGAGTTCCATGGCCAAAGCCTCTGCCATTCCTGCAAATTTTGTCTCTCATGTGCTTTCTCAGTGTCGGGGTTCAGCCCCAGCTGGCAGCTGAGCACCACGCAGCCGCTCACTCGACCTCCCACCTTCATGGCAGCAGGGGGAGGAGAACAGGCAGAAAGGCAAACCTTCTGGGTTGGGATAAGGACAGTTTATTGGGACAGCACAGGTAGAGGGAAATAACAACAGGGCTTATAACAAAATATGCAAAACTGGTGATACATAATAGTTTCTCACTGAACCGCACAACTCAGACTGTACAGCTCGGACCTGTAACAAAGCTGGACCAGGCCCAAGCTGCACATCCTGGAGTCATCCCTCCCCTCCCTGACTAGATCCTTTTAAACTGAGCATGATGTCATATGGTATGGCATACCCCCTTTCGTTAGTTTGGGTCATGGCTGTGTCCAATCCCAACTTCTGGTGAAATTTTGTCCTATCCTAGCCAAACCCAGGACACTGAAACAAACTGAATAACTTTACCTCAGTTGAGGTGTGAAGTAGACTATGTTTTCTGAAGCAAGAAACAAAGTCACTGAAAAAGTCTTTCCTGTGATGAAAAAGTTGATTACCTGTTTGTGTGTTTAGATCTGCACATACAGAAGATTGACATGCAAATGCAGCAAGAGAATAATCTTCTAATCATTCTTTGCCTGGTTAAGTAATTCTCTGATGAAGACTGTTCTTTCAGCTTGTCAAGAGAGAAATGCCACCTTGAGATCACAGCCCCGTGGGCAATTCCCACGGGGCTTGAGAGAGAATAGTGTTTTAGTGCAGAGACTGCTGTGATTTTGTCCATCGGTGCCTTTTCTCTACATATAAATGCATGCATTCAGGACATACATGGATCCTTCCCATGCCAGACGTGATGACTCTGTAGTAGGTAATCACAAGGTTGGACATCAGTGGCATTGACAATAGCTGCTCAGAAGTGGCACAGTGCAAGGGGAACGTTTCCCAGATTGTTCGCTGCATCAGGGCAGCATGAGAGTTTTGGCATCTTCACTGAAGGAAGATTACGGAGACCAAACTGTATGGGAAAGCTGGGTGTGACAGGAATCTGCCACATCTTATGTAAAATTGTAATTTGCCCTTTTTCTCTGCAATTTAAAGTCACCGGGGTTCTGACCGTATGAAATAGCAAGTGATGAACAAAGTAGAGCAATTCCTCCTCTGCAAGCCATTTTAATGTGTGCTTTGGATCAGTAGAAGGAATGAAACACTTGTCAACACAGAAATTCTGGGGAGACTGTCACTGTAGATACTAGAGGAATATGTTTGTCTCGGCTCTCTGGAAGCCAAAAGATGGTGTTGTTAAACTAACATAACAATAAAACAAAAGAAAGTACTAGCAGATCCCATTCAGCTTATTAAAGGTGCCTTTTGTGTGCTGAATCAATGTTTAGATGAGAGTCCCCTGCATAGCTGTTTGCAACTGTTACTCCCAATAACCTCCCGTTTCTGTTCAATTTTCTACTTACAGGTTGCTTGATTTAGAAATGGGTGCTATATATTAATTGTAGCATTAATTTATACGGGACAGGTTATTTGTGAATAGTAAGTAAAATTCTATTTCCGAGAAATATTAGAAGACTCAGTGTTTGTGACGTTCTTGTGGATTAAAATACATGGTTACATCAATAGGTGCCAAAAAGCATATTGGCTGATCTGTAAAGCTCACTTGGTATGCTTTCCACCACTATTAACAAGGTGGTGGAAAAAAGGTGGCAGTGTCTCTATTAGCAGAGTCTTAATTTTCATTAAACATTGCATATGTTACATAGTTTAGTGAAGATCTTTCTGCACATAAAGACTTGCATCCATACCAGATCGTGCTGTTGCTTGACAAGTACTTTTACCTCTTAGAAACTTTTCCAATCAAAATTTCTCTAAGATGAAGGCACCTTTGAGGGGGAAAAGATGTGTGAGAAAGCCTGGTGAATGACTGGATCATCTTGTACAGTTCGGTTGTGTTTGGGTATTTTTTGTGTGTGTCTTTATGGAGGGAGAGGGAAGAGAAGGGGGAGAGAGTTGATAGTATTGCATGCTATGTGCTACAGCAAACTGATTTTGGAAAATGGTGAGAGAACAAGGTATGCAGCAGGCACAACCTGGAGGCAGGCAAATTTGGTCAGTATTAAATGGGACGATAGGCATGGAAGTCTGTGTGATGGTTGCAGGTAATTTCATATTTTGGAAAGGAGCTTGGACAGAGGATCTAAGGAAGAAAAGGGGGAAGGAAATCTTCTGAGTGATGGTAGAAGAGCTCACTGATATGGATGCAAACCTTGATGTGGAACATCAAGCATCTAACTCAGTGATACTTTGTATCCCCTTGAGCATGGAAGCAAACGGAGGCTGTCTCTTACTTCCATCACATTCCAAATTAGATTGTGCCCATGGGGCAGATATAATTCAATTATCTTCGAGAACCTCAGTGTCGCCAAGATACTGGAGTGGCTTCACAAGCATCCCTATGACTTCACTGTGCATTCGTTATCCCAGCCCGCTCTTCTGTCATGCCTCCCGCTTTCCAGTTGATAAGAGCCTCTGCCTTTCCATTTGGTCGATTAAATGCTGTAAATTCTGCAACGAGGGGCAAAGCATTAAATTTCTCAAGCGCGCCTGTGTGTCTTATCGTGGAGCCACTTCCATGTTGTTAACAGTATTTGATTCATACTGAAGGAAAATTGATGACCTGAATCCTCCTCACATAAGAGCTTCATTGTTAACATCTCTTGTTCTCAGTCACCCCCTTTTTTTTTTTTTATGCCTTCCCATTCAATTTATCAAGCCTGCTTTTGGCAATCAAAGGCTAGAAAATCACTTTCATTCTTCAGTAGGATATTCTGTGTCATTTTATCAAGATGCAGAGCTCCTAATTCCCTGAAGGAAACCTAAAGAAGCGGGGCTATAGCTTAGCACCATCTCCCAAGTCACGTTAATGGAGGATTGCAGCCAAGGTGACAACAAACCGTTCCTAGTTAAAGAAAGCTCCCTCACATGCTGAAGGAGCTGTGGGTAAAATAACCTTTCTCATCGCATCAGTGTTCAGTGTTGAAATGCACAGAGTCAGCTCTGGTGCACGGCAAACTGCTTGGGGAGGAAGCTTTGAAATGCCTGACTTCGAAGTCATAGAAGGATTGTGTGTAGATTTAAAAGAATAAGGAATATCAAGGGACTTGATAGATGAAAGAAAAAAGGCAATTAAAACTGGTCAGACAGCACAAAACCCAAGTTCAAATAACCTCCTGCTTTACAGAGAGCAGAATTTCAGATGGATTTTTGAAGGCTGAGTTGGCTAGCTCGGTGTGGGCAGGCTGCTCTTATCACTAGTATGAACTGTATTTTATTCATGCTTGTAAGATTAATTCTAACTTTTTGCTGTTGCTTAATACAACTAGTACTGTTCCCCTGTTTATGTAGATCTGATATTGGGATGAGCAGATATAGAAGAATACAGGAGTAATTAAGGATGCAGTTAACTGTGGAATGAACCCACACTTAAAATTAAGTGTGTGCTCAGGGCTTGTGTGATGTTGTTTTTTAAATTAATCTGAATGGCTGAATAATCCAATTCAAAACAACTTTTTTTCCTGTGTGCTGCCAGCGATGATACATGTGACTCTCCAGTGTTTTGAGGGATCTGACATTCACTGTTTGTACAATCTCCACTCTAGACAAAGAATGATAGCATAGTTTTCATCTCTGTTTTGACAAGTGAAAAGGGGAAGGCTTGTCATTTTGGAAAGTAGCTTTGTTGGGAAATAGCAGTGAGACTGATTGTTTTGCTGCTTGCCAAACCCTTTAAAGATGGGCTGGTTCACCTAACAGCTCCAAAAAAGATCTGGGAGTTTGGTCCAGAAAACACAATGCCCATCCTATATAACCCGGTGCTGGGTATTTCAGATTTACATGAGCTAGATGCACACTATTGCTATTTATTGAAAAGAGGACTGGAGAGGGGGGGCGGGAATTGAAAGCAGCTGTCTGCTGGTCACCATTTCAATTTCAGTACAACTGGTAGGTCTGCCTGGTACTGTATGGCAACTGTAGTGCACAGCAGAAAAGGGTAGGATCGTTAGCGGTGCCAACAGGTATGCCAGTAGCAGAGCACGGGAGTAAGAAAGAACAAGGAGGAAAAATAAGTACTACTTCTGTATATAATTTGAATACATTAATTTGTCCCTTCCTTGGCTGATAAAACCTGACAACGTTCACTCTGGAAGCTGTTGTCTTTGTAACCAGCAGTCAAGATTTGTCTCTCCAGTTGTTTCTCTCATTGTCAGTCCCTGTCACTGCAGCCCTCACAGAAAAGCAGGAGGAACCCTTTGTAATGAATTATCGGTCACCCTGTATGACTCACTCTGGTTTTGTCCTGCTCCCCTCTTTTTCCCCCTCTTTACTGCTCCAGGTAGTTCCCCTAACCAGGAATCCTTGGACGCTGATCACCTCCGATCTATCCAGCCACTCCATCCAATAGGCAGCAGAGTCAAATAGTTTGAAGGTGTACAGCATGAAAATCATTGGGAAATGGTCAAAAAATTACAATTTTTTGCTTTGCCAGCTGGGGTTCTTCTGTGCAGTCCAGGTGGGTTTGCCGTGGTGGTTTACTTTTCCTTCTTGTAAGCCAATTTTGGCTTATGCAAAGGTATTACCAATACTGGTTTGAGACACCAATTACATTGAAGTTGGGGAGGATGATAGAAGATCCTGGATAGTCTTCCAGATGCACTCAATACTTTTCATTTCTGTAATGTTTGAAATTAATTCAACTGATGTTGATGCTTTTTCCATTAGTCCTTTCACCTTGTTTTGTTTTCTGAGGGTTATAACAGGTAGCATATGCTTTCTCCATTGAGGTTTCTTTGTTCTTGTTAGGGTTTTGAGATATTTCTTGCTAATTGTTGGTTAAATTGCCGTGGAGGTCTCTGCAGAATATCCCAGGATCCAGGCTTTTGATCCAGCCCACGGTGCTGGCTTGATTTAATCCCCCCACATAGCTAATTTATTTCTTACTTACTGTTTTCAAGATATCAGAGCTAATTAGTGGGAATTCTGGGGAGAGGGGTGGTTTTGGTGTGCACTGGAGATCACTTAAAATGGAATTGAGAAAAAATCTCCCTAGTTTCTTGGTCCATGTGCAATATCACCGCTATTACAGGTCTCTTACTTTGAAGTATTCTTGCAAACTTCAAGTCAGAACTCAACCATTCCTGATTTTCTGTGCATGTTTGCCATGTGTTGTATATACATATGCCTTTTCCTCTGATGTAGGTCATAAAGCCGAACTGTCAGGTATGTTTTTGTTATGAAAGAGTCACTTATTGTAGCAATGAATTGTCTTCACTGAATTAATTTTCAGCCCAACGGGGTTTTCAATGAAAATTTACAGACAGTATAGTTCAGGCAGGCAGCCAATGCAGAAGGGATTTCTGTTTGTATTTCTTTATTTCAGTGCCAAAGCAGGATTAGCTTGTGCTGAAAGGGGTAGAGAGGTGAGCTGGAAATGCTTGACCTGGTCTTCACTAGACATGTGCTCCTTATTTTCTTTTGAGGATTCTGCAAATCCTTCTTCACGCATGTGGGCAAGAACAGGTTAAAATCCATGTAGACCTGCCAAAGCTTTACAAAACTCTTTACTAGCTTTATTAAACCAAGCTAAAAGAAACTCCCTGTATCCACCCCATTCCTTTTATTCCCTGCCACCCCCCACCCCCACAGGATTTTGGGGTTTTCTTTCCAGCCCACACATGTGTAATTGCCTGCTTGGTACGGGAGGCACATTTCGTAGTTCATTAGCTTGCCTTTCCAGCTCCAGCTTGTCAGTACCCCCGACTCTGCAGTGTGTTCAGAGCTTTGTTGGGTTGCTTGTGACCGTGTTTGGGTGAGTGCTGCAAATTTTCTGTAACATATCTGGTAATTTACTTGAATGTAGCATGAGCTGGAAGATGGGAACAAGCCTTTGATCTCTGACATTGTGATATCAGCAGGGGAGAAAATAAAAAACACTTCAGAGTCAAGATGTGTTAAATTAGTTGGAAAGTAAATTGACGGAGAGTTGGCAACAAATACATGCTATAAAATCACTAACCCTTTGAGTAAAGTATGGGCATTTTCCAGCAGCGGAAAGTAGTTTACCCTAAAGCTTTTGTCTAAGGAAACTGGCTAGTAATACCAATAGCCGAAGTTTAACATTTCTGTTCTGTATCCAAGAACTTCTTTGGAGATACCACAGCATTATCTTAAGTAAATGAAAGTTGATAATATGGCAAGAAGCTCTTCACATCTTATTTGGAACGCTTAACTATCTATTTAAGGCTGTATGTCCTATTAATAGCCTATCAGGCTGCCACTTGTGCCAAAAACTCTCAGTCCCCTCTTTTTGTAAGTGAGTTTTGGTTTCCAATTCCCTTCCCTGATCTGCAGAGTAAATTTAATGTAGTTCGTTTAACAGCCAAAATATTGCAGACTGTCAGTGCTGTCAGAGGGGCAAATACAGGAAGGTTTTTGAAATCTCCTCAGTATTTTGATGATAATGTGCAAAGTATAATCAACAAGCTACACTAATCCAAAAAATATCCACCCCTTCCAAACACAACAAAAACCTGAGTGTTTTCATCTTCCTCACTATGGAGCTGGGAACCCCCCTATGCACTGCTGATGTATTACATGGCCTGTAATATATGCAAGTTAATTTCTATATCCAGGGGTTTTTATTAAAGTTTCTGCAATAGCTATTTAACAAGTGTGCATTTAAAACCTTTTGAATCACTTCCTAGAAACCTTCCTAGAATCCCTTTCCAGAAGTCGGCTCTCTGGGCAGAGATGCCACGTGGTCTAAATAACTTGTGTGCGGATTTGTTCTGCAAAAATCTGACAGCGTCTTTTCAGGAGCAGTGGTGGGATGGGTAAATCCTGAATGCACTGCGACAAGGAAATGTGGAACAGAATGGTATCGTTTAAATTTAGGCCAGGAAGCCAGAGCACATAAAAAAGCAGCTCTGAATTAAGGCAGATAACTGGCCACAAAGGAGAGCAGCCAGGGGTGGGCCGCAGAATGAAGCTCAGCTCAGGAGTTAAACCACGTAATTAAATTGTTGCCCCACAGAGGACTGTGTGTGTGCATGCCACACAAACATGTGGCAGCAGTTTGTATGCACAGTAGCTCCTCAGTCTGCATGTGTTTATAAGTGGTTTTTTTTCCAAGGATCCATATCTTTTTAATAAGATCCAACTCAATTATTGAACTGTGGGCTTCCTTCCTTAAGGAAGGATTTCCCAGTAGTCTGACTGGAACGCAAATACCTGAGTAATTTAAACAGGTGGCCATTTGCAGCATAATTACTGTGGTTGTTAATGGTAAATAACAGGCTCAGCTAGCAAACTCCAAGAATATCTAATTTGTTTGCCTGCCTGCAATGGGTTGTCTTCTGTGCAGAATACAGATGACCCTCCTATTACAAGCCATAAGAAGGAAATTATTTCTATTCATCCACCCTAGTCCTGAAACTGCTTGCATGCTATTTGCAGGATCAGGGCCATCATTTGCTTCTGCAGGCAAGTCCTGCTACCAGCTTTAATGATATCCCAGTTATGCAGAGAGGAGAGAAACCCAGGAACAGCCTGCTGAAGTTTTAAGTGATAGTGATTTTGTTTTCATCTCTAGCAAACTGGAACTGGGTGTTTTTATTCCTTAATCTTTAGCCAATGAAGGCATATGCTATTTGACCATTTTGATTTCTAGAAGCATATTTTTTCACAGGGGTAATTTAAAAAAGAGAGAAAATTATGCCCAAAAATGTCAGGAAAATGTCCCTCCTTTTTACGTAGTTTTCTTAACTTAAACCTATGTCACACTTTTAAGGTGATTAATGCATAATGTTTAAACATCTGTGTTTGGCAGTACTACTCGGTTAGCAGGCAGCATAGGTTCTTCATAAGGAAAACATTCAAATACATTTTTTTTTTCTTTTCAGCTGTTTTGTGAAAAAGCTTCTGTCAGAACACTGAAATAATGATTCATAATCAGTACTCTTTACTTCTAAATGCTTCCTCCCTTTCCCGTACTCCTGAGCTATATGGCGAAGAAATTAAGAAATATCACAATGAAGAAATAGTATGTTAAAGAAAACATCATCACCTTGCTGGTAATTTGAAGTTAGAGCATGCATCTTGTCCTACTTACAAATTCCATATTTTTGGTTTATTTCTGTGGTTTGCTGCCCACCAAAAAATATGCAGAATTGAGTAGTGGGAAATGCATTAATATAAAGCTTTCTTTTTAAATACTGAAGCTATGAAGTTTGGATTTTAGGACAGAGTTTTTCATATTAAACCCTCCTTTAAGCTATGGCAGACCATGGGGAAAAAACAATAATACTAATTTTCACTGATAAATACTGAGTTCCTTTACCACATCATAATACAAATCTGAGTTAAGCATACACTTTTATGAATTTGAGACCAGTGCTTTGAATATATGCAATTTCCCTTCTTTTTATTAAACTCCATTAACTTTAAAACTCCCAAATCTTTTTTTTTTCTTTTTTTAGATTTTGCATCTGAACAGTTAGTTAAGAAATGTAATAAAGGACTTTTCCTTGCTTTGTATCCCTCATACTGTTACAGCTTATGATACCATCACTACTACACGCTTGTGAGGCATTGCACAGCTTTGGTTGTAGGTGACAAGTTGACAGAGGGAGAGAGGAATATGGTTACAACGGCATTTTTTAAGTATGCCAGCCAAAAAAAAAGGAGAGGGAATTCAGTTGACCATTATTATTATTGCTTTTCAGGGAAGGAGGTTTTTCTTTGATCTTCGAAAGCTTATCTCCCAATAGATGCTTGTGGCTGCCTTCAGGGGAACTTGGAGTTGTAAACCTTTTGTCTGCTTAGAGATGTCCTAAAAAAACCCATAAAGCAAAGCTATGGCAATAAAATAATACAGCTTAGCATGCAAAAGCTGAGCATTTCGTTAAACGTGCATACATCACAGAAAATGGGTCTTGCAGAAAATTTAATCTAAACATTTTTTAGGCAGTTAAATTACAAGCATTCGTTGATACTGCATTTGATATCTGCCCATGCCAGTACTCTCTTGTATTAGTGAATAGCCTTTAACTTGAAACTTGGAGGTATTAATTCACATTTGTTAGGAAACTTGTATTTTGTTTGATAGAGCTGCTGAACACTGAGGAACATTGGGCTGGACTTGCCAATACATTTGGTAATCCCACTGAAATTGCCAGTACAGTGCAAGAGATGAGTGTGTATTTGTTGAACATCTCTGATGTATTTTGTGTTACTTGACTAAACTCCTGTTGGCTGAGAACTGTGTATTTAAATTCACCCTGTAGTTTGAGCCTGATCTTTTTCTGCTGCTTGTTGCTCTACACACAGCTTCCAGGCTTTTCCTCACCCTCAAAGATGTCTAAGTCTACAATACTGTGATCTGCCATCCCTTGTGGTTGCAGAGCTTTATAGATAGTTATCTCATTATTAATTCTAGATCCCTGTTGGTTTGGGTTTTTTCCCACCTGAAGAACATGACATTCTCTACTTCCTTTGGCAACAATGATTCCACTGTCCCATATGCCTCTGTAGTTTAACAATCTCCTTTCCTGTGTTGTTTACATATTACTGACCATGCACTCATTTTTAATAGTTTACAGAGTAAATCCACGTTCTGTGTCTTTTGATGAAGCTGCTTTTGGTCATGGCCAAGCAAGCTGCCGTTACAGGCTGCCAGAACATGAACTACTTTTGTTGGACATGTTTTGCAATGGCATGAGAGTTTTGGCATGCTATGTTGTAGAGGCTGATTTCAGTCAGTGCTGTCTAAACACACTAGATTTCTCATCAATTACACTGCTAAATCTTTGACAGACTCTGCCAGTCTTTGGCTAAATGATTCCCAGTTCTTCATTTTGACAGCCAAAGGAGAAGGGGGAATTGAAAACTGCTTTACACGGAGTGTCCAATGTGGGGAACATTTTATCTGATCAGATTTTATCTGATCTTTTCCACAATTAAGAAATGTATGGTAAGTTTTGGTTGTGGTACAGTCTCTTCAGATGCTTTGCATCAGAAGTCTCCTAGTATTGTGTTAGATTCTAATTTGACTCTGCTCTTTCTTTTTTTTTTAAAAAAAAATATTTAAATGGGTGGTGTATTGGGCTTTATTTTAATTTTGTGTCCAGAGAGGTGTTTATTTTTTTTCTTTTATTTAAGGAAAATTAAGACAAACATCAGTATACGTAGCACCTTGCGTTGAATATTGAGGTAAAATATTCCTGTCCAAGGTGTCTTTGAAGCAGCAGGAAGTTTCAAGCTTCATATGCATGGCAGTCTGCTTAATTTTTTCCTGCTCAGAAAATCAGCTGTATGCTCTGTGGAAGTGAGCATCTACGTGTACATGACTTACCTCATTGCCTGCACCTTAAACCCAACATTTTCCAAAATTACTGGACCCTTTGTGCATGTTCTGTGCAGATTCACCTGTGCCTGTACAGCACATACCGCCAAGTTTTCTGTCTGTACAGTAGTTTCAGCTGGGCTACCAGATGTCCAGACATCCCTGCATTCAACATTGTAGGTGTACAGGTAGTTCTCCATCATCCACACAGAATTTCTAGGAAAGTCAGGCAAAATGCAAATCTTATCATGTGCTGTAATTCTACTTCTAGTCATGCTCAGAAACCTCTCTTCTTTGATTTGTTGGGTGGCATCGTCTTGGATATGTTATACATGTATGTTAGAAGTATGTGTGCATATTTTTAGAAGTGTGGAAAAATTTATATACATGTGCCTAAAGGTTAAGCAAAGTTGTGCTTGAAACTAGGAATTTAGTATTAGCATATAGTGAATATGTACAGAATTAAATTCTGTTATTAGGAATGTGATTTTATACAGATGTGAGTAACATCTGAACACAGTGGTTGAATCCTTGTCACTATTACAATCATTGGCTGTCTGCCTATAGGTACTTGGCAATGGTATTTCAATAAATATAGATCACAAAGATGATTAGGGGACTGGAGCACCTTTGCTATGAAGACAGGCTGAGGCAGTTGGGCTTGTTCAGCCTGGTGAAGAGCAGGCTCTGGGGTGACTTTACTGCAGCCTTCCAGTACCTGAAGAGACCTACAGGAAAGCTGGAGAGGGACTGTTTGCAAAGGCATGCAGTGATAGGACACGGGGTAATGGCTTTAAGCTGAAGGAGGGGAGATGTAGGTATTAGAGAGAAATTCTTTACTGTGAGGGCGGTGAGGTACTTGAAGAAGCTCCCCAGAAAAATTATGAATGCCCCCTCCTCAGAAGTGTTCAAGACCAGTCTGTTTGGTACTTTGAGCAGCCTAGTGTAGTGGAGGGTGTCCCTGCCCATGGCAGGGGAGTTGGAACTAGATGATCTTTGAGGTCCCTTCCAGCCCAAACCAGTCTGTGATTCTATGGTTCTATGAAAATAACCCAGATTTATTTTATTAAGGCTGTTCTTTATTAGTCTTTCAAAATAAACACTATTTTCATTGGCTCACTGCAGAGTTAAGTGACCATTGAAGAGAGGAGTCAGAACTCATTTAACATACTGTTACTTGCTTTTATGTGAACACAACAAAGTAGGCAAATTAATGGAACTGGAGTTGTTTTGAAATGATTATGCCAAGTGGAAAGAGATGGTTTATATTTTGGACTTGCCTGAACAGCAGTTTTTCTCTTTATGAATTGAAACCTAGACCCAGGTCTAACAAAGTGTGCCTTAATGCAGGCTTGTGGTTGTGAAGGTTCCTTTACATTTTGCAGCCCCCTGTGCCATTGAGACATGGCTGCAAAAAGTATGCTGCTAAATCAACTTTCATTGCAAAATGAAAAGTGAAGAAAGTCTTATGCCTCTCTCCTAGCTATTTGTGTCAGCCTTTGAGACCTCCTCGCTGTCATTTTGCTAAACCACCCCCTTTTGAGGGTGGCTGAGAGGCAAGGACAGGCAGCTTGCCCCTGTCTCTGCAGTGCTGTGGGGTCATCTCTCCAAGACATGCCATCAGGACTCCTGAGACCCTTTGTAGCTCTTGGAAGTCTGGGCTGACGTTTGAGAGTGTGCTCCCTCCTGTAAATTAGCAAGTTGTTACTGCTTTGTTTTCAGCAACTGAGGAGCTTCAAGATTCTTTTTCGGCAGGGATTTTCAGCATCTCCCCACCATGCCCATCCCTTACTTTTAAAGAACTGTTTTCTTTGGATTTACTTCAGGTTAAGGAATATGTATTGTATTGGACAGTCTCCTACAGCAAGGGAATTCTGTTTTAATCCCTTAACTGTCATTAACAGGGAAGAAGTTGTTCTTTCAAGTTGATTCAGGGAAGCATTACTGATGATAAAAGGCTAGATTGTTTAAAAACAGCTGAGAAAAGCTTGCTTTTTCCACCTTCTCTTATCCATGACGGATTTAGGAGGAGCCGTCACTCCCTCTTTGGGCATGGGGGTCTTCATTGTGCCTGCCCTGTGAGGGGCAAGGACAAGCAGAAAGAAGAAGAGGGGACAAAACTGCTAGCATCCTTTTTGGAGCCTAGTTAATGGCTCAATCGAAGGGCAGAATCCTGTGATGTACAAAGAGGTTAATTAATGATCTGCACACACAGAGCTGTGGCACTAAAATAGGATTTTCTGCTCTTGATTGTCCACAGTTTCTTTTTCTTTTCCCTAATTATAAGAAGGATGGCAGTTCTCACTTGCTTCCTGCAAACTTCGATCATGCTATTAATACAGCTTCCTAAAGTATGTGCGACAGCAACCACAGTCAGTAATTTAGCAACACAGGCACACACGCTTGTGAAAACACTGAGCAGCACCACAAGCACAGTTTGTAGTGGTAAAGGGCTAAAGGATGAACCTGAACACACAGTGTGTTTTCAGATCCACATCTCCAGTCTTCAAATCAGATTTAGGTTAGCAGATCCTGGCCATTGGGAAAGTTTTGGCAAGAGAGGTTTTCACAGATATGTGGGGATACTAAAGGAAACTGATTTTAATGTGGCTTCAAAATGGATTAAAATCACTTAAAGGGCTGTTAGAGTTACCTCTGGCCATCTAGCGCCAAGCCTGTGGTGGCCAGAAATGAGTTCTCATACCCTCCTGGTTGCTGATCAGCAGAGGAATAAAAAGATTAAATGGAAATTACAATCCATCTGGAAAGGATTTGTTATCACCCAGAATGGACTGCAGTCAACAAGGGATTTTATTAATTCAATTAATAAAGTCTTTTCTCTCTTCCATGCTGGAGAAAAGATTAGATAAGGTCACTGAAAACTAAGGTGTCAGTGATGGGATTAGAGAGGCTCCTACCATTTTTCAGTCATTTGCTTTGAATTGAACAGCATTTGAGCTTTCAGTTGGGGCACTAGTCTTTCCCCCAACTTTAGTTTCAGGCTATACTTGTAGACTTTTTTCTATCAGAGCTGGCCTGTGCCCTAATTTGGACTATGTAGAAGCCCCTTTTTGTAGATTCTGTTTAGGCCAGTGCGATTGGGTGTTTGCCTCCATGTGCCCTTGCCAGCTGCTTCCTCAGGGTCCAAGAACTGCTCCTCCCAGGGTCCAGTCTGCCTCTCCCACCTGCTAAAGGCCCATGGCTTGGACCTGGTCGGCTGCAGTCACATGAATCTTGCCAGCAGAAAAAGGCCCACATACTGTTTCTTTTAAGCAGTCAAAGATTTTTGCTTTCCTTTTATTTTGAACTAGCTCCTTATCGGCAGGCACAGACCAACCTTTCTGGGAGTTGCATTAAGTAGGGTTTAGGTGAAAGCTTTATTTGTTCCATCTGTAATTAAGTGATTTGTTCCAAACTCATAAATCTCTTCTCCCTCTTTCTTTTGCCACTGACTAGCTCATCCTTTCAGCTTCATATCAGGAACTTCATTCCTGATCCCTTTCTAGGTCAGGTTTCCTTCATTGTCTCCCTTCTTACACCTTGTAGGTTTGTTGGTTTAGGTTGTTGGTTTTTTTTTTTTGCTTGTGGGTTTGGTTTTAGCAATTAAAAAAACCCCAAAACAACAAACCAACCACAGTCCTTGCATTCCTTCTCCTAGCAGCCTCCATTTTCACAGTCTTTTTGCATAGAAACTGGGTTGTCTTTGTCTCTTTGCCGAGCATCCTCCTGTCAAGTCAAAGCTCCTGATTTTTGTCTGGCTCCTGACCCTAGCACAATTTTGGCTCTGTTAGTTGCTTGTGGGTACATTAGCTGGGTCTTCCTTCTTCTCACAGTTCCTTTCCTTTATACATCTCACATGTCCCCCATCAATCACACTGTGCCAGCGTCAGAGGCTGGCAGGAGAAGTTGGCACCACCTGCTTCCCCCCCTCCTCCTGGGATTCCACTTTTGGACCATTCCTTTGTCCTTGCCGGAAGGGCTTGTGGCTTCTTTTTGTGAGCTTTGAGCTGTGCAGAGCTGGCCCACTCCCTTGCACACCTCGTTCTACCCTTGGTGCATCATCCTGCCCGGCAGCTGAGATGTTCCTTCCCTGCTAACTGCATTGAGCTGTGCTTAGGTAGCCTTCAGCCTCTGCTGCTCAGTGTCTTCTGCTTTTTATTCCCTGACTCTTATTTCCTACTGTAGTTCTCTATGAAATCTCTCCTGTGGCCTCACTTATGAATGCTATTCTGATTCAGATATGGTTGGAAAAAATACACTTAAGCTTTGGGGGGAGTTTGGACCCTCCAAGAGAAGACCTCCGTTATAAGAAGAAAGGGTGTTAGTGGGAGTGGGTGTTAGTGCTGGTGGGAATGGGAAGGTTAAAATAACTTTGGTAATCTCCACCAGCTCTCCAGTATTGGGCACAGTGGTGACACTCAAAGACCTCTGTTGCCCTTTTGATGATCAAAAAACATTTAACACTCTACCTGCCTAGGGTTGTGGAAGAGCTCCATCCATTGAAGAGTCCTGGCATTTCCACTGCCTTCCCATACCTTTATTCCACCCCTTCTGCAATCCTTAGCCAAGCATGAGTTATGCTTAGGGATATTATCCAAACAGGGCTGAGGCTTAGGTAAGCTCTCATGACTTTGTATGCTATTTTTGTACATTGCTGTTCTGAGATGAAAGCAAAAGAGTTAGGCTCATACAGGCATTCAAAGACATATGTCTGTATTCTCAGGAAGTGTCTTTAGGATCATTTGAGATGTGCTGGAAGCCCACCATCTCGTGAGCCAGTGTTAATGTGCTCTTCTTGCCCTGTTATCCATGAATGACTGTAGTAAGCAGTCCCCAGGTTTATTTGCT
Organism: Zapornia atra; assembly: GCA_013400835.1. Taxonomy (NCBI): domain Eukaryota; kingdom Metazoa; phylum Chordata; class Aves; order Gruiformes; family Rallidae; genus Zapornia; species Zapornia atra. The sequence goes on along the minus strand of VZTU01032991.1, from coordinate 329,813 downwards.
TTTTACTCGGTCAGGGCCTGCACCCTGTGTGTGGCAGTCTTGACTCTTAAGCAGCCTGCCGGCGCTATCTGTAGCTAATTAGAAATCTGCTCTTACTGCCAGGTTTTCCTTTCAGAATGTTAATTAATTTTCCAAACCTCTGTTATTTGGAGGAATGGGACCACAGTGGCAAGATAAGGATGATCTGGCTTCTTTTCCAGCTCTGTTACACTTCTGGATTCCCATCCTCCTGCGTGCTGATAAGCCCAGCGATAGCAGGGGTGGGGATGTGAGCCAGCCCTGGGAGAAGATGCTCCTGCCTGTATCCTTTCCATTTTATATTCTGTGTGTGTGTCCCCAGCCTTTATTTTGCATTCTCTTGCAGTATCTAATTGATTCTTTGTGAAGCCTCTCTGCTCTGTTTCTTTGTGTGTAAAAATGTCAGGGCGGTTCGGCATCGTTGCTCTGTGGTGCGAGTCCTTGGGGTCTGGATTCGTGTCCTTTCTCTCAGTGCCTAAACTCCCCCAGGGTAGTCTGTGACTCCTGCCCACACAGCCAGCCTGCTCCATGGTGTTTTGTCCTGTGCACTTGGAACCATGAGCTGGAGAAGGAAATGCCCAGAGCCTCTGTAAATTCTGCAGCATGTCGTGTTGTTTCTCTCCTTCCACCTGCAAAATAGAGATAACTACTCTTAACCCATCTGTATCAGAAGTGTTGAGAGATTTAATTAGCTGCTGTCAACAGGGCTTTGAAGGTGTAAAGTATATCTGAAATATTTTTAAAGGTATTACGAAGATTAGCCTTGCTGAATTTAGCTCCCTTTCCTGTGCAATTGCCATGCAGATCTCTACACAGTATGTGTGCAGATATGAAATAGTTAAAGACTTCTTGTTTGTCCTTAGAAAAGACATCCCATTAAAACAAAACAACACATCAAAGTGAATTAAGTCCTTTGGAAATAATCTTTCTTACTGTATGTGGTTTTAGGACCAGCTGAACCTTCTGAAAAGCTAGAGCAGGGAGCGAGAGAGGGAGAGGGGGCAAGAGAAAGACACTTATTTATGTGAAGTCTGTCCCTCTGTTCGACTTTGTACAGCCAGAAACTGAAAGAAAGGCTTCCCTAGTGTGTCCAAGTTTCTGGTGAATGGCTCCTTTGGGTGCGGAAGTGAGCGCCGGGATCCTTTCAGCTGAAAGGAACAGTTAATGAGTGTTTCTCTGTTCTGCACTGCTGGAATGAGACACATCCCTCTTTCTAGGTCACTAAGTTAATCAAGTCAAGGATTTCTGTCCATTGTCCTTCTTATCAGTCACAGCTGCATTTGCATTAGGAAGCTTTCTGTTTCTTTAAGCCTCATTCATGTACTGATTAAATCCCTTTCCAAGTGTGCAGAAGCAAATGTCTAATGTATTATATAGCCATCTCCTAACCCAACTGAAAACAACGTACAGTAGAATATGGTTAAAAGCAGATGAAAGGAAAAAAATCATTGCTTTGATTTAGCTGATCCTTGGTGATAAAACATAGGGCAGAATGGGTGGAAGCTTATGTTTCTTGTGTGTGATTTTTTTACTTGATGCTAGGTAGCATCACTATCAGTGTGTAGCCAAATAAACAGTCTGAGGTGGGGAGTGAAATTGCTCTTCTTGAACATTTGAGTAAACATTGCTGTACCATCTCATAATAAACAGCAGTAGCCATTGCAAAGTATTAGATAATAAATTGGACCTGGCAGCACATTTCCAATTCTCAAGGATGACTGAAGGATAAACTTGAGACAAAATGCAAAGATGCCTGACATTGTAACAAAACAGTTGTAGCGCTTGCTTTTTAAAAGGTAACAGTATGCCTGTGGTTATGTTTTGGTTTCCCTAGTGATTCGTCACCTTTATGTTTGGAGGTAGAAGCTAAAATGTCCATCCTGTTGATTATGAGTACAGTTTTGGTCAAAATAATAAGGATTTCCTTATCCTCTTGAGACTGCTACAGCAGCACACCCACATGACACAGGGGGCACCTCGTTGCTTTGTGTTTTTTCCTCTGGATCTCCTGAGTCACTGGGAGATGTCAACTTTAATCTTCTGCCAGCACAGTTCTTTTAAGTGTGGGAAAAATGTCCTTCGTTATTGTCTTACCTCTCCTGTGGCCACTTGTCCATTTTCCAGACTTTCTTTGACAACCAAGGAAAACCACTTCTTTTTTAGTTTAGCATCATCTAGGGTTTCCTGTTTTTAGCTAGTGTACTTTTACCCTTTCTTATAGATTATCCTGCAGGTTCCATTACAAAGGGCCCCTCTTAAACAGTGAGCAGTCCCCTGAAACATGGACTTTTCCATCCTCCCTCAGCATTGCAAGGATCCTTTGCAGCATAGGAAGGAGGCCCTTTTGTTCCCACTTTCTTTCACTGCTCTCAGACAGATGTTCTGTTTCCATCAGCCCTGCAGAATTTAAGGGCTGTGTTCTGATCACAGGGGGTCCCTCAAAAAGTAGCCGAATGAAGGTAGGCAATACCAACAGGCAGCAGCAGGAACAGGGTAGAGCTCAAGCGTAGCTATCACAGTACCAATGCAAGCAAAGTCTGAATGGCAATGGTTGTCCCAGTGGCTGTGGGATGTCCTGGTACTTCTGCAGCTGCAGAGGGCAGGGTCTTCTTGGGAAGGAGAAAAGCACCCAATAAAACTTCTCATTTCAAAATGAGGATGAGATAAATGCACAGTGGTATGCAAACTGGTCATCTTAAAAGGCATTACAAGCTGAAATCTTTTTCCCTTCTCATGAGCCTGCTTCTTGCAAAAGATTCAGATTGTCTCTTGCTGAGTAGTTCCTCTGAGGGTGCAGTGCAATCAATGTCTTGTGTGAGCTTGTTTTTGTATTTTAGTGTCCACAAATCTACTTAGTCAATTCTCTGAAATGCTGTAAGTGTCCAGAATTAAGAACCAAGGAAGGGTTTTGGCTGCCCAGTGAGGCACCAAAGGTCAGTGGCTCTGCAGTAACACTCAAAAATGTACATACATGTATTCTGAGGGACCACACAGTAATCTCACATCAATTTGAGGTAGCTTGTGAGCTGGTGGCAGAGGTCTGAATTGCTTGGTGTTTGCTGAGAGTACGCTCAGCTTCTGGAGATCAACTATATATTAAGTTAAAAGAAGTGAAGAAAAAGAAGCAGCTGTTGGCGTTACCTGGAGTCCAGTTATTCTGTGCTGCCGGCAGTGCTGCTATTGCAGTGATGACATAGACCAATTCTGAATCAATGCAAGATTAAACATTTGTAAAATGTCCAGAATGCTGATGTTTTCTTGAAATAAATGATTCTGTTGAATTATATTACTTTACTTTCTAAAGTACGTAATCAATTTAATGAGAATACGTAAAATCTATTTTAAACTGGAAAACTTTTTTTCCTAAAAGGCATGTTCCCACACAACATTTTTACTTGATAGTTCATCATTTTCCAAGGGAAAATAATCCCTCAAAAATATTTGGCTGTGGCAAGTATTTGGATTCAACTGTGTTGGTATGAAACAACATGGTTTTTATTCCTCTGGATGCGTGTGAGTGTCTGAGGAAATGTGGAGACTGGAGCAGTGCAGAGTTCGGCGGTAATAACTGCATTCACTGGGGAACAGTGGTAGCTCCAGAGGATCTTTATTGACTGAGACCTGCTAAGGATCTGGCTCGCTAAATATGCAAGATAAAACTATCTCAAACCTCCAGCATACTTAGGAGCTGATGACAGATGAGCTACAGATTATTTGAGTGGTTTAATTATTCCTATCATTTGTCCACCTTAGCCTGTGGTTTCTAGAACTGCACTTTGATTAAAATTCTTGGATTAAACAGATGAGTTGACAAGACAAATGTTCCTTGCAGCCCTCTGAAGCATGGTACAAAATTACAAACTTCTTCCTGCTTCAGTTTTCATTCCTGCTTTCTGTCCCACCCAGAGCCAAGTGGATTTAGGATGAATCAAGAGGGCCTTAAACATCTTTTGGAGCAGTATCTCTTACACAAGAAAGAGGAAGACAATGTAGTTTCTTAGTAGACTTTGCGGAAGACTGTTGTAATTTTTTAATTGGTAAAATAGGTACAGACATTTTAGCTTCCTGTTTTAACATCAATAGCAAAGAAAACCCCAACAAGCAAGCGGACACATTGACAAATACAAAGGCTCAGTCTCTGCATTGTTGATGATGTTCAGGCTGCATCCGAACAAAGACGTCCAGTTCCCTTTGCATTGCTGTAATCAGGATTTGCCTGAAGTGGAGGGCAATACAGGAAAAGGCAGGCAGCCTGAGAGAGGATTTGGAGTGGATGGAGAGGGAAACTCCAGCTTTGTGCCCTTGTAATTATGCTGTGAAGTAATGCGGAGGGTTAGTCTTAAGAGCAGATGTTTAAGGGTATATTGGCACCAGAGGAATCAAAAGCTGAATGGGATTTTCCTGACATGAGGGGGAAGCCTTTGAAAACAACACTGGACACCAATGTGCAGGCTTCTCTGCGTTGGACTGTTTTGCCAATATGGTTAACTGCATAGGAAGAAGTTGCCATGCCACTTGGACTCATAATTTGAACATGGATCTATTAGCAAGTAACCTGTTTGCCAGGGTAACCACCTTTGCAGAGGATGAGGAAAGCTCTTCCAGCAAAAGCCTGCTGTTACCAACTTCATGATGTTGTTGACTTGGTTTAGTTTGGATATGGCTATGCCAAAAAGATGCCTTTATAAAGCAGGCATTATTTTTATTAAATGCAAATACTAAACTAGATTCATCAGCAGAAGTATCATGTTTTCTGACTTTGCTCCCTGTGCAGTCCAGAACTATTGTAGAACTTCAGGGTAGCAGTTCAGGGGTTGTATTTCAAAACCAGGGGTAGCTTCGGTCCACCAGTGGTGTCTCTCATTGGACTGATGAGGTAAAAATAATCTTCCTTGCTTGAAAGAGGTAATGAGAAATCCGGTCAGATTTGATCAGTGTACAGCTATAATACAGTAACATAGTGATATCAGACCACCAGTGCTGCTGTGTGCCATATGGCCTATTATTTACTTTTTCTTTGTAAAATTTAGGGGGTGAAGGTTCACCAAGCAGGAGCAAAGAGCTTTCATTTTTGCTGTGAGTGCTTGTCTGCTCTTTTACTTGATGTAACAAGTTCCAGGTGAACAGGCAAAATTACTTTCACTCCCATGGTTTTGTGTTTTAGATGCAGCCAGGTTTTAACACTTACATCATCACAAGAAAGTGCTGACCATTTATCACATCTCAGAATGTCCCCTTTAAAAGGGAATAAAAACCTAAAGCAGCCCATGACCAAGTTTTTTTTATTGCTGGGCATCCTGGTATTCCTTAGCACAAAGGTAATTGCAGGGGCAAAACCACAGTGGATTTGATTCACTGAAGTATTTGTCTGTTGGGGCACTGCCAAAATCGATACTGCTATTCCAGTGGACAGACAGAGCCTTGCCGGGGTGAATTTCTTTCTTTGGAAACCAAGTAGGCATGGATTTACTCACCTAGTTGGTAGTCCTCTTAATTTTACTCATGTGAGTAACTGTTCTTGACAGGGGCCTAATAGAGTCTGCACTTGTGGCCTGGAGAAGTTTATTATGTTTTTTCTGTAGAGCTATCTGCCTTCTAATTCCCCGCCCCC
>VZTU01032991.1:282365-324124 GCA_013400835.1 Zapornia atra | reverse complement strand
CCCCCCCCCATTTCCAATGGAAACTGCCTTGTTTGTCACAGGTCATCCCACATCACTGCAGCTCACCAGGGAAATGGCAATAATTCAGCTGCTTGGGTATGGATGTTGGGCTTTTCTCTCCCTGTTGTTTTGTCACAGGACTGTTGTTGCTACTTTGCTTTGTTTGAAGGCAGTGGTTAAAAGGGCAGGATGGGTAAAGCCACAACTGCATGAGATGTAAATGTACCTTGGCTCTGTAGGTGTCAATACGATTCTGAGAGGTGTGGGAATGCTTCAAAGTGGAGCAAAAGGGAAGCGGGGAGGAAGGGAGGAGCAGGGAAGTTAGGAGAGAGCAAGGTCAAAACTACAGTAGCTGCCCCTGGCAGCTTTTAGCAGCCTCATCAAAAGCAGAGGACTGAACAGATCTTGAAAATATTATCCCTAGATGGTAGAAGATGCTGAAAGTTGCTGGAGCAACAGCAGCGTGTGAGCTTCCTTGTTGCCATTTCCATTTCACTTTTGCTGATTAAGACACCTCTCTTCTCCTGTGTGAATGGGAGTGTGGTGGGTTGACCCTGGCTGGAGGCCAGATGTCCACCAAAGCTGTTCCATAACTCCCCTCCTCAGCTGGACAGGGGAGGGAAGATACAATAAAAGGCTTGCAGGGCAAGATAAGGACAGGGGAGAGATCATTCAGCAATTAACTGTCATGGGCAAAGCAGACTCAACTTAGGGAAAAAAAAATATCTAATTTATTATCTAGTCAAAACAGAGTAGGATAATGATAAATAAAACCGAATCTTAAAACACTGCACCCTCTTCCTTCTCAGGCTTAATCTCACTACCAAATTCTCTGCCTACTACCCAGGAGCATCACAGGGGGGTGGGGAATGGCTGTCGAGGTCAGTTCATCACAAATTGCCTCAGCCACTCCTTCCTCATCACAGGGAGGACTCACAGTCCAGGAAACAGTCCTTCATTAACTTCTCCAACGTGAGTCCTTCCCACAGGCTGCAGTTCTTCACAAACTGTGCCAGTGTGGGTCCCTTCCATAGGGTGCAGACCTTTAGGAACAAACTGCTTTGGCATAGGTACCCACAAGTCCTGTGAGCAAACCTGCTCTGGCGTGGGCTTTGCTCTCCACAGGCTGCAGGTCCAGCCAGGAGCTTGCTCCAGCGTGGGGTCTTCCATGGGCTGCAGGTGGGATCTCTGCTCTGCTGCCAGGAGCACCTTTTTCCCCTCCTTCTTCATTGACCTGTGTGCCTGCAGAGTTTTTCACTTCTTCTGTCTCCTTTCTCTGGTAGCAAAAAGCTGCTGCTATGTTTATTTCCTGTTAATTATGTTATCCCAGAGGTGCTTCCACCGTTGCTCATTGGCTTGACATTGGTCAGTGGTGGGTCCATCTTGGAGCCAGCTGGTATTGGCTCTGTCAGACCCAGGAGAATCTTGTAGTAGCTTCTCACAGAGGTGCCCTCTGCAGCCCCTTGTTCTACCAAAATCTTGCCATACAAACCCAAAACAGGGAGTTACTCATGAGCTGTAGCAACGCCATGGGGATCTCCGAGCTGTATTTCCAAACCCTTTACTGGCACTAAATAATCTTTGCAAATAAATACACACCCAAGAAGAGAACAAGATGAGGCTGGGTGTGTTTTTTTTAGGGACGCTGAGGAAGAAGTCTCAAGGTGTGTCTGTCTCCATCTCAGAGTTGAGAACAGATCTCCCTGAAGTTAATGCATTTTAATCAGCTGATGTTCAAGGAGGAGGGACAGGTCTTTGCTTTGGTAGGCAGGTCGGGTCCTGTAAGGGGCAGCACTGTGGTTGTGTATGTGCTCTAGCTGAGTTACAAATGGTCTGTGTGAGCTCCAAGCACCACCCCACCAAGCTCTCTGTGCACCAAATGGGGCACATGAAGGCTGCAGTTATGAGCGCTTGATTGGAAGGGGAGAGAAGAACAATGGTAACATAGGTGGAAATGGTGGCCCCAGAGTCTTGGGTTGGGTTTTTTTTTTTCCCCTCTTTCATCCATAGCATCATTTGGAATGAACTGAAGTTCTAGTTTTAAATTTGTGTAATTTCTCCTGCTTGGAGACGTGTGTTGGTGTTTTAATGTGGCTTATTCAGTTTTATTGTTAGTCAATTAGGAGCAGGTAGAAACTAAACTGATTCTGTCACTCTTAACCAGGGGTTTGTATGAATTTAACTGAATTAGTTTAATTAAATTGAACACCACTGAATTCCTCAGTCTCCCCAAAAAGGTACCCATGCAGATGTGTACACAGAACATGCATGTGTGCCAAATGTGTGTGCCACCACGTGCGAGCGAGCAACTGTCTAAACACCAGCCTGAGCACCTATCTGGGCTTTCACAGTCTGCTCATTATTCCGACATTGCGTTGAAGGGAGAGATGTGAATCCCCCTATAAATTCCACTCGCTGCTTTGGCGGCTCTGCTGACAGACTAGTCAACAATTTCTATGCAGAGTGCGATTTTCTAGTTTAGGAATGGAGCCACTTAGATTAGAACTCAGCGTTTTAGTGAGAAATGTCTAAAACGTTTACATAACCTATTTACATATGAATACAAACATTACAGGCTTTATATTAACAGCCCTTGTTGTGGCTCATTACTATGCATAGAAAAAGACATCAGCATTTCTAGTAGCATCTACAAAATTATAAATATGTGATAGAGTAATTACTGATTTGGAAATCCAAATTATATTAAAATGATTGTAGCATCTGTGTCTCCAAAACCCTCTCCATTTGTCAATTCTAATCTTTTATTGCTCAGGCAATAAACACGAGTCTGATGTCTGTTTACACAGTTCTTTTTTAATCACACCCCCCCACCCCCACCCCCCCCTTGAAATTTAAAAAGAAAGTGGAGGAAGGAGAGGTTTGATATCAAGGTATCTGAAATTGGTCCCTGGTTGTTTCTCTTCCCTTTTCTTTACCCTACACCCTCAAAAATACCAGAACTGTTGGTAGCTCCAGCAGATTTATCTGAAGCAACCAGGAGTTGCTGCGAAGATCGTGCTGGAGCTGACAAGATTTTGTCCTTGTGGTAAAAGCTGCCAATGAAGTTCCTTCCAAGAAACACAGGGATTGGTTTGAGAATTATCCTGTTGACAGGCTTGAGAGATGGGCACATGCAAACCATGTGAAGTTCAAGGTCAAGTGCAAGGTCTTGTACATGGGTCTTCTCCCAAACACAACTACAGGCTGGGTGCAGAATGGATTGAGAGCATCCCTGAGGAGCTGGACTTTGATGAGCTGGCATGTGCACTTGCAGCCCAGAAAGCCAACTGTATCCTGGGCTGCATCAAAAGCAGTGTGACCAGCAGTTCAGGGGAGGTGACTCTGCCCCTTTACTCTCTACTGGTGAGGTGTCTCCTGCAGTACTGTGTCAAGCTCTGGGGTCCCCAGTACAAGAAAGACATTGAGGTGTTGGAGTGAGTCCAGAGGAGGGCCGCAAAGATGGTCAGAGGGCTGGAGCACCTCTCCTATGAAGACAGGCTGAGAGACTTGGACTCATTCAGCCTGGAGAAGAGAAGGCTCCAGGGTGATGTTACTTCAGCCCTCAGATACCTCAAGGGGACCTACAGGAAGGCTAGGGAGGGCAAGGGGTAATGACTTTAGGCTGACGGAGAGGAGATTTAGGTTACATATAAGGAAGAAATTTGTCATGTGAGGGTGGTGAGGCACTGGCACAGGCTGCCCAGAGAAGATGTGGAAGCCCCATCCCTGTAAGTGTTCAAGACCAGGTTAGATGGGCAACCTCGTGTAGTGGAGGGTGTTCCTGCCCATGATAGGGGGGTTGGAACTAGATGATCTTTGAGATCCCTTCCAATCCAAATCCCTCCGTGATTCTTTTCTCTTTTTACTGCAGACTGGCTTAACTCAATGGTTGTGAAGCTCCTGTAAGCCCAGGAAGCATTTGTTATGCTCCTATGGCATGAGTGAATGAAGCTGAAACCTTACTGGTGACTGCAATGCAAAGTAGAAACCGGGGACAGGTTCTGATACCCTTCATCACAATGGTGCTTTACTTCCAGAAGAGACGGTGTGGGTCTCAGCAGGTTTGGGTAGGGGATTTCACGCATCAGTAAACAGTAATAAAAGTGATTCATTCTGGGGTTTTTTTGTCTGTGGATCTCTCCTTGCAGGGAGATCAGCATAATGCTTCCCATTTTGCAGAAGAGATCCCCCTTCCCCTCAAAGTCACTCTGCCTTGCAGGAGAAATCACAGAGGAGGCCCCTTTGCTTCTCCCTCTCTGGTCTTCTGGCCAATAGAAGACACTGCTCAAGGGAATTTATTCATGGCTTGCTCAACTGTAGTTATTTGCTGCAGCATCTGCTTTCAGGTTTTTCAGTCCTGGACCAAAATTCCAGTCAGGGGAAGTCAATTTGCCTGGAAATAATGTGCTTGCATAATACAGTGGATGCTGATGTCACAGGTGTTCTGATGAGCTGAGCAGGGACTGGTCTCTGAGAATGGGTCTGTGTTTTTTACCTTGCCTGATGATGGGGAGCGAGCACTGCTGCTGAAATGATACATTTTCTCTGGCATGCATAACCCAGTTTTAGCTGAGCTGTCTGTGATACCCCCTTGGCTTTAATTATGGCACAGCCTCTAGTTTTCTTCTCTGTTTTCACCTTCTGCTTACACTATACAGGGACTTAAAAGCCCATGTATGCATAGTAACAGTTCTGTGAGATGAAATGCTGCTGTGTAAGTAAAGCATTCATCACGGCTGCAAGGGAGGGTTGAATAAAATCCCACATAGTTTTACTGCATGAGCAGTGAAAGATCAGGAATGACAAATGGGTTGACAAATGGTGCTCAGTGCGTTATTTATTTACTCGGTTGTGTTGGAGTAAGTGAGATGAGGCTTGCTGGCTTTTTGAGAGTGTTGTCAGAGTGTTTGTAAAGGCAGAGGCCTCAGGATCGATCCCAAGCCCCAGGCACTAGCATGTAGGTAGCCATTAGCTGTAAAACTGAGGCACCTCCTTCCCAGACTGTGCAGTTTTGGGGAGTGACAGATAGGATGACGCTGGTTGGGACAGAGGGTATTTCCTAGTTGGTCAATAATTTAGGGTTTGCTTGTCAATCTGTTTGCACTAAACATATACCTGTACTGGCTAATTACCTGTACTGAGGGGCACTGGCTATTTCTACACAGCACCTCAAAAAACATGAAGTGGGATGAATGCTGTTAAAGGCACCAGTGACATAAAAAAAAGCCTAATCTTCTCAACATTTGGAAAATAATTTACTTTTCATAGATGCACTGAGAAAAAGAAGGAAGAATTTGGATGCCACCTCTGACTTAACAAGCTAGTCTTGTTTACACTAACAAAGAAAATAAAATGTTGTGAGTTACTTATTATTTTTACCACCTTCAGGTTTAGCAGTAGTGAGTATATGGAGGATTTCTTTAACCTTGAAGCTGAGTTGAGACGTCCTCACCACTGACTCCTTACTCTCCAGCATCCTAGATACCATTCATGACCACTCTTGCTCTTCATTGCAGACAGGCTGCAAAATGGGCTACCAAAGTGTAGCAGGATTTTAAATCACTGAAATTTAAAGGCATTACATGGAACTGAATTTATCAGTTTTTCCAGTGCTGCTCTTGCTTATATGTTATTTGGTCAAATACTCACCAAGCCAGATAGCAGCAGAGCCTGTCTGATACTTTATTCTAGCTGTCCAACATACACTAGAAAGTTAGGATGCCATTTTCAGCCCCTACTGAAATGCTTCCTCAGTTACTCAGAAGAAGTGGAGCCCATTGCAAAGAGAAGAGGTTGGACTTCACCATAAGGGTGTTCTGCTAGAGGATGAGATCAAAGAGTTTCCAACCACGTGTGGAATTAAATACAACTCTTTCAGGTCCAGAACAAAAGCTGTAGGTTTGTTTTGGGTTTTTTTATGAACAAAGTAGGTGCAAGGGTTAAGGCCTCATCAGACCAGATACTAATGCTCCTGATGGGGTGCTGGACTTCAGAGCTTCTTGTGTTTTTTAAGCCTGGGATTAAACGAGACCACATTTAACAGTATTATTAACAGTAAATTTCAGTGAGTCTTTGAGCAAGGAGCTCTGTGTCATGAGCCCCAGGGGATTTGCTCCTGGGTGGCCCCAGGGGAACACTGGTGTCTTGTCTGCGCCCATGTCTTCACCTCTTAAAGAGAATAGGGACCTTTTCACACACGTCAACAGGGCACATATCAAATTGGACATGGCAAAAAGTAAGTAGCAGCTTCATGGTCTCGAGCATCCAGCAGAGTTCAGTGGGACCAAAAGCCCATTGGCAAGTTGCCACTTAGCTGGAAAACATGGCAGGAGCTGTTGGAAGTCACTTTCCAACTCTGGTGCCAGTGCTGAAGAGCAAACTGTCAACAGCCTCTTCTCAGCAAGGGACACTGTTTAGGTTTTCTCCCTCATGGAGAAGAAATTTTTCCATGACCTCACTGAAGCTTCCAGTGTTTTTCTGAGAATCCAGCCAGTTCAATGGAAGTCCAAAGGGCCTGGGCAGCTGGTGAGTAGTTTTGTCCAGCTGTTTCCAGTTTAAGCACTTGGTTTCATTACTTGTACAAGGCTGGGGACAGATGTTCTCCTGAAAACTGGATCTTTCGGTAAGTCAGAACACTCTGTGGTGACAGAAGAGGAGGGAGAGAAACACATTTTAGCAAGGATATGGCATGTGGCTGATAATCCTGTAGAGAAGTTGGGCATGTTTGCAGTGGATGAGTGTAGCTGAGTGTGGGCCCCATGTTTGAGGTGATCCTTTTCATTAACAATGTTTTAAAACCACAATATTAAAGGAAGGCTTTGCATGGATGGTTTGGGGGATCTCTTTGGTGACATAAATTGGTGAAATTCTTTATGTATTTTCTTAATTCAGGAGGATATTTGATTGTATACTCCTGCTACTCAGCTTAGACCTTGTAATGGTCAATGGTGCCTGTAAATGTCTGTTCACCCACCGAATTCACTGGGGTGTGGATCAGGCCAGTAGGGACAAACAACTATAGAGCCAGCAATACAGAGCATTTTTTTTGGGAGCAGGTTGCTTTTTTTTTCTTCTTCTTCTTTCAGTGATGCCTTCCTCCTGGTAGGGCTGAAGCACTTATGACCTAGATCGTGATGTGGTTGAGTAATAGGCCATATTGCACAGGTACAGCAGATCTCATAAAGTGTAAGGACAAGTGTTGGAAGCTACAGGTGTCTCTACCTTGGTGGTAGGACTGGAGCAAGGTAGCGCATCTCAAGGAGCATTAATGCATAAAAATACCCTCTATCTTCTTATCCCTCAAATGCAACAAGGAGGAATGCAATAATGGGAGCCATAGTGTCTTGGGAAACCCCATTACCAAACTCAAAAGCTTCACATGGCTGTAGTAGCAGTGCAGCTCCTTGTCATAAAATGGAGGATTTTATTTGCTTTTATTAAGTAACAGAAGCTTAATTAAGTTTCTCCTGAATGTAATACAGCAATACAGCTGAATGTAGGTCAGTCCCAAGTAATTGTTTCATTGCTTTAGCAGCTGTTCAACTGATGCTCAAGTGTTAAACAAGAATGCTGAAATTTTAAATTTTTTTTTTCTTTTATCCTTTTTTTTAAAGAGGCTAAGTGGTCTCTTTCTCAGGGGACCATGAGGTTAGCCTTAGCCCTTTGAACCTAATTAATCAATGGTGAGGCTCTCTGAGTGCTGGCTGTGGAATGCTCTTTAATTGCTCACTTGTGCAGTCATTTGTTTTGTTTAACCTGCGAGGGATTAAACTCTGTTATAAAGGTCCTTGCTTCTGTGGTAGAACAACTCCAGCCATTCACCACCAAGGTCTCCACTGGATTCCCAACACAGCCTCCCCGGGGATGTGGCAGGTAGAAAAGGAAAGATCTCCCCACTCCCTCTCTCCGCACCACCTGAACCCACTGGTGTTTTCATAGGTCCCCCTCAATTGCTTGTCCATGAGCTTCCCAGGGCTGCGCTCTTGGCAAAGTGAATATCATTAGCTGTTAATATAACCCAAGAATTCTCCAGATATCTTCATCGCTTTCTTTCATTAAATATGAAACTTAAGAGACAGAAACTTTAATGATTTTCCGTGCCTGTGCGTGTGTGTAATACTATATGCTCCATTGGGACCCCTCTGGCATCCCACGTCTCCCAACAGCTGTCAGGCAGCTCAGATTCTTTTCGAAAATGCCAATCTCCAAAAATATTTCCTCCTCCTCTCAAGTATGGAATTTCGCCCCTGAGTCAGAGGGTCTTTGCAAAGCGATGGCAGGATTCGGTGACAAAGTTAAGGCTGCCAAAACGTTAGGGCCAGAAATAAGATCTTTTATAGCAGTTGTGGAGGGGACCAGGACTGTGAATTTCCAGGCTACAGCAGGACTCTGCTTTTGTTTCCAGCCCCGGTGAATTGTTTTGAGACCATGTTTCTTGTAGTTTTGCCATTAACATTCAGAATAAAGCTAGATCATTTTAAGATGTTTCAAAAGGGGATGTTAAAATTTATCTTCCTTTTTATTAGATCCACTGCACCAAGGCACCCAGTGGCTTTAGAAATGTAAGTAATGAAAGGCAGAGAACAAATGTGAACTATAGAAATGATTTATGGAGACATCTGATGAATTTATCTTGCATCTTTACCCTTTCATCCATCTCCCTGGACTTCAGCTAGTATGTCTGAGCAGCATCAGTCACATATTTTAAAGTTGACTTGCCTGAGACATGCTTCATGGTCTGGAATGTGAATTTCCCAGTTTCTGCCCCACCTAAGGCTCCCATGCAATTCTGGGCAGGCGTGGGTTTTTTTTTTCCTCGGAGGTATCTGGGTTGGATTACCGCAGCGGTTAGGCACTGCATGACCTGCTGCCTGAAAAATGCTTAATAGCCAGCAGCTTCAATGCTCTCCACAAGAGCTGAGGAGTCCCAGGCCATGCTCAGACAGCTGGGCCTTTTTGTAGCTCCTCCAAGAACCAAACTGGAGAAAATTCAGCTCTGGTGGGAAGTGGAGCCTTTCTGGAAAACTTGGCCTTTGAGCTTAGCTTCTTCAAAGGAAGGTTTCTTATGTACAGCAAGTTTAATTCTGTGAGCACAGCATTAGGCAGGATCTGTAGAATGAAATGGCCAATCCTTCACTAACAAAGTATTTTCTGCATCTTCACAAGATGGCTTGAGGTTTGACAGATGCACAGTTGCTCTGTTCCTACCAGTTGTTGCACAGATGTTTAGGGGCCATTTTCCTATCGACTTTTTCTCAGGATAGTCTTTTAAGCCAAATCTGCAAGCATGTTAACCCTGTACTTTGAAGGCAGATAGATATGGTATGTAATGAGCAAGTAGTGTCCCTTTCAGGACTGTGACCAGGTAGGACAGGGCAGGAGAAGAGCTGGTGGATATATATAATTGAAAACTGAGATAGAGATGCAGAAATCTGCCACTGGTAGGGGAAGTGAGATGGGGTTGGAGTGGTGAGAGAGCAGGAATATGTGATCACTGACTTCCCTCAGCTTAGTGCTGAGCACAGCGCAAGAAAGCTGCTGGACCTGCCGGACAGATGTTCTCAAAAATGCATCTCTGCATCTCCTCCCATGTTGCTGCATGCAGAAAGTTCAGTGCTACGTTTAGACTTTTTGAGGAACTTCACAGTGGTGGTTTCAAGCAATATATCTAAGATTAGGCGCACTTTTTTGTTAGCCCCCTTTCTTTTTTTAATCATTTGCTTCTGTATGTGCTTTGGCTGGCCAGTGCTGGGCTGGGAAGCATATGAAGGTTTTGTGACGCTGCTTTCTCTTGAGCTTACAATCAAAGCGTAGGCTGCCTTTATGCAAGCTTTGGGCTGAAGATCAAAGAGACAGAGTTGGCCATGCTGAAATAAAATAAAAACGCTTTTGAATATCAAAAACATATTTAGTTCATTTCAGATTTTATTTTTTTTTTTAGAAAGTTTGGTTTGTTTCTGATTATTGTTTGTACTGCTTTAATGGCTCAGACACAGATGGGGCCAGGACTCTTTTGCACAAGTTGTTGTACAAAATTGGTCACTGCTAATAGAGGCCATGCTAATGGTGTACAACCCTGGCAGGCTGTTTTGCTCACTAATATAATCTTTTTTTGTCTGAACTGACGTAGCCACGGTGCTGAAGGCATAATGTGTCACCTGTTGATCCTATGCCTGTCTGGGTTCGGAATCTCTCCCCCAGCCTCCAAGAACATGAGTGACGATTGCTTCCTAAACTAAAAATCTATGGATCTTAACTTAAAAATCACTTTGGCATCATGCCATTGACTAGGCTGATGGAAAGAGAGGTGGTCTGGGTTTTAGAAACAGTGCTGCATGAATGCTTTCAGTTCACTCCTGAGTTCATCAGGGAGTTATCCAGCTTTGACCTCCTGTGCTGTTCGGACAAATTCATTTTTGTTTCATTCAGTCATTTAATTATTATGTCAAATTTGAGATGGAGTATAGTACAAATTATTTTGGCCCCAAACCTTTCTTTAACCCTATTCTCAGAGGTGAAAGGCTAATACGTTAAACCTACCAGCCCATGAATGCAGATTACTTTTGCCCACTTAGAGACAATATTCTCTAGGTTCAGTTTTCCTTTTGCAGGAATCGGTGAGTGGCTGGGACTGGGGCATGGGGTGGTGACAGGAAATGGCAATGCGTCGTTATATCTGGCTGCATAAATCCTGGTGCAGGGATGGGGATGCAGTGGAAGTAACAACGGATTTTCTTTTAACAGCAGGACAGAATATCATTTTTTAAAACTCTTTTTTGTTAATATATTGAAAAGGTTTCTAAATATTTGTGTTCGATTTTCTTTTTTCCTCAGCCAGTGCTGAGCAGCAGGTTCGTACCTCTCAGTGTTAGAGGGGTACAGTGCCTCAGTGTCCAGCACAGCATCGCCTGTGCTGCAGAGCTGGTGGATAAGGGAGGTAATAGTAGACCAAGGGTCTGAACACACTTCAGAGCTGTTGTAGAGGAAATAATTCTTTGTCACTTGCTCTGGCTATTCCAACTCCGGGTAGCTGTACTCAAAAAGAAGAAAAAGTGGGCTTTAACTCCCACTAACTTGTGTTAAAATGGCAGTGAAGACAAAGTAACACGGTGTGCCAGCTGAAATTCAGCCCAGACCTCCTCTAGCCTTTAATTTAACCTCCTAACCCAAATTAAAAGGCAGATTGTTTTCCGTTTGCAGTTATTTTAACTAGTGTTAACTCTGGCTAAACCTACAAGCCTTTTATTGGTTGGTTTGTTTTAGATGTTTACTCTCCTCTCCAGATATCCTGTCAGTGTTTTGTAAAGTGGATTTTTATTAGGGTGCTACAGAACTTTATGGAGTTGGAAGAAGTAAAGTACCTGTAAAAGGGCAGATGTAGTTCTTTAAAAGATGAGCTTTACAGCTGTAAGACTTGCCTGGTTTGGTTTTCAGCCCTACGGCTCGGCATCCAATAAAAAACATTGCAAAACCTGGCCTGGCTTGTGTCCTCAGCTCCTTGCAGCTAAGGCAACACCATGACTCCTTTAGACAGGTCTGTTTGCCATACTGAACCCAAACCCTTTGTCTGAATATAACCAATGATTTGGGCAGATGGTCAGTTTGTTATTCTTGCACTAATTGTGAGTACTTCTTCCACCAGGCTTGTGTTCAGATTCCCCGTTGCTGCAGGGATGCTGTAGCCAGGCAGGTCCTGGCAAGGCACCGAACAGGATTTCCTGTTAGGGTACCCATTCATTGCCTTTGGGGATTTCATCTTCCCTCCTCACTGTGTTAACATAAAGAGATGGGACAGAAAGAAATCTAAGGAAACGATAAAATCTAAGAGACATTACATGGCAAAGGAAAAAAAAAAACAAACAAACACCTTATTGCTTGAGGGGATCCTCCTTTGTAGAGTGGTGATGAGCCAGGGCATCCCTGTTGTTGGGTCCTGCCCCAGACCTCCTTCCTCAGATGTGGGGAGTCCCTGGCAGCGGAGCAGATGCACCATGTGCAGGGGTGCCTCAAATTACCATTCAATCTTAAAGTCTTGTGAATTTACTGTTAAATGCTTCTTGTTAAATTTTAAAGGCCTTATCAATGAGTTGAAACAGTGTAATTACTTTTTCTTTTTTCCTACATAAAACTGGTCTTTAAATTATTTCCAGGACCTGCTTTCCATCTCTCTCCCAGGCTCTCCATAACATATCAAGGTAGTCCCCTTGGTGACCTTTACAGCTCGAATTTGGTTTGGCTCTGCAGGATTTTTCTGCTGCTTGGCTGGCTGAGGTTTTGGTGTGGTTTTGGTGGTTTGTTTTTCTTCAATTTTGCTTTGCTCAATCTAAAATAATAATCAGAGGAACGAAATGGATTGAGGCTATAGAAATAAGGCTCTTTCTTCCCATCAAACATCATAAAATTTTACATTAACCGCAGCAGTTTAAATGTATCTCATTGGCATATCTCCACAAAGGCGCTTGGTGAGGCTGCAATTAGAGTGCTTTGCTGCCTCTCCTTGTATTAGTTTGATCACATAAGAAGCAGCCTATCTGACAGCTCTAGCACCTGGATAGATAATTAAAACCCGTCAATAAAACAACAAAATGCAGTGTGTAGTGGGACTCGTCTGCGCTAGCATTAAACACCGCAGATAATTATATCACAGCAGAGGTTGGAAAGCCAGTTTCTCCGTGCTCTGAAAGATCAATAAAAGGCTCATTCATAATAAAGGAAATGTTAGAGAAACTGGATTTTCATCTCCCTGTCATTAGATCCTTTGCTTTTAAGGTTTTGCAGAGGCAGAAAAAAGATTCTGTTGAGGAATTCTTTGTTTCTGGAAGCTAAACAGGCGGAGGATTTAGCTTTGCTTTTGTGCAGCGTGTTATTGAAAGCAAATGTGGTGAACCAAAGGCTTTTCTCACGGCTTGCGGTTCTGTTCTCCACCCTCCACCGCCTCCCTTCTCTGCTTGCTTCCCCCCCGCCCCATTTGGAAGCCATCACGTTAACTCTGCTTAGGAGTGAAATTTCTCTTTGCTTCCTGTTTATTTTCTCCAGGGTATTAATTTTATCTTACTTTATCTTTCTCTTGGCCCTTACTAAATAGTTGATTTGGAAATACTGCATATTGACAGGGGAGAACACACTCCTGGCTGACTTATTTGCTGTGACAGCCTCTTTCTGAAAGCAGTCATCCAGAGAGGGGATTTCTGTGTTCCAGGGAAGGAAAAGGATGTCTCGCAGCATCGCCATGAAGAATAATGAATTAAGTCTGTCTCTTACTGTAAAACCATTAAAAAAGTATAATAGACCTTGAGAAAGGAACTTGGATATTGATGTCTTTGCTATATTAGAATGTCTAGGCACATGATGGCTGCCTTGTCTTTGCAGATAGCAGATAAAAATAAATTCTATGTAGAGTAGGTGTTCCAGTTGAGGAGGGAGGGAAAGAGCATCTTTCTATTTTTGGCTATAGGTCCTTATGAACACAGGTGAGATGGCTTGGTTGGCACACATGGGCATTAGGAGTCTCTTTGTTTTAAGTTACTGTAGGTGGAGGGTAGCAATAGCTACAAGCACAGGTTGGTGGCAGCAGGAAGGGATGGATATGGCAGCTCAGTGCTTTCAGTACAAATCCAAGTTCATGGTCACATAGCCGTAAGTTTTCCAATCTTCAGGGTATTTAAAAGCCTAGCCCTGGGCTCTGATGGTCAGATTGCGTATTTGGAGAGAGCCAGTGGTGGGTGGCCCTATTTGGAGGAGCTCTTGGCCATGACGTCACAGAAAGTGTTGTTCCACCTCAGAAGGGGTTGTCTCTAGAGGGTAGGGACCAGGAGAAAGCGAGTGTGTTGGGGGTGAGATGGATGTTTGAGCCTCCGTGGATGGACGTTGTGGGCCTGTGCGCAGATTTCTGGTGGTTCTTCTGTCATTGCTATGGCATGATGGGCACCTGCCCCCACGAATTTTGCACCTGTTTTTCTTGTCTAGGGCAAATGGTCCTGACCTGGATGGGGAACTGAAGGACTTACTGGTATTGTGCCTGAAATGATTAATGCTGAAAGGCTTTTGTTTGGGATTGATCTTTTCTTTTGTGCTGCCTTTGCATTTTCATTCTGGCAAACATATTGCCCCAGACATGTCTAGCCTGATGCTGTTGACATGTCTGTGCTATTAAAGTTTCTGGAAAGGCCTAAAATAAACATCACCTGCCAAACATTTTTTTTTCTTCCCTTTCTTTCTTTCTTTTTTGGTAAATATATCAACAGTGTCAGCGTTGGAAAAATCAAAGATGTCAGAAAAGGAATAAGCAGCTGTTTATGTCTTAAAGTGTTTCTGCCTCACTATCACAAGATGACCTTGTCACTTAAAAATCATAAAAATGTCGTGAAGGGAGAAGGAATGGAAGTTTGCTAAAGGGAAATTAAATTTTGGGGTGTTGTGGGTTTTTTTAAGTCTGAACTGAGAGTTGCAAGCAGAGTTGAGCCCTGCAGCTGGTTCTGAACTCAAATGCTTCCTTCAGTCCCACTGCTATAAATGCAAAACAAACGCCGTGTGAATTATTATTACTGTTTCACATTAAAACTCTTCAAAGTCGTTTTCCACTGCAACTGGGAGAAGTCCTGCAAAAATAATCTGTGTTTTCTGTTACAGTGTATGCATTACACTCGATCGACACCTCTCTTCTAGGATAAATATTTTTCTGAAAGACAAAGCAGGTACCTTAATAAGTGGGAATAGGTGTGGCTGGAAAGAAGGCATAAAGAACCCTTTTTTTCTTGTGACTGGGACAATTTACACTTTTACCAGGAGGTAATTTTTCCTCTCCAAAACATGTATGTGAATAATGTGTACTTCTGTTTAGGAGAGGCTGTGTGCCTAAAAGCTGCTGAGTACTCAGACTGATTTTTAGGGGGATTGAGGTATTCTCTTCTCCCGTACATACAGGATCATATGTCATCATCAGTCTCTCAAGTCAGAGTGAAGAATGCAGATCTCTCATTACGCCTTTATTTCTGGTCTCTTGATTGGTTAGGCATCTAAGCCTTGGCAAAGTGGGTGTGAGATAACTGGCGTTTTCATTGAGCACACTTTGCACCAACATGAGCGTTTGCAGAGGAGCACTGGCACTGACAACTCAGGTTTTCCGTACCTTGCAAAATGGAAGAGGCGGCAGGGTTTTGCCTTGCTCGCCCGAACGCTGTGGCAGCATGGCAAGTTATTTCTGCTGAGCTGTCTGGATACTCCTGGGCCCGCCAAAAGGTTGATGACTCTCAGCAGCAGTTTCAGAAGTGGCCTGGGATGTGCAGGGCCTCTGAGAAGCGGGGTGTGTCTTCACTTCCACACCTTGCGCTTCATGGAGCAACAAGGAGAAAGGAATGATTGCAGATAGAAATAAGTACTTCAAAATAAACCAAGCCAACTCCAAACAATGGGGTGGCTATAAATTTCCTGTCAGATTTCATGATAAATGGCAATAGGAGGAACTAAATCCACTTGGGAGGCTCCTTTAATTCTTCTGTGTCTCCAGAACATTTGCTTAAAACGTTGTTCAAACTAATGAAATTGAAGCTGGCTTTTTAACTGGCATAAAATTATCTCTCTGGTTCCCCAAATCCACAGATTCGTGCTGCAGTTCTCTTGTTTACTCGGTGTCAGAGCATATGAAGAATGAGAAAATACCCCGAGAGGCCAGGGATCACTGGAAAGTTGTGGCATGAGGGCAACGAGAAGTTGTTTCATTTGAAGGAGCCGATGAATCAGTGCTAGAAATAAGAGGCACTTGTCAGAAGGTGGTGATAAGAAGTATAGATGGGTGTATAAAAGGTGACTGTAGTTTTCTGGAGCACAGTTGTGCTGAAGTCAGTTATACAAACAGTTTGGGCCCTGTTGGAGGGGAATCTAGCAAGGTGCAAAGCTGCTGTTTCTAGAGTAAAGCGAAGGGACTTGGGTAGTGTTTCTGTGCTTGCCCTGTAGAAGAAACACGTTTGTACCTGAGCTGATGCAGTGCTGGTTCTCACTGCAAGTTGTAATTCCAGTAGTTAGTAAAGGTCTTCCTTCAGGAAAGGAAGTAAAAAAAGAAAATAAGAAAAACCCCCAAAAAAACCAAACGAAAATAAAACCAAGGGTTCTCTGTTACATTGACTGGAAAGGTCAATACCAGCACTGAGTGTCACAACTCGCAGGAGTTTGGAGTAGGTATCACTAAGGGCCAAGAAATCCCAAGACTCAGTGAATAATCCCATGATTTCCAAAGAAGAGCTCCTGGGCTGGTTTGCTGGAAACGGAGTGAGAAATGCTAACTCTTTTTTTTTTTTTTTTCCTCCCCTTCTCAAAGCTACGGATTAATCTTCTTTTACACATCTCCTTTTCTCTGTCACTTCTTTTGTGTCCCTTAGTGTCACCTGGACCTTTAATCTGTCTGGAAAGAAATATGACAAAACTGAAGGGACCAAGAAGCTGTTGTGAAAGTGAGAAAAATATATGAGCTAAAGCACAGCAACCAGAGCTTTAATGATGAGTGGTTTTTACCTCTTTCTCTCTCTCTCTAAAAATTTTGTAGCCTGATGTCTGACAATAATAGTTGAAAAGGTATTAGGTTTTTTCCTAAGGTTTTTAGTCCAAATTGTCTTCATCCCTTAAGTGTGCTGGAATGGGAATCTGCCAGTTTTGTCCTGGGGCAGTAAAAGGAAACTTGAAATGCCAGGTGCCAGACACGGGTTTGTTCCCCATATGAAATGAGTGAAAAGGAGAGAAACTTAGGTTTTTCTGGGCTTGGTGGGGAGGTTTTTTGTATGAGCCCTTTTTTTACAAATTGTGCGAGGTACTGACACCACTTAATATTTGAGCTTTTATTTGGGAGGTTGCCTGTCATTTGGTTTTCTGTTGTTTCCCCCTCAAGGTGGCACTGACAATTTGATCTTGCCTTCTTTTTGTGCTTGGTAGGCTCAATGCTTTGCCATCCCCCAATTCAGGGATGTGCAAGGGGGCTTCAGGACTTACTAGAGCTGGGGGAGAAGAATCAGCACACTGCATTCTTCCCTCAACCTCTTGTATCATGGTGCATTTATTCTCTTTGGTATCACAAAAGACAGCATACATTTGGAGAATTTAAAGCTTGCGTTCACAGCCTTTGGTTTCCAACCCAAATTCTGTAATAGTGGTTATGAACCTGGAGCTTTCTAAGTTGTATGTTTTCACTGCAGGTTTTTGTGTACAAGTTCTTACATAAAAAAGAAATGGCTGCAAATAAATGGTTGGCCATTCAAAATCAATGCTTCCTTACAAATAGAAAGAAAGAAAACACATGCAGAGAACACTACATATGCCTGTTCCCCACACCACCACCACCACCACCCCGCCTCCCCCTTCTTATTCCTCATATTTTTGGATCCTGAGTTGTGATTTTGAAATGTCTCTTTGATCCATTGTTCTTATTCTATATAACATGGCCAGGGCTGTCCCTACAGCCAGAGAGACTATTGATTACGTCAGTTCAGTTGCTTTTTGAAAGGCACATTGAGCCTAGTGAAGGATTTTTTTGAAAGTGAAGCTTTGGATGATGTTCAAAGCTTCTCCTGGAAGACTGCCCACTTGCACAGTCCAACCTACCTGTGATATCCCAGCCAAGCCACCTGTCTGTAAGTAGCAAGGGTGAGGACAGCAGAGTTACCCTTTTTGTTTTTCTGTGTATGTGATAAAGCTCGGCACTTGCTCTGATAACTGTCGTCTTTCAACTAGAAAACATGAGAACGACCAAGCCCTCTGGGTTATCTGTTATCCAGCAAAACAGCCCGATGAGCAATTGTATCAGCTCTTATTAATCTTTCCATAAAATTAAAGAAATTATGGAGCTGAAGGCAGTCACTAATGAATCAATTTTAATTTATGGGCTCAAATAAAATCCTCATTAAGGCTGACAAACTATAGCCTCAGGTAAACATGAAGCATTTCCACTGCAGACCTAAATGAGTTCTGTGCTGGATGTTGCGGCTTCTGCCAGAAGAGCAGGAGGGTCAGGGGTCCCATGTCACATCACAGGCAGCAGCATCTTACAGAAAGTAAATGCAGCGGTCTAGCCTTTAGGATGTCTCCTTCTGGCACACAAAAGCATAGGAAAAAGACAAATTAGGTTGTTTTTTAAAATAAATAATGAGAGGATTTTTCTATGTAGAGCTGTTGTTTGCTCAGTGGTTTTGCATCCCCAAAATACATAGAAGCTGTACACAGAGGTGCTTGTACCAGAAAAGCAGAAACAAATGTGGGTTTTCACACATGCAGAAATCAGTCACCCGTGGGTGTGAGTTACATGTACCACAGCAAGAGCATGTTGCAGGGCCCAACCTGTATGTCCGTGCTCTTAACCTAAGAGATGCTCTTCAGCAGGCAGGGTCACTCCCTTCTCCGTGTAGCTGTATGGCAAGACCTTTACTGAGAACATTTGCTGAAAAAATACATCATCTCAGGTGCTGGGCAGAATGGTTGAATCAAACTTAGCCATTTATAACTAATGCAAGTGTGTTGGCTGTGTATGAAAAACTACTATTTTGGGTTTTAGACAGCTTATTTGGTGGTTGTTGGGTTTTTTCCCCACCACTAAAGTGTTGCTGTTTCTAGTCTTTGCATTAAACCGTATTATTCAAGATGACTGTTTTTGTGGTAACACTTTATACATGTTTTCTAAAATGTATGCTATGCCTGCTATAAATTATACAATGATTATTTTAGCCACAAATGTTGCTGGCTTAGTCTCTGTGTTTTGTTTAGTGTGGATGCTGGTATTTAAGGTTAGTTGAGATCACTGTGAAGGAGTTTCGGTTTCTAGAACTAGAGTACCACATATGTAACCATTTATTTAAAATCCTCCTCTCAACTTGGTTTTAAAGAAATACCTCCTGGTGCTGTAAGAGCTGCTTGGAGGGGAAGGGGTTATGCCACCACACTGCTTCTCTTTTGGCAATAAGCTGATGAAGACATTGGTGTTTGCCATCAGCCTTTGCGCACTCTTGTGAGCTTCTCCAGCTGATGCTGAAATTGTGGCTTCCGCATCTTCACTCCTGTTGACACTGGAGCGGCTGCTCAACTTCTTGACCTGTTGTCCTATCTGGGCTTTTTTCTGACTCTCTTTTGTCTTGCTTTTCAGATGCAGTAATCGGACCCAATGCGCAGTTGTCGCTGGCCCTGATGTGTTTCCAGACCCTTGCCCTGGCACGTACAAGTACCTGGAAGTGCAGTACGAATGTGTTCCTTACAGTATGTATCATGATATATTTTAATTGGCTTATTTAATAGAGATCTTATTTATTGTGATGACTGGGCCAGCCTTGAGCTTGTCTCTTGTTGCCCGAAAGCAAGTAAATACTCAGTGACAGACCAGGTGCGTCCCATGAGACTGAGCAGATAAGATATGAAATATTTTCCTCTGTTGGAAGGTTTGTGCTTAGGTTAAAAATATCCTAATAGTGCCCCACGTTTGCCTTGTTGCATAACTTTTGGAAAGCACTTGGGAAGCCCCATTAATGAAAGCAGACCAGGAGAATGAAGCACTATTGCTAGCTCATAGTTTCTCTTTCCACAGATTTATGCTTGTAATTGTACAGCAGTGCACTTTGACCGACCTATGTCCATGTAATTGGTGACATTAGATAAGGGTCTTTAAATACAGTATTGTATCACTGAGGAGTCAGAAAGCTAATGTTTGGGGAAATTTGATGTTTGATGGTAGAAAATAGTAATTTATAACCCTCCAAAGTTATGAAGACAAATTGCAAGCAAGCCATATAGCCTGAATTTTTGAGGGTAGAAAGTCATCTGGGATTACAGCAACATGCGCCAAATGAGAAACGTCAGAGCTACAAAAAGTTAAGTGCACCTCAGAATTTACTTTCTGTAGAAACCAAATCCGTTAGATGCAGTTGTAGTCCTACTGTCAAAAAATGGCATACCTCAAGAAAGAAGTAACAACAGTAATACTAGGAGTGCACTTTTTATTAGCAGTTGGAAAGGGCTGATCAGTGAATAACAGCACTGTTTCTAGGGTTTCAGTTTCAGTAGGCCAAAGCTCATAGCACACCTCTGAAAATAATAAAGCAGGTATAGGAATGGATGCTTTTGAGCCACAGACTTGTATTAAGAGAGCAGCGGGAGATTTAAAATTGCTGAAACCCAGGATTTGGCTGAAGGACTAAGAGCATCTTCTTCGTTGCTTTGAACAGAGGCTGCAGGAGAGCAAACATGGCTAAGAAATGACAGGCACGCTGTCTGGAGGGGGACTGGAAACCTACAACCCCCTCAGGTGGTCCCTGTCCCTCATGCAGGAGATGGCCGTGTACTGCTTCAGCGGTACACGATTTTGCCTGTTAGGAGACTGCAGGATGAGGGATGCAACTAAGATCACCTCTTTGAGCAAAGGGGAACTTCACTGCTGAGAGACTCTGTCTCCTTGCTTGTGGAGGGCTCGGTGTGTCCATATTTGTTTTTTCTGAACAAAAATATGAAGCTTTTGAGTGCAATGATGGAATATTTTTTTATGGGGTGAGCTATTAAACTCGTGGAAAGAGTGACATCAGGGGTTTCGGGTCTGCCCTAGAGGCTTGTACCAAATTACCAATTTGGAGTTATTCCACTCTAAATGAGGTCTTTCATTTCACAAACGACACTGTGAATGGAGAGGGCAAGGGGAGATCGGTTTATACTTATCGTAGCAGGTTGTATTTCCTTGTGATTTGTGATTTGCATGAGGCAAGCTTTTCTCTCCTGAGACTGGGCTGGTAAAGCAGTAGTTATTACCTAGTAACCCTCTATAGCCTTTGTTGCATATAAAACAAAGAGGAATAGTGGTGCCTGGTGAGAAAGGCAATACATGAATATTGTGCCCTGAGGTGCTAATCGGCCCCATGTACAAGATGTAAAATAACTCTTGTGAGAGAGGTTGCTCAGTACCAAATGTACAGTCAGGATTGAGTATATTTTAATTACCTGAATGTGGGGAGGAAAACGAAGAAAAGAAGCTACGCTTTCTGTGCAATTTAGTTAGTAGCTTTCATGGCTGATTCCTCTGAAGCAAATGTAGGGGCTCTAGAAGTGGAGTTGTGGTAGGAAAACAAGGGGCAAGCATGTTGTAAAACAGGACTCATCCCTCAGCTTGTCTTTCTGCATTGCTTGGGAAGTTTTGCATCAAATACTCAGGCATTGTTATTCAGTGTAGCACCAGGGAGGTTAGTTGTATTCAGGCAGACAGATACAGAGCAAGAAACCTTTGCTCAGCTTTGCAGATGTTCCTTGTCTGGGCCCCGGGAGTGCCCCAGGAATGAAAGCCATCCAAGGAATGGGATAGGGAGGTGTCAGGGCTGGATGAGGAGGTCATCAAGGCTATGGGTGAGCCAAAGCTATGCCTGGTGGATGAAATCTGTTTCCTTCTCGGTGCCCTCTGGTGATGGCTCTGCCATTTGCTTTGGGTCAGTTGGTCCCCCTGGTTCTTGTCACTGAGCCCACGTGCATCAGCCCCTCTAGCCTAATTTGGGCTGCTGCACAAGTCCTTTCAGGTCCAGCTTTCTTAGCATCGCTACCCACACCCAGCCACTTTGTGTGACGCTTTGCTAGAGGAGTGGAGTGGGCTCTGTAGGGTCCCTGGCACTGGTCGCTACTGGGGAAAACCCTTCCTCAGCCACTGACGTTTCTTTGGTGGCTTCCTGCACCAAACCCTTGGTGAATGGTGGTGTCTGCCATATGACCATCTTGTAAAGAAACACAGCAGTTGCTCAACAAAGGAATTAATATTTCAGCAAGCACTTGTACTCAGGTGCGATTGCGTAACAAAGGAATTAATATTTCAGCAGGCAGTTTTACTTGTGTGCAATTCCAGCTTGCTCTGTCTGTTTGGATGGGTTACTCCTTACAGTTTCAAATTATTCCTTATGGACAGAGAGAAACAGTTTACCCAAGTGCTGACTCGGCAGCAGAGGGGAGCATGTGTGTGTCTCAAGAGAGCAGCGTTTAGGAGTCTTCTTTGACAGATGTTGTTAGGATTGACCTTAGGCACTTATGCTCAATATAGTGCTAGTGTATACGCTCCCTCGGAGAAAAATTATGGAAGATTTAAAACTCCATTGGGTAGCATGCTCCTCTTGCAATTTCATTTATTTATTTATTTATTAACTCTTCCACCACTAACTCATATAATTTTTAAGAAGAAAACATCCCCATTTCCTCTCAGGAGGGGGAAAAACAAACATCTTCTAACTTCAGTAGCTCATATATTTTAAAATGTTTTTTATATTACCCTTCACACTGCATTCCTGTGTGTTCACTAGAGATAGCCCTGGCAAGGAGAGCTTCATGATGCTGCTGTTACTCTCGAAATGGGGGGAAGAAAACAGATGATTATGCAGGTAGCCCAGTCCTCTCATCATTTTTCTGACACTACGTCAGTTTATGTGATGGCAGATGCTGTCTACAGAAACGGACAGTCGTTACAGTGACCTCTGGAATTTTTTTGTTGCCTACTCATAATGAAAAGCAAGTGAAAAGAGGGTTATTTCAGCAGTTGAAAAGATACAAGGCCTAATCTGACAAGCTTCAGTGTCATCAGTTGTCCTATTTTTCTGGTATCAGAGAAAGTCACCAAATTAATTTTGTTTTTCTCAAAGCAAGGCTTGGCATGTAGTGTTTATTTCTCTGACATGTGCTTTAAATAATGCCCCTTTTCTTCTGAAATACTGAATTTACTACCACAGTTTTCTTTAATTGATATTTTTTTAAAAATCATTACTGACCAAGAGAGTTTTTCCATGGTTTTCTATTAAATCTGCACTACTGCAGACCTGTGGTTTGCCATTGCAAGAGCTGCGGACACCTGGCACATTGCAGAGGGATGTCTGAAACTGCACTTTAGGCTGCTTTATGCTGTATGCAAGTATGGGAAACCTCGCTTTGCAAGGGTCCTTTTGATCCAGTTCTCTGTTGTTTCCCAGTGCATCCCTTCCCTTTCTCCTTCTCCCTTTCCAGAGCTGTGGTAAACAGGTAATGGGAACAGTAGTAGTAGAAGTGATTTTGTGAAGCTAGGTCAACGCTCTCATTGCAGAAACATTTCAGTATCTTCTTCGGGTGCTTGTACAGTCCTGTTGTCATGGTGCCAGTACATCTAGGAGTGTAATTTTTCTTATTTCGCCTTTGTAATGTGCCAAGGGACTTTTTACTCTTGAGCCAGTGCAGAAAGCAGATGAGCAATTTATCCAGTGCTGTGCACAAGGCTGGTGACAAGCAAGAGAGTCCAGTTTTGCAAGACCTGTGGTGGTGGGAGATCTCCTGAGCGAGTTGTCCTTTTAAGCAGCCAGATTTTGTACTGATAGTCTGATAAATCCGAACCAGCATGTTTTTCCCTATGAAAATACAGCATTGTATTTGCATGTAGCACTTTTCAGTAGACCTGCATGTGTTTCTGAGGTGGATGAAGAGAAAGAACAACCCAGTTAAAACTTCAGCTCCCCTGAGCAGATGTGCTCCTTGAGCCTTGGCAACAGCACTGACCCAAGTCAGAACAGGGAGAGGCTTTCCAAAATGTGAGCAACTATCTCCCATTGGCTTTGACTGAACTGTAGGGATTGTCTGCATTTGTTTCTTGTCTTTTTTTTTTAAATAGGTGTGAGTTGAAAGCTCAAAGGTATTCTGGAGTTCTCTCTCTGTTGATTTTCCCCTAGAGACAGTCATTCCAGTTACTGAGAATCCAGTGTGGTGGTGGGAAGAGGATTTAGCCATCTGAGTCAGATTTACCTCCTGTTTTTTCTGAGTTCCCAATTCCCTTAGGTTATAATATTTGAGTTCACAGAATAACTTCTGTGTCGTTGTCCTTTAGAAACAGTCTGTTTTTTAACAGAGACTTGGAAAATACAAGGTATAGGGCAGGGCAAAATGGAAAAAAGGTGGAGGTCTCAGCAGGGACAAACCCATTGCTGCATTGATGGAAATGATGGCATCAGCAGGAGGGGGCGAGATGGGTGCCTTGGGCATCACATATCCCACTGCGATGATAACTTTCCTCGCACCCAGGTGACAAATCTTCCATCAGCTTTTAATATTGGGAAGATCTATTCAAAGGGCTGTTTCCTTCAAGGGAAAAATGTTTGTGGCTTCGAAGGAAGAATGAATTGTCCTTCCTTTCCATTTGTCTGGATAAACAGGCTAATAAATTTTACAAAGACACCAAATATCTTTGATACTTTGAAAGATTTTCCTGTTTCATTAATGCTAACAAGAAAGAAAACAACATGAGCATAGTTCATCTTAAGACTTTTTTTCTTTTCAAACATGAAACCTGAAGTCACATTTTCCAATTGCTGTATTGATGGAAAGAAAGGTCATTTCTTTGGTAGAAATATTCCTTTTATTGCTGACAGAAGAGTAGATGGGCTCACATATCAATAAAAGTGAGGGATGGTAAGTGTGATGTGGGAACAGAATTCAATAAAGTTTTATTGTATCACAAGTGGACTGAAGTGCATTTAAAAACATTAAATGAAGGTTCACAATATCTGCTCGGCTGGACCTTAGGGCCAGTGAATAGACAGATAATTGAATAATGACATTTTTAAGAGAATGCAAGCACTAGAAAGCAAACTGATATTTTCATTGCTCCAAGATTGCTGGTGGAAAGGGAAAGAGGGGGGAGAAGGTGGGAGAAAATTGCAATCTGAAAAAAATTTAATGAGACCACTTTTCCCAAGAATACAGTTCTTAATTATTTCTGGAGTGCTATAAGACCATTGTGTGTCCTTCAGGCTCTCCCTGTGTGTTTTCTTGCTGCCTTCTCTATCAGTTAAGAAGCAGCATTTGCCCGCTGAGAGCAGTGCTGTATTTTGTTAAACAAATGGACTTGCACCTTTTCCAGTTATCTTTCACTTTGGGTTTTTATGATTTTTTTTTTTCTTTTCCCAAGAGAACTTGATCCCCTGGGGCCCACTGGTGAAAATGGCAAGCGTTCTGCAAGCGTTCCCAAGGGGTTAAACCCAGCTGTCTGAATTTCGCCCTGAAGCCAGGCATCCTTTGTTTATTTAGTTAGATTTATTTAGTTAAATAAATTATTTGTATGCACGGGCTAAGAACAATAATTTAGAACAAAACAAATCACCAGGCCTAACTACCCATTATTATTTCTGAGGAAAGAATCTTTACTTCATATCCTGCTGACAGCATACAATGATCCTTTCTTCCAAATCATACAATGTACTGGGCATTGTGGCCAAAGAAACCTGGGTTTGTATTTGATGAAATTCCCAGCTTTGCTTGGTGTTTTTTTATCTGTGGAGGCAGAAATGAAGGACGTGTTACTTCCCCTGTCAGTCTCCTCTCGCCATATGCTTGTGGCAAAAGTGCACCTCTACAACAGCCTGTTGGAAAGAACCCTTAGTTAAAATATCCTGATATTGCAGGACTTTGTGAACCTGCAGACTGAGCTATCCACATAGCTGTGTGCTTGGTTTTCAAGAAGGGGAGGGAAACTAAGCAAGTGCTGAGAGCCAGGGGAAATAAAGGTCTTTGAAAACTTGAAAGTATCCTGAGATGAGGGAAAAAGGACACTGTGACATAACAGTGAAATATATGACAACGTGGCTTATTTTTGAATCTGAGATGGGTTTGGTTTAAATTAAAAGAACAAGGTGATTCCAAGTGTGTGTGTGTCTGTAATGCATACTGGGTTAAAGGTCTGCTGTCAGCAGGAGCACTATGGATTTTCTTGTGAGGAGAAGTTAGAATAATGTTAGGCAATCTCCATAGTATGAAGACCAGTGCTACCTGATCCATCTGTAATTTCTAACATGCTCCTGTGAAAAGCCAGCTCCTGCTGGCTCAGCACTTTCCTCTGGGTTATGGGATACTTCTTACTGTCTCCCACTTGTGCCGGTGGTTTAACCCCAGCTGGCAGGTAACCACCACGCAGCCAATCCCTCACCCCCTGCCCCAAGGTGGGATGGGTGAGGTAATTGGAAGACTGAAAGTGAGAAAACTCACTTTTGGGTTGAGATAAAGATAGTTTAACAGGTAAAGCAAAAGCTACCAACAGAGGCAAAGCAAAACCAGGAATCCGTTCCCCACTCCCCATGGGCAGGCAGGCCTTCAGCCATCTCCAGGAAAGCCAGGCTCCATCATGAATAATGGGTACTTGGGAAGACAAGCACCAGTGCTCCAAATGTCTCCCCTATGCCTTTCTCTTCCCTCAGCCTCTATATGCTGAGCATGACATTATATGGTATGGAATATTCCCTTGGTCAGTTGGGGTCAGCTGTCCCATCTGTGTTCCCTCCCAACTCTGTGTCTACCCTTAATCTTCTTGCTGGTGGGCTGGTGTGAGAAGCAGAAAAGTCTTGTCTCTGTGTAAGCACTGCTCAGCAGTAACTAAAATGTCTATTATCAACGCTGTTTCCAGCACAAATCCAAAGCACAGAAGCATACTAGCTATTATGAGGAAAATCAACTCCATCCCGGCCAAAACCAGCACAGGCAGTATGAGCCCATGTCTGAAAAGTATTTTTTTTCTTTTCTCTGTTTCTCTTCTGAGTGTTTAGCTGATCACCTCCTGAACTAGCTCACCACTCCCAGTCCCAGGCTTAAAATACTGAAAGGCTTGTATTCACTGATGCATTCAGTCTTTACACTGTGCTTTGGTTCTGAAAATCATGTCTTCATGCTGAACAAGTTGTGCTCCCCTGTATCTTTGAATCGCACGTGCTGTCTTTATCAGAAAGTCACCACGGTGCTTCTGCTTAATTGTATTAGATCTGAAATGCTGCAGGGGAAAAGAGTTGGACTCTGTTACAGCCTGGGCACCTCAGAACTTGTCAGCTGATCATGGTGTGTTTTATTGCACATTTGCTGTCAAAGTCAGTAAGGACATTATTTGATGGACATGTATTAATATCACGTAGAAAAACAACCTGGTAGCTTACCAGCTGAACAGGTTGTTATGGAGGAGTTGCTGCAGTAAGTGTAACTTCAGTCATGTGAATGTTTGAGAGTCACTTCTCTGCCCATCATATTTTAAAATTGCCCTCCTCCTCATTAATCAAGGAAGTGAAGCACACTTTAAAATGAGGTCTGACATTTAAGCTGTACATCTACAAGCTTCATAGTTATGAAGATCTTGCATTCAAGCACAGTGAAAATGAAAGTGTTGTGAGAGGGGTGGGAGTTTGATTTGCCTAGAAGTAAACAGAAGGATGTCCTACACCCCTGTCATACTCCTTTTCCTCTGTGCTGTTAGAAGAATTTCCTTACCTCCAGACTTACTCATTTTTCACTCAGAAGAAAAATACTTTTTTTGCAACATTGCAAAATGGGTTTTTTTAAGTGGAGATTGAACTCACTCATTATGTGATGAGCTACAAGCAGAGCAGCCAGCAGTGTGCTCTGCTGACAGGTGTCTGAATGGCATGGCTGCTTGGGCTACATGAGGTACAAATTAAAACACAATGCCAAGTCTTAGAGAGAGAAAAGAGGTTTGGTTTTAGTTTTGTTTGTGGTCTTTTTTGGAGGTAAATTCGGGTCTTTTTTGGAGGTAAATTCGGAACTTCCTTTTCTGTTCATATGGACAACACTGAGCATCTTTTGGAGATGTTGGACACATTGAACGTAGGTGAGAGAAACAACAGGCATGGCACTGTTCTTCTGGTATGAAACTTTGGAGATTCTGGTGATAGATATAATTAAGGAGGAGATTAGGTTTTTTCCCTTCCAATTAATGGTTAAGTAGGTGGAAAGTTAATTGGGTACCGTGACAAATTTTCAAGAGTAAAATTCACAGACTGAAGGGAATGTGGGGGAGCATGGAAAGTATGACAGTAGGTGAATGGTGATTTTTTTTTTTTTTAAATGCAAATACAGCTGGGAGAAGGTTTCTTTCTTCAGATAATATGAAAAGGTTTCCGTGGTAGAGCAAGAAAGGCAAAATCACATCTCCCCACCATCACTTCAGGATCACAGATTTTGCAGTGTGGAGATCCAGATTTAAAATAAGTCAAAGACTTTATCATAGATATGTGTTTCTCACATGTGATGTCTTTGATATACAACCCCATCAGCTCTCCCTAAGGCCTCTATAATTAGTTCATTATGGAAGCTGAAGGTGGGGAATGAGTGCATAACTTGTTCTATGAAGATTATGAATATAAGGAGTAACTTCATTCATTGCGTGACTTCTGTAACAATTTATTCCTTCCCAGTCTTGTCCCACAGCAACTGAATTTGTGATGAGAAAGTGTATATTGTTGGTTTGGGTTTAGCCCTTTAAACTAAAAGTTGCTTAAAATCTTTCAGTCTGTTGCCTGAATGCCTTTGGCCTTTGAATCTGCATCGAAGGTCATTAAATCACAGGGAAACTTTCTTTCAGTCAGCAAACTTTGGGTCAGGTTCCTGGTAACCTGAGGCTGGCTGAATCCATTAGCTTTTTTCAAGAAATTAATCTTTGTCGCACCTTTTTTTGGCATAGTAAATAACTGATATTGTCTGAGCTAAAATGGGAATTGTAACCAATACTGGGCAGAAAGAAAAGTTAAATTCTGGTGAATTCTTCAATATATTAATAAGCTACGATCCTCCCATCTCGGTGGCTGATGGTTCTACATCCAAATAACAGGGCAGCTTTGGTCTTGCTTAACAAAAATGTTGACAAAGCAGCAGCTGGACCCCTGCAAGTATGCCTGTCTGGAGTACCAACAGGAAGAAACTACTGGCTACTTTTTAATCTCTTTTTAACAGGTCTACCACTAGCTGTTTGCCAACCAGTTCGCTGTCTAAACACAACCTGATACTTCCCAATTGTCTCTGAACAATTCTGTTGTCATTAAGAGGAATATACTTATTTCTATCTTTAATAACCTATTGTCTGAATTGTGCTATTATGCCAAGCACCCTCTGGAGACATTGATATGGATTTCATACATTTTATAACAGATTTTCATGGAGATAATATTTGTATTGCCAGATTTTATTCCTATTATCCTTTCATTTCTCTCTCAAGAAGTACTGCAAAGGTTTCTTTCATTGGTGCAAGCAGCGTAAGGAGATTAAGACCATCCTTGCCAGGTGCTATTATAAATCCACAAAAGTAATGAAATACATTTATTGGGTTTTATTCTGGCCAATGGGGAGAACAGGATATGTGTATCCAGTGGTTAAGTTGAGGATTGAAGCTCATTTCTTCTAGCACATGAGGGAGGAGGAGGGAGGGGGGAAATTTGAGTGTATTAAGGCAAATCCCTTTAGTGTGTGAAATACAGAAATGCATCTTTCCAGATCTAAAAATACAACTTTTTTGAGTTTCTTTATATTAAAAGGGCTCCCAGGAAGAGAGCCAAATGCATCTAAATGTATTACTTTTTTACTCATTTCCTCCACTTTCCTTGCTAACAACATTTCCAGTCAACTTTTAATAACAATATAGGCCAGCATGAAACCACAGTAGTTGTATGTACTTCGAACTCTGGCAAAGGAGACAAGAACACAGGCTGCATAGCATTTGATTTTGGTTAGCTTCTGTCTCTGTTTCCAAAAGGAATTAAATGGGAGGAGGATTTGTGTGAGGATAAGGCAAAGGGGCCCTCCCTGGGGCATCCTTTTGCAAAAAAAATAAAAAAATCAACTTATACCTCCATGTTTTCCATCTCAAACCTTAACAATAAAATGACATGGCATGTCATTTGCTTGAACTGATTGATAGACTATGAAGAAATACTCTTAAGGGTTTTTTTGGGGAGGTGTCTGGCTTGGTGGGGGTGGTGTTGTGATGACCAGTTCAGACTAGAAAATATTTATGCCATTTGATTTCTCAGATTAATGTGTTTCTGAGGGCCTAAACTAATCTCTTCCTCCAAAGTCTTTTTCCCCTCTATGGGTAACTTAAATGTCTAACGTAGTTTTAGAAAATGCCTTAATCTCATTTATCTTTAATTTCTCTGCTCCTCTCTACAGGCCCACATAAAAGGATTTATACTGGGTATTTATCCCTTCCAATATCAAAAGCAAATTCTCTTGCAGATCTCAATTTTCACTGATAATCCTCAGAGATGTATAATTTTAATTTACCTTGCAGATGACATCTACCTGGTTTCTGCTTCTGTGAAGGCATTATTCAGCAGCACCTCATTCAGTCTCTGTTTTTTTTCCCCTCTCTTGTACATGTTGAACAGTCTGTATGAGTGAAGCTATTGTCTTGTCCTTTGCTGGGGAGCACACATGAGTTCAACAGAGGCTGGGGCAAGCACATCCTTGTGGAATCCAGCCTTTCGCGTCCTTTTTCTTTATTCCAGGAGAGGAAGCATTGGGCCTTTGTCCTTTGTGCTTTAAAAATTGATAATCACACATTTTTCAATCTAAGCTCTTGCAAAGGCTTGTGGAACCGCAAAGACACATACTCATGCACCAGGAAGCTTCCAAAACCTTAAATGTTCAGATTTGCAAAATAATGATTCTGCTAAACAGAGCAGGAGCTGTTGCATTCTGTGGGATTTTGAAAATAAGCCCATTATATTTAGGTGCCTAATGAAAGCTAAGCTCTCCTGGAAATCTGCCTTTAATGTCTGTATATGAAACACTCTGGAGTTATTCCACCTATGTTACTATTTAAAGCAACGAATTGTGCATTTTAGTATTATGCTGAATGTGACCTTAAAAGCTGGTTCAATGTTTCTGCAGCCAAACTGAAGGGATTGGGGAAAATGTAAAATCTACACAGCGAATGTAGACTTGGATTTGCAAATTTGACCCTAAGGAGAATAAAAATCAGGAAGCAATGCATAGGTGATGTTGGACATACTGTTTATTGGTAAGACTTGGCACAAAATATTAAATTCTAGGATAAATGACTAGTGGATCTCTTTGGTGTAAAATGACACTATATTGCTACTGATGATCACTGTCTTATCACAGGCTGAAATTAATCCTGCTTTAAGTATAATTGCATTTATATCCTGTTGCTAGTTTGGGTATTCATACTCATGCTGGCAGCACCTGGAAATCTATTAGTCAGTGCCCAGTATAGAGCTGAAAACATGGAGGCATTGGTTATTAAGATGTAGAGGAGAAAATATGGTGCTATTTGAGTACTGCCACAGGTTTGACATGGTGGGGTGCGTGTGCAGGGAATGCATGCAGTACATACAGGCACAGCTGAGTCAGCTTTGATGTGAACTATGATATGAGATGCAGAGGCACAGGCTGTAATGCAGGAATGAATTTACCATGTGAATATTTGTACGAGGCACATTTGTACCCCTGGTTTCACTGGGGCTTTTCCCATTGAGGCCACTGGGACGCTTAAACCTAGGCATGTGCTTAAATGCTTGATGAATGTTAGCTTGTGGTTTACATTGCATGTATGCTATAAGCCTAATTTGGGGGTCACTTTATGTGTCGAGGCTGGATTTTCAAAGGAACAAATGGGCCTTTGTCCATTTAAAGACTTGCTCAGAAGAGTGAGCATGTGCCATGTACGTTTTCAATGAAGTCAATAATTAAATATGTTCCAGATGACTCCAGTGGGGGAGCATATTACTAATTATTATGAAGTGACAAACCCACTTTCTGTGGCTGGTACTTTGAAAACAAAAAGTCAGTGTTTCAAACAGAATCCGTTAAGAATATGTCCTGGTTCAATTGTCATGTTTAAGTGAAGTTAATGTCTGAAGTTTTGGAGGGATTTTTTTCTATTTCCTGGTGGGGTTTTTTTTGTTTGGTTGTTCGTTTGGGGGGTTTGTTTTGTTTTGTTTTTAAAGGCTTGATAAAATACCAGTTGCCTTTGAGCACATGCTTTTGATGAGAGCCCCCTGAAACACTTGAGAGTTTTCTTGTTGACTTGGAGGGAATTTGAATGCACAGGCTGAAATTGGGCAGTATTAAAATCAGTGCAACTTTGGGTATTAAACAGAGTGAGTCTCGACCTTCAGAATTGTGAATGGAGAAATTTGTGCTGCAGTGATGATAACAGGGAGAGGTATTTCCTTCCTGTGTGAAGGAAAGGAATTCTTTCTCAGAGGACTGCTTCATCTCCTCTCAGAGACAAAATGAAATGACTTCAAAGTCTTAAACCAGTTCTAGAGTACAAAAAACCATCATTAAAATTTTTCCTTTATATGAGGAAGATTAAAGAGTTGTGGTGCCTATGTGGAAGAAGAGGACATGAAAGACCAAAGTTCAATTAGAGTTAAAACTGGCCAGTGTTGTGTCAGATAACAAGAAAGGATTTTTAAGTACGTTAATAGCAAGAGGAGGTCTAAAGAAAACTTTGGGCTAAGACTTGTTGAAGGTGGCCACCTGACTAATAGGTATGAAGAAAAGCATAGACTCATAGAATGGCTTGAGTTGGAAAGGACCTCAAAGATCATCTAGTTCAACCCTGCCTACCATGGGCAGGGACCCCCTCCATGAGCTGTTGCAGTGAGTCCAGGGAAGGGCCACAAAGATGATCACTGTGGATCCCTTCCTACTGAAAATACTCTGTTCTATTTTAAAACACGCTTTGTGTGTCCTTGCGTTTTAATAGCTCTGTTGACACAGACAACTGTGCTGCACAGTCACACAATTAGTTTATTATCTGTTTGAGCAAAACAGTGCCAGTTTATTAAACTATTTTTGCCACGGGAAGATAGTGATACTTTGCAATGGCTCGATAAATGGGCCTTCCAGAGCACCATGTGTGTGCCTGGAGACAGTTGGCCATCGTTGGCTATAATGTATGGCAAGGGAAGTTCCTATGAATTGCTTTGCAGCGTTTCTTCGTCTGCACATTGATACTCATGTTGAAATGGGTTTTCACAGTCAAACGCAGCCCAAATCTTATCAATTATGAATGGCTGCAACAGATGGTATGTATTATTGTTTTTTAAGAATGAGTGATACGTTTCAAATAAGAAACACATGTTGCTCAGCAGCTTTAGCTGCCACTTCTGAGATGGGAACCAACACCCTGACCCCTTCTTCCCCTTCACTTGTTGGATAACATCCTATTTTAATAACCTGAAAATGAAGACCATGAAATACTGCATGATGGAAAACTGTGAGCAAACACCAATTCCGCTGTAAGAGGATCCTGCTCTTTCTCAGCTTGGTGGGAGCTGCACCTGTCTAGGCAAGGGTGAAATTCATGGTTGTAGCACAAGTATCGATCAACCTTTCCTGATGGGCCTTGGGACAGGGAATTTCTGCAAAACTTCTTACCTGAAGTTTCAAGGAGTTTGTACCGTGTCAACTGCAAGGGACCACCTGGTAACCTAAGACCTAGGTGTGTCATAATGACATTGATGGGTGCATTGTCAGTTGCCTGGCTTTGCAGAAAATGCTGTGTGTTCCTTCAGTAAGCCAGTTTTCCTTTCAATCTACATCTGGTGTATTGCTTTCTTTTAAAAACAAAACAATTTATCTAAATACAGGAGGTAAAATATTGTTTCAGAATAAAAACTTGGCTTTTGGAAGAGCAATCAGGATGACAGCAATGCTATAATCCCCTGGCATCCAGATGACTGCAACCCAGCAGTCCTCAGAAACTGAACCAACAGTCCCGGAGACTACATTCTCAGGGTGTGTGCCTATTTTTATTAAAGAAATAAAACTACGTTCATGACTTATCTGGAAACAATTAAATTGTGTAAGCATTTGCAGGATCAGTGCTTAATTTGGTGGAGAACAGGCTGTTAAAAATCTTCATCACTTTTACAAAATGTGCTGCAAAAGCACTTGCTGGCTATGATGCAAAATACTTCATTAAGGCACATATTGCCAGAATAAATGAACCAAAGGTATTTTGTGATAGTAGCCATTCAAAAATAAAATCATGAGCATTTTCTTACTTTCTGATTTATAAAATTGCTACAGCACCTTGGCTGAAACTGGGAGTAGAAAGCATTTATTCTTCCTCTGGCCTTTTACAATTCACACTTAACATTTGTAACACAGCAAAATTTTCATTTCTGTGTCTTTAAAACCAATCATATTAGTTATTCCCCTGCTGAATTTAGTGCTTATTCAAATGCACTCTCTGCTCTCCTTGAAAAGAAATTTTGGCTCAATTTCTTTAGCGCAAAGCCCTTCCTTAGTGTCTAGATAACACACTGTTATCTTACTCTGTAATGCTTCACCATACAAAGCAATCTAAAACCCAAGGAAGCATGCCAAGAGACACTGGGCAAAAAGCCCTTATGTAAAGTTTGAACTTCTTTCCCTTAACAGTGCAGCATTTACACAGCCCTCTCTTCAGGCAAAGAAAATAAATAAATCAAAACAAAGCTCTAAAGTTAACCAAGAAGTTTCTCAAGCACTACTTTCAAAATTTATTTTAATGGGGAAAAAATCAATTTTCTTTCACTTTTATCAGACTAAATTAGAGAAATTTTACAGTGTTCTGTACAAACAGCGGGATAAACTCCTTGTGTTGGGCTGTTGTTCAGATCTGGAGGTTAAGACTTTCCAATTTAAAAGCCTGCTTTTTGTGATGAAATTCAGTGGTCGGTCAGTTTTGCCGGACTCCCTACAGTACTGTGATAAGAGTCATGCGAGGCCTAAAGGATTTATTTACCTACAGCTCAGGGCAAGAGACTTAGATATTGATGGCCACCTTGGGAAGAAGTGCACCTCCTGCTACCCAGACCTTGCTGCTTGAGGATGCACAAGAGATGCATCTTCCTCCTCCTCTCCCACTTGCGATCATCCTCCCTGTGATGCTTTTGGTCAGACACTGAGCTACTGTGTTTCATGTGAAGTTGGTTATCTTTGCTGCGCAGTTTGCAGACTGCATAAATCTGAGCAGGTTGACAGACTCATTGCAAATCAGAACGTGTGGGAAGGAGCCCCAGGTACCCAAGATTTGCTGTCTTTCCTATGATATCAGTCCATGGAAATTAGGTGTATGAATATCATTAAACAGTGTAGACACGCGAACTATCTGCAGAGAGATTATTTATCACTTTCTTTTCCCTCTGCCTGAATTCAGGGAGGTTTTATTGAAAATTCACCTTTCCTCTTCCTTTCTATTCTCTTTCCACTTCACTTCTCACATTCCCACTCACTCTAACATAAATATACCTGCACAGCTGAGACTGTGGCTTTACAAGCTTCAGCCTCTTAAATCTAAATGCTGTTCTTTGCAGTTGACCTTGTCTTTTGGGAGCAGAGGCTCTCTTGGAAGATGAGTCTCTGGGAGGATATTGGCTTGTAGAGCATTGACGTACTATTAATCGCTCAACTCAGACTTGGTTGGGGTTTTTTTGGGGGGGTGGGAGGGGTGGGTAAGTTTCCTATCACAGCAGCAGAGTATCCCAAAATGTGTTTGATTGCAGGAATGCAGAATTAGATCCTAAGTTAATGCTCACATGGCTTTTGTGGTACCAATGGTGTGTTTTACTTTGGTCAATCAATAGGGTCAAGAGCAGAGAGTTTGTCTGGTTTATATCACTGTTTGCCTCAAGTCAAATAGGTAGCCAATTAAATTTTCCAATATTGAACAAGAATAGAGTGGTAGTGTCAGCTCTTCTACAAATGGATATTAAATTACATGATGTAAACGTGGCTAAAGATGATTCACAGCAATAATATGACCCAGTTATGTGTTTATTGCATTTAAAAGACAATTGGGGGGTTGATTTCACTGCCAGCTGTGTGGTAGTTAATGATCAGTAAGAAAGCCTCAAACTGAGAACAACTTCTGTTTCTAAACAGAGCCCGCCGTGCTGGATTTCATAAATTCCCAGAATGAAACTGTGTATGCGTAATGAATCTAAAAATATTGAGAAATAGGCTTTTATTAGAGACTAACAGTATATATTCACCATAAAACTATTCTTAACCTACAAAGACAAATCATACACAGAAATTATGGACTTGCTTCTAAATGAACATAATTGCTCCTGATCTATGGCTGTACGAGTCCTGATTAACACTGGCCATAAATGAATGTCCTAATACAATTCAGAAACCTCTGAAACTAGTAGTAGAAGCCAAAATTGTTACTTCCTCTTCAGACTGATGTTTTTATTGCAACCATTAGTTTTAAAAACATCAGGCAAGCCCTTTATCCGAGTGGTCTGTCCAGTATCACTGTTTTAAAAATTCATTTCTGGAAACAATTGCACGTATGATAAACATCAGTTTGAAAATTCAATTTACTGCATAAAGAATCTGGGGACACAGTTTTTCATAAAACAAAAAAAGTAAAATTAGAGCCACCTTTTCACAGTCTACAGGTTTTCTTTCATGTGAAATAGCAATGATTGTTTTTGGTCTATAAAAGCGTAAGCATTAAAGCTCCAAAGAATGATGTGCTACAGAAAACGTTGAATTGGAGGTACCTAAGAGAAAATTAATGTTACGGGTTTTCTTCCTTTGATTTTAGGTTTTATTATATACGTGGCTTGTTAGTTCCATTTAAATAAATGAATATGCAAATATCTCTTGCTCTAAAACACATTTTATTTGAAAAAATGGAAACTCTTTCACACACTAATTAAAATGTAGAAGTGTTCTGATGTGTCTCTTCATGCAGTGCTGCATAGAGACGATTCTGTGGTGATACGTGGCAGCTCTGTGAAAAAGAATGGCAAACCGGGTGATGCTCTGGACAACATGCAAAGAAAACTTGGGCTTTACTTACTGGTCTTTCTAGTTGAGAAAAAGGGTGATGTGTGGGCCATTTAGACAGGCTTTTGCCTGCCTTGAAATGGTGATAGAGCAGAAAAAAGGAATTTCAGCACTGCTGTTTCAACCTTTGAGCCATTCTTTTAACTTAAATTCAAACAAAATTTGTTTTAGTTTCTTAGTGAGAAGTCTGATCTGTCATGTTTATGCAGAGGCAAAGCTTCCTTAGTAGTCTCTTAGAAGTCTTAGTCTCTTAGTGGAAGAGCTTTTCCAACTTTGTGGTCAGCCAGACACGAAACTAAATTGACCTGGGCCTAGGCACAGAGAAATACTTAAATGTTTTTGAAAAGCAGCTGTAGCTCCATAAGGTTTAGTGTCCAAGATATGATTAGTGCAGCCTTGCTTGATGGTTATGCTGCTGAAGGTGCTTTGCAGTGTCCATTGCATACTGCCTGCGTTATGGCTGGCAACTCAGGCGACAAGGGAGAAAAGTGATGGTCAGGAGGCCGGAGCACCTCTCCTGTGAAGCACAAGCTGAGAGAGTTGGGCTTGTTCAGCCTGGAGAAGAGAAGGCTCTGGGGAGAACTTACTGGAGGACCCTTAGTGAAGGATGTCTCTGCCTATGACAGGGAGATTAGAACTAGATGATCTTTGAGGTCCCTTCCAGCCCACCATTCTGGGATTCTATTGACTGCTGCTGGCCTGGGCATCTTTGATGGTTAAGTGTAGAAGATGGAAGCTATTCTAAACTTCTCAGACTAAATTGCTTTTAAAGAATTGAAATCAGATGAAAGGTATAAAAATAGAGTAACCAAATAGAATCTGATTGCCATTGTATGGGTCCCATCATTTCTTTCACTTCCTTTTGGGTGCCCTTGAAAACATTGAACTCATTGATACTGATGATCCCTCTTCAAGGGATGCCATGGCTTGCCATACAGTGTCCTAGGCAAGATCAGCTGCATCTAGATCTTTTACACTTCAGTTGGGAGTCTTGCAATGTAAGGTGTAGGGAGGATAAGACATGTGGGGTTTTTCATCATTCCTGTTTAGCTTTTGCTAATGCCCTGACTCCCTTATGCTGGATTTCTGTTGTGTGGAAGAAAACAGAATCTTGGCCTTACAGCATGACATTGGTGCTACACACTGGATTTCTATTCCATAGGTATGAGATCTCCCTCTTTGTTCTTCCATCTTCTGGATATTAATTTTAGAAAAACTGGTACTCAATAT
This sequence comes from Zapornia atra, assembly GCA_013400835.1. Lineage (NCBI taxonomy): Eukaryota > Metazoa > Chordata > Aves > Gruiformes > Rallidae > Zapornia > Zapornia atra. The sequence goes on along the minus strand of VZTU01032991.1, from coordinate 286,306 downwards.
TCTTCCTATTTAAATTAGTTTTGTTATAATGTGTCTCCTTCCTATCCTCTTCCCCCTTTTCTCTATATAAAGTCCAGTACAGGAATTTGTCTGACATGAACTGGAGGGGTTTTACGGATGGGTAGATATCCCACTGATCTTGCCAATCTCCAGCTCTAATATGTGAAATTAATCTTGGACAAGTTGAAAACTCTCTCTGTTCCTCCTCTGTTTGACCTAAGACTGCAGGGCAATAATCTATTCTGGTGCTATAGAAGATATTAATTTCGGCTTGCTGTTCCTGAGTGTATGTGGTGCTAGGAGTTGTTAATATTTTTTCTCTAAACAAATCTTTACTTGTACAGGTCTGCTTAAGTGCACACATGTAGAAGAAAAAAAAAAGCCTTCTCCTTAAATAATTTTCAAGAACTTTAAAATTACTTTTTTTTATAAAATAAGATTTTTTCTCTTTCTCTTGTCCTTCAAAACATGCACTGAGAACTGCTGAATGGCAATTCTCACATTCTCAGTGTAGAAACTTCAGTAGAAGAGACCTCACATGTAACTGTTGAAAATCTAATCAGGAACGTTTCATGGAGCTGCGAAATCATTGCTGGATAAAACATTTTAATAGGGAAGTGAAGCTGTAATTGCCAGAGAAGGCCACGACAGCAAGCATTGCGTTCACTGGGCATGTCTTGGATGAAGGAAACCCAGTTATGCCCTCACCTGTTGGCCGCTATTTTCTATCCCAGTTTTCCTCCCATGAAACATAGTCATTATGTGGGTAGAGGTTGGAAGACAAAGCAGAAATTCTGGTTACAGTCAACAGGCTCAGCATTCTGCACACTCAGGTCCCTGGTGTGATGATATTGTGTACAGCAGTGCCATTTTCCACTATCGACTTTGTGAGCAGGAGCCTTCCCTGACCTGCTCTATAAATAAAGTCCATGTTGCATGCAAAGCCCCAAGTCCCCTTTAGATTTATTAACAAAGAAAGCAACAAAAAATAGCGTGCTGAGCCGCTCCTAGGGCTTCTCCCCAAGGACTGCACTGTCGCAGCTAAAGTTCTTTCTGCACACTAACAGCTCTCCATTTATCCTCCATGCATGCAGGGGTAGCAAGGTGTGCTTAGCAGGGTTGCTTAACCCTTTCTTGGAAGGAAGAGTTATCTCATACTGTCTCTCAGGAGGAGTTGATGTTTACTTTCATCTGTCCTCACAGCATGCATACACTAAATTACTTTCTGTGTAGGATAATAGGCAGATTCCTGCTGATGCAGTGAGGAAATGCAGTCTCGAAGTTCCTGTGATTCCCAGGCCGTTGTGTGCATGTCACACAGATCACTGCATTAGGCTACCCCTGCAATCATGGCCAGGCAGAGCTGAGAACCTAACAGAGGGCCTAACTGGCTGCACTCAGTGGTACCTGTCTATCTTGGCTTTTATTTTCCTGAAGCATCTAAACTTCTCATTTTGTTCTCCCCTGCTGTGAATGCCACCCCTATGTATCTCACAGTGATCCTGAACTCCATGTCTTGTGTTCATGTTTTCCACATGATGATTGATTCTGGTGTTTGTTTTTTGAAGGTGGCATCTTGGTGATCCATGGCTGCCTCTGGCATTGCTAGGGAAGAAAACAGGAAGTTTTGTATGCAGAGCCACTGCATACTGGTGCAGCTCTGGTGGTGAATATTAAGCATGTATCCTTTCCCATGACCAAATTGGCATCCATCTATCTAGTGTAGCCCTACAGCAATTGCGTACGTGCAGAGCCACTTCCAGTTTGACTTTACCTTGCATCCTAAGAGTCTTGTGCTGTGTAGACATGAGGAATGGGTGAGAAGGAACATCAGTGACAACATCATGTGCTCTAGTTCTCTGTTGTCAGAGATGAGAAGGATGGTGGCACTCCTGGACCATTTGCCAAAAGGACTGTGGCTCCAACTCCATATTGTCTTCCCGTGTTTGGTGCCCATCCAACAGCATTCCCATTCCCATCCTCAGCTGCCTCAGACCTCATTCACAATGGGTCACCAATGGTGACGATGCTGGTGGCATTCCAGCAGCTTTGGCTGCTTGAGATGATAGCTGTCACCTCCTTGGTCATCCTGACTCCTTGAATGGGCACCACCAGCAGGTTCATGCAAAGACAGATGCCCTGACAACAGGGTGCTGGGCAGAGCTGCTTCTGAGCCTTTGCCAGCAAAGGGCCTGCATCCAGAAGGGAACTGGCACTTTGTCCAGAGCACAGACTGTGGCCTTTCCTCTTGGGAGCTGACTTGAGTGAAAGAGGAGCAGTTATATTGTGCTTTAATTTCCTGGTCACTTTCCAAAGTGCAGCCTGTTCTGGGGGTTTAACCTTGTAATGGCTGTGGCCGAGCCCATCTCTCAGAGGAAGAGAAACAGGCTATTGACAACCTGACAGAGGAGCATTTCTTACAGCCCTTTGTCCCTCCTGCTGCGTGACAAATCCAACCATAGAGTCAGATCAATGGGAAGGCTGTCACTAGGAAGTACTTGGCCAGGTGGCAGGTCAACACCTGAAAATGACGCTATAAGGTAGCAGATCTTCTCATGACCAGATATTTCACACTTTCAACCAGATTCTTCTTACAGCAGCCAACAGGCATCCAGGCAAGTGGTAAGGCCAAGAGAAAATACCTCTGAGTTCGTTTAAGAGACATCAACATCCAAATCTGACCACTGCCTCTTTCCTGGGTAAATACGATCCACAGGAGTTCACAACATTGAACCTGTGGATGAGAGGAATAGAAAAATTGTCTCTTACACTTGCTTGGTGTCTCACTAAAGGGAGGCCACCATGCTGTGCTCCCCCAACCACCCTTAAAGAGACATCACCCTTGGCAAAGTGTTCCTACCAAGCTGCATGGAAGGATGCCAACAGCTGCATTTGCAGTTGTCATCCCTTGAGGAAAGCATCCGTGTTCACTCCTTATGCATGCAGGTTTTCATATTAGGTCTTGGACTATGTTAAAGCACTGGAATCCAGATTTGGCACTGTTTCCCAGCTCTGTCGTGGCTTCCTTGGGTGACCTTGGACAAAGCAGGTAATGTTTTCCTGCCACTGTTCTCAAATGGGAATTTTAATCAGTCTTTTATTAACCCTTAATATTTTTTTTGTTTAGCTTGCAAGCTATGGGGAGAGCAGTCTTCTCTCACATTTCCAGTGGGCCACTGCCTGTTTCTGCTCTGGCCCTGGAATCTTGCTGTAGCATAAGTATCGTAAAAAAATATGAGAACATTTCCTCACCTGGTGTCTTTGCCATTGTGGCAGTCACAACCACAGTGGATATGCTGTGGTTGGCTTGTTGATCCACAATTTTGACTAAGTTTTGAATCCTAGCATGCATAACGGGTGTCTGGAGAAGCAGACTTGCAACATCTGTGAGCTTTGTGTTTAGGAGCAAAACAAGGTATGTCCATGAAAAAGCCAGCTTTCTTTGTGGCCAAACCCAATGCTTTAGGGATTTTTTCTATTTCATCTAGTGTTTGTATTATTTTCCTAACTTTGAGAAAGTATAAACAAAATGCTTTTTAATTTTTAGGGCCTTTGCTTAAGAGAATCAGCATGACAAGTTGAGAATATGTATATATTTTTTAAATTAGTTTATTTTTTTCCTGTGAACATGAGTCATGAAGTGATTGTTTCATCCCTTTCTTTAGGGAAACAAGCCTTGTTCTTTTTGGCTGGTATTTTCTCTCTATATTTGGTTGTGATGCAGTCAGAGATGACCAGAATTGTAAGCAGTGAAGTAAGTTTTCTGAGAAGAACTTAAAATACCAGTTCCCATCCAAAGTGGCGTGTGGCTTTGGAGGGAAGTTACAGATAATTTTCAAATACTTATTAGGTGTTGGTTTTGCTTAGGTTTTTGGGTTGTTTTTTTTAAAATTAGATTTAGTTCTCTCACAGTCCCCACTGCTCCTCCCCTAAAAACCCTC